>JANZLQ010000044.1:20021305-20034577 GCA_026212715.1 Elanus axillaris | reverse complement strand
CCCCCCGCCGTGGGTGTCCGGGATGCTCACAAAGGGTATCCGATACCCGTGTGTCGGCAGGCGTGAAGTGCCCCGCAAGGAGAGGTGGAAAGAAATGGGGTCAGACCTTCCTAAATAAGAATTGTTTGCATACCGGTGGTATACAAACACTCCGAAACAGTGAGTCACTTAACGGCGTGTGTGTATAATACCGAGAGAGACACACCGATTCAAACGGGGGGGGGGGTAAAGCAAACCCTCGAGGGTAACTGGTCTCTGAGTATGAAGAATGCTGTACAGCAAATATGGAGTGTGACCTGTGCACCGCCGCCTCTCTGCGGCTCACATGTTGTATAACTGCTATCGGAAGTCAATCTGGCTAAAATCTGTGACGGCTTTAAACTATTCTTTGTCTACAGCTTGAATTTTTTGTTGTTGTTGGAAGGCTGTTCCGATTAAATAGCGTGGTGATGCTTCTTGTAGCCTTTCAGAGCTAAAAACGTTTTTACCACGTTAAATAGCATAGCCCGCAAAAGTCAAAAATGTCTGGTGTGATATTGCTAAATAAATGAGAACAGCAGTGGTGGTTGTCTGAATTATAGGCATGCCCTTGGAGCACAAACACGTCCCTGCTACTGTTTTCTCTGTAAACTACTTTTTGCCAAGAATCTCAAACTCTGCTTCATTTCTTTGAATCCTGGCCCAAAAGTTTCCAGCTCAAGAATGAATTTGCAAGACTGTAACTTGCTTAAAACTTGCATAAAGGAAAATTGATTGTGGGCTCTTATTTAGGAAGGCATATCCTTCTAGACCCTGGGGAGAGGGGATTAAGGTAAAGCATGGGTGGCAGGGCATGGAAACACTGTAACTGTCTCACTGCAATTCTTTCTGCATTTGTATCATATAGAAGTACTTTTAGCCTTAATTTGGTATGCCTGCTGGTGCCTATGCAGGTTTTTGTAGGTGTTAGAGGAACCTAAAATACTGCCTAGCCTGGGAGAAAATGACACTTATTCTTTGGTGTGGGCACTTGAATGGTTGGTATACTTGTGTCAACACTCTGTCGCTCTTATTTAAAAAACAAAGAAAAGGGGGGTTGGGGGGGGAATGTTCCTGAAGGTGCTGGGCTCTCATTTGGGCACCAAAGCGAAATGGCTGGGCTCCAATGTGACTTTAGCGCCCAACTCCATTAGGAGAAAATCTGCGTGTTTTGTGCAGGGAGCTAAGGGTGAGTTTACAGGGGTCTGCAGGCCCAGTAGATCTGGTGAACTGCTAATCTTTGCCTTTGGACTAGTTTGCCTTTCACCTGGAACTGCAGATCAGGCAGAAGCAGGTGGGAGAGCAACGTCTCGCTTCCATTTGATGTAGGGCAGAGGACTGTCCCAGCTGCTGTTTCCTTTATCCTCAGCACGTCTCGGCTCTGATGCTGTTCCTCCAGCAGTATCATGGAAACCTCGTGATTAAGGTGTTCTGAGTTGTTCTTTCTGCAGGATTTACAGCTTTCTTGGTGATGCTTTATATCACCGTGCCTCAGTTTCCCGTGCATAAAGCCTGGGTGGGAATAGCTCATTACTGCCAAGAAGAGGTGACGATGAATTCATTTCTTTTTACCAGCTGTTTGTATCTGCAGTGGCAAGTAATGTTGAAAAAGCCTCCGAAGGAGGTTTTTCATACACAATAGGTCATGCTATTCAGATTGGTGAAGCTATTTATAAGTGTCCAGCCGACACTGGCATCCTGGAATGTAGTGACCCTTAGGTTCGGATAATGTGTTTTCAAAACTCCCCAGATGCGTGCTTCCCTTGTACAGTCCTCCAGAATGCCTCTGTCTCCAGCACAATATAGTTCCCTTGAAGTGCTGCTGTTGGAAATGACCAACAAAAGCAAATGAAAGGAAGCTGGCCCATAGAAAGCTGCCTCTAAGGCAGCAGAATCACACCAGTGGTGCTCAAGACCGCCTTTGTTTTTGTGAATGTAGTGCTTGTGAGAGAGATTGGCTTCAGCCCCTGGAGACTGAAGTTTTCTGCTGATCTGCTGTGAGAATGTGGCTCACCACTGCCATGTTCAGGGCTTGGTCTACAGGCATCGCTTCTGGACACCTGAGGCCAGTTGTCTTCATTACAGCTGCCACCGGAGTGGAAAGAAAGCTGGTAAAGTTTGGTTCAATTATGAAATACTTTAATTTGTCATCAAAGCTCAGAGCTTCTCCATTGCCTGGTCTGGCCACCACTGAGCTAGCACATGTGATGCCTGTGTGCTGGAGCAGACACTGGCAGTATTAGCAAGGATGTTGGTATGTTGAGCGGGAAACAGCCCAACCACCATGTGCAAGCGGAAGCCAGCAAGTGTGTGAAATGCAGCAGGGAAATGCAGAAGCTCTGGAGGAAGCTAGAAAGTTGGAAGGAGAAGAAATGACGGAGAAGCAACTGGAGATGCGTAGGAGAATAAATGGGATGAGATGTGAGACTGAGACTGTAAGACTGTTTTGCTTTTGAGAAGCTTTTTCTAAACCCTCAAATCTGTGGCTTTCTCTCTTTTTTAAAATAAAACCCATCCCAAAATGCTGTTGCTTAACAATCTGCCTTAACCCGTTGTCTGACTTGGTGGTGCAAAGGCAGTTGCTTGGGCTCTAAACTAAGCAGCTGGCTGCTCTCAGGCACATGCATGTGGGGAGGAGCAGGTGTCCTCAGCCTTAAGGTTGGGCTGAGATAAGGATTTAACATTGTGCTGTAACTTTTGAAAATGTCAGGGTTGATTGCTTTTTGTGTGTACTCTGACTGTGTGCACGGACAAGGGATTTCTGAACATCAACGCCCAGTGAAGAGAGCACTAGATGCATGGATGTAGCTAGCTGTGTGTGAGCTGTGGTTGCAGGGTGGCTGTCCACATGCAGTCCTGAGAAGATGTTTTTACAGGTTAGTGATTGACGGTTAGGCTTTTACTGGTAGCTTTACTATATATTAATGCTGCTTAGAAAATCTTGCCAGAAAAAAACACCACTTTATACAGAGGAAGGCTGAACAACATCTTCCTCACTGGAAATAGAGAGTGGCTTTTTTTTTTTTTAAACACACAAGCTGCTGAGCTGTGGCAGGGTCTGGCCACTTTGGCAGCTTCATGTGAGTGTTACCTGTGTACACACGGCTGCCTTCTTGTGACCTGCTCCCAACTCCGTGGGAGAAGAGGGACCTTTGAACAGTGCCTGTTCCTGCTGTAACTGCCCGAGTTGTGATAAACTTCATGCGTTTCTGCTGCTGGTGTTTTCTGTAAGGTCACATTCTCTCTTACTGACCGCACAGGCCAAACCCCCTCCTCCGTGTGAAGGGGCCAGTGTTACACCTTAGTCCATGAAAGGTGGGCATGAGGAGTGGGCTGAGAACAGCTCTGTGTACCATGGCTAGGGCAGAGCAGTTGCCAGAAGACTTATCACTGCAGGTCCTAAGCATAGGCTTACGTTTTCTTTTATTCACACTCTCAAGGAAATCATTTCCATGGCTCAGTTCCAGTGGAAACAGGGGTTTGTTTGGATTCGGCTATTCCTCCTGCCCTGTTTTTTGCTCAGCCAGTGGCACCATTTGGAAGTTCCAGGGTTAAATTTCCTTGTCTGTTTTTGTCATTCAACTATTTTACCTTTAGCCTGGAAAATCTCAAGTGATCCCCCATGCAGCGTGGAACAGAAGTGACAGATTTTTCTCCAAGCTGGTAACATGCACCAGGAAGCGAGCCCAGCGGGAGCAGCCCTTTCCCTCCCTGCCCTGGCCAGCTCTTCTGCCTGTAGCGTATGCTTTTTTGGGAAGGAGGGATAGGGAAAATGGTCTTCCATTGGAGGAGACAAATTGATGGTTGTCTCTCCGAGCCCCAGAATCTCTCCCAGGGAGAGCCTGTGCTCATACAGGAAGCCAGCTCTGACTATTTCAGCCGCAGGACCAATTAGCTCAACCACAGTCCATTGCAGTTAAACACTTATTTTGGATGTATGCACTGGGAACAAATGTTGCCCAGGAAAAGATTTTGGGGGCTTTGGGGATATTTTTTTCTGTTTTTTTTTTTTTTTCTTCCCCATTGTGGTGCTGTTGCTGTCAGTGAATCTTCCTCTTACAGCAGAGATGCAACATGTTGTTCTGCGTGGGAGCTCCAGAGCTCCTCTTAACCGCTCGTAATCGCAGCGAGCGCCGAGGCAGTGGGTGGAAGGACGTGAGCTGGCGAACGCTGAAGCCATGTGTGCCCTCTGCATCGGCAAAACAATTGAAAGCCTGAAGAATAACTCTCTTTCAGGAGGCCAGCATGGTGTCAGGGCTCATCGTCAGTGCTGTGGTGGCAGCTGTCAGCCCGTCTCCAGCATTGCTGGAAGGCCAAAAGCTCCCTAAATATTATCTTCTGTAGCAGAATACCAGTGCTGTCGCCAGCTGTGGGGAGAGACACAGCCCTGTCTCCGAGTGCCCCCCACTGTCCCCAGTCTGGTCGTCTCGAGGCACCACCGCGCAAACGAAGTGCTCTGGGGACTGGGCTGTTTTTCCATCTGCAGGAGCGGCGGTCACGCTTGTCTCCTTTCCTTCTCATGCTCCTTTGGCTCGGAGGTTGGGAGGGGAAGAAATGGCATGATGCTGAATTGGCTTTTCCTTGGTTGTGCAATTAAGAGGAGGAATTTGGTAGGCCATGGGACTAAGAGAGACGTGCAGGGTGTGGGCACGCTGTTTCCACCCCGCCTGTGTGGGGTAGGGGCACGTTTTTGTGATTAACTTTGATTATTCAGAACATGTCCTGGGCACATTTCAGGCTGTGGATGGGAGAAGCTGCCCTGCTTGTTTCAGATTAGCTGCAACCCTTAGAAAAAATGTTAACCTGTCCCATATTGGTGTTTTGATGAGGTGGGGCCTGTGCATTCACGCACAGCTTGCTTGTTTCTTCCCTTCCCCACATCTGTGTAGCTGCAGTGAGCTCTGGGTTTATACCTGAAGCTTTGCAGTTGTATTGGGCATTGTAAAAGTCTCCGATGAGTAACAGAGCCCATCTCTGCTCCTAGAGCAGCTCAAGCGAGAAAAAAAAATCCTAAAGGTGCTGCTTCTGCTCAGTCCCAGCCATGCGCTTTCCTTCCAGAGCCTCTTCTTTGGCGTAAGCGGCCATGCTCGCCTCTGACTTGTGACGTTTGGATGCAAAAGGTGGAGCCAGACAGGGAATCAGCACCCTCTAACATGGGGTGACGGTGGAGATTTTCAGAGGGCCGGGGAAGAACGGTGTCAGTGAGAACCGCAGGCTTCTTGGATGCATCCTTAGTCGCCGCTCTCAGCTTGTGGGCTGACCGGGGCCTGTGGGGTCAGGCTTGTGGAGGCACCACGTTGTTTAGATGTTCAGATTCCTTTGTGAAGCCAAAAAGTGTCTGTCTCCCACACACATGAAATTCCAGAGCTGTCAGACAGCTAGAGAGAGGTTCCCATGGAGCACCCTGCCTCAGGGCTCTTGCCCTCTCTGGCTCGCACAACCTCAAAACCAGATTGTCGCAGGGAGCTGCGGAACGAGAGAGCCTGGGCTGGATTTCCATCGAGGGACCTGGGGCTGCTCCTGGCCTCTCCTCGCGGCTGCATGAGGTGCTGTAATGAGTCTGTGCCACCGCTACATTACGTGTGCAAGGAAACATGCGGGGAATGCATCCAGAGTTTTCCACAGGCAAGGAGCGTTTCGGCTGGTTCTTGCCGCAACAGAGAGGCAGGATACAACCCTCAGCTTCTGCTCGGCTGAGTTCTTGTCTGCCTGCAAAGGACTGTACAGGCATGCCTTCAGCTGGGGGCTGGTGTGAAGAATGTTCCCAGAGCTCGTGTTGTTCATGCTGGAAAATCGAACCTTCCCGCAGCAGCACCTGGGGTTGCTCAGGTCGGTCGCTGGGAGAGGAGACCGACCCTGCTGTGTTAAATAGCGCAGATATTCCTGCAGGTGCTCCGTGCGTGTGGGGCAGCACTGCGATCGTGGGGTAGCTTGGGTCAGAGGGGCATCGTTGCGTCCAGACCCTGCTTACAGCAGGCTGCTCCAGGCCTTGGCTCCTAATCCAAGGTGATCCTGGCTTTCAGCTCTGCCACAGTAAAAGGGCTGCCTGAGGAAGGGCTGCCAGAGCCGGCCTCCCAGGAATGCTGTCATTCCCCTGTCTTCTGCAGCAAAGGTGTTCCCAGCTCATATTTGTGAATATAGATTTATTCTCTATTTTCATACAGAATGAATAGTCCTTTCAGCTTATCTTTTTGCTATGTGCGTTTTTCAGCTAGAGTTTTTCTTTTCTTTTTTCCGTTGCCTTGAGTCTTCAGATTAAAGGTGTTCTGTGCTAATACACTTTGAGGCTTTCTGGAGGCATGTGTTAATAGGATATAAAGCAGTCAGCTTATTAGCGTGATGACTCTGGTTTAGCTCTTGGAGCTGAGTGGCTGTGGTATGTAAAACTTCTCTTTCTGGTGTCTTCCAAGCAGTATCACAAGGAGACTTGTCCAGTAGCTGGAAGTGCTGTTTGTGGAGATGCTGTGAGATGGCTACATGAGGCAAACTGGGAAAAAGCATACAGTGGTGACCAAAACTCTTGGGTTCCTATTATATCTTCGTTCCCTTGTCTAAAAATATACTGAATAATAGTATTTATTGTAATCAGGCAATAAATTCTGGAAACGTATGTGGGAATTAGCTATGTTTATTTTAAGTGGTAACTAAAACAAATAATCCTGATGGCTGATATCCAGCGTGGGTTGTTCGGCATGATGGGGATCCAGATCCTTTTTCCTTCTTCAGCATTTCTTCTAAACTGCTCCAAACTTTTTCCGTGCCACTCCTTAGGGGTAGGCATTCCGTTTCTCTCCTGGCTTTGTCCCACAGCCATTTGTATTTGCTAAGTGTCTCCTCCTCTTCCTCGTGGTAGGATGGTAGGGAAAGGAAGAAATCCTGCTGGTCAGATCAGTTGAGTGCAAGCTGGGAATGCATCTGCTGCTTGGGATGAACTTGGGAAAGTCTCTTACTAGATAAGGTGATAAGATTAGTCTCTTGCCATGGTTAATTGTGAAGTTCCATTAAATCAAAAGCCTGAACACCTTCTGAATCATTTATTTTCAAAATTATTTAACTAGGGTTGTCTGGTATGCTCTTGTTTGTCTGTATTTTGTGGTTTTTTTTTAAACAGACTGAAGGAAAAGTTATGTTTGTGTTTTGGACTTTGCTTTCTTGGTTTTGAATAGCTCATGGGGGATGGAATTCTCAGGCTGACGAAAAGCTGAACTTTCTCATCCTTTAAGGTCATTTTGGAGGAAATGTCTCTCATTTTTGGTTCCATAGTTTTCTCTGTTTTAACCAACTTATCTTATTCTCAAAGGCAACATTCATGTTTGCAAAACATTGTGTGCATAATGCCCGGCAAATCCTGTTTTTCTCCTTTGTAAACTCTCATTCATGGCTTGTGATAGGGACAAAATGCACGTTTAATCCTTTCTTAATTAAGAAAGACCTCATGAGTAGTTAATTAGGCTTCATAAATGTTATAGGGAAATTGCTAAATAACAGCTTAAGAAAAGGGAGCATGTGGGAATTTTGCTTTTAGTGTAAAAAGTCAGAGAGGAGTTTAAGCCAGAAACAGTTTGTTTGCAGAAAATTAAAACTGATGTTGCATTCACAGGTTGTGAATGTATCATCTTGGATCTATGTTGTATAAGAAAAGATGAGAAGCTTTACTCTCCCTTCAAATTTAGCTCTGACAGTCAGCAAAAACTGGTGTTTTAAGCCTGTGCCAATTCCTTTGATTCTATAGATGTGTGTAGGATTTTTATTTTATGTATTGTGGTTGGGTTTTTTGGGTTTTTGTTTTTTTGTTTTTTGTTTTTCTTTTGGTTTGGTTTGATTTTTTAAAGGAGGAAATGCTGCTGAGGCTGAAGCAAAGCTGAAGGCAGTGCCTGCAGTTCAGCTGTTTGCTCGCAAATGCTAAAGCGAGCAGGCTGGTGCAGAAGTGGAATATGTCGAGTGTGCAGATCCCTGCTCCTGGCTTGCTGCTGGGAGTGCTCAGCGTCTGGCATATTGCTGGGATATCAGTACAAGGTGTGCCGCGGGAATCAAAACACTGCTTTGGCACCAGGAGCTTGGATACAGGAAAGCAGTTAAGGAGTTTGCCTAAGGAGTTCCTCCCTTAAAAGAGTTTTGCTTTCTCACTTGAATCCTTGTCCTTGTCCTTATGGGTAGGTGACTACATTGTTGTGTGTTCAGCACGCTGGATTTTTACAGGTGTGCAGCAGAACGTTTTCTTCCCTGAGACTAGCCTGGGGCAAATGGGACACTGTGAAACATTGATACTGGACCAGTGATGATTTTTTTAAATTTTTGTTTTCCCAAGATGCTGAGCATTGCTCTTTGCAATGCGCTCACTGGTCTCAGGGTGTATGAATAGCTCTTAAAAATGGGTCCAAAAGCTTTCAAGAAGGGCATCACTTCAGGCAACATAACCTTTAGTTAGCCCTGAAGGAAACAGCTACAGCTTTTGAGTCTTCTTGCCTCTGTAACATCAAGTAGCTTTCGTTTTTATTTGGTGGGTCCTGGTGGTGACTCTCTATCTGGTTTCTTCAGTGATGTTTTTGCCTGTCTGGAGTGCAGCTGGGAGCCAGGAGGGATATGAATAAAGGCGCAAGTGTCTGGGAAAATTCTTGGCATTCTTAGGAGAGCGGTTTAAAGGGGACTGGGAATAGTTTGGTTTTGTTTTTTTTTAATGCACAATTTTTTAATTGGGGGAGACTGCAGTGTGGGCTGGGAGCATGTTGTTGTGAGCATGCGGCAACTGGAGATGACTCGCTGAAATGGTGTCGTGTATGTGGAGGGATGGTTCAGTTGTGGACGTGCTCCCGTGTGCTGTGTGTTGGAAAAAAGAAGGAAGTGAAGGCCACGGAGCTTTGCCTTGCTATTGCTGGAGGGAAGAGCAGTGTTAGGCATCGCAGTGTTAGCGTTTACAGTTCTTCAGGGCCACCACAGCGGGGAAAACGCTGTTGCCCTCCCTGCACAGTCATAGCGAAGGCAGAGTTGCTCATGCCATCTGAGATGTGTCCTGTTTGACTGGCCCCGTACCACCACCAGAGTGGACCAGGGTGAGAGGTAGCAGAGAAGCTGAAGCACAGCAGGTTGCTATTGTAAGACAAGTGGTAAATTAGCATAAAATCCACATCTAAAATAATCTCTGTAGGGTTTGTTTTTTTCTTCCTTTCTTCTTCCCTCAGCCTGTTACTAAGTGCTCCACAATGGGGATCTGGAATTTTGAGCACATGCTTAAGATTAACTGAAAACCTTCAGAGTTGCATACGTGCTTGCGCTTTGTAAATCTGCTTGAGATTAGGTGGCATTTAGGTGCAACAATTTTAGCCTAAGAGGTGCTGAGATCTTCACTGGCCAGCCCCAGCTTAAAGTGTGCTTCCTTTCATCTTCAGTGCCAAAGGCACCTATGAGGTCACCCTTACTGCGCCTAAGCCCTCTGTGAAGATTTACTGTGCTCAGTGTCCTCTGTTAGAAAACCTCAAATCTGGTCTCATTACCTCTCTTGGGCCATCTCTTTCTGCTTAGTAGACTGCAAAATGCAAGCTCATTCACTGATGTTGTAATACCACTAATAGTCCTTAGTCTGAGAGTACAAGAAAGATAATATTTTGATGTGTGACAGTGTCTATTTTGAATGTTGTTAGCACCACAGAGGTCCTTGTCAAACATCAGGTGTGGTGTTGCTGTTACTACCCCTCAGCTGCTGAGCTTGGCAAAAGAAGCATTTTCTTCATGGAAACCTGAGCCTGTACTTGCTGCTGTTTCTTTGCAAATGTGAAGTGGCATTTGTTGAGCCAGTATTCAGAGATGGGGTAGGATCTCCTGAGAGAGGTGATTTGCCAGATTTTTCTGCATTGATCCAGAATCGGGGCCAAGCCCTGGGGAGTGCCTGCTTGGACAAAGAAGCTGAATTTGCCTTCCGACACTGTTTGCCCAAAGGTCTCTAGGCAAGTCCTCAACTGCTCCATGACTCAGTTTACTTGTGAAATGACAGTAAAATGACCAGTGCCTCTGTAAGGAATCTTGCAGGGACAGGTGTTTGGGGGAGGTCCCCTCAGCAGCACACAGTTGTGGGGTTGGGGTTGGGACCCTCCGTGTGCTGGACCCTGAAGCAGACCTCCCTGTTCCACGGGTTTGTGGGCAGTTTGACTTGCCCTGCCCTGTCTGAGAGGGGCCAGGTAATGCCTGCGGCTGGCAGCGTGGCTGCTCGGGCTGCCAGCATGTATGAGCCTGTATTTGGGACCAGCTTGCTCTGCTTGGATTTCATAAACAGCCAGATCTCATTCAGTCCTTTCTCTGCTCAGTTGCAAATGAGACTCCCTGCATCAGGACCGAATGATTTCCTGATTCCATGCATTTCCATTCAGGAGACAAGGGAATAGCATCCTACAAACCCCACTGGTGTATGTCTTAAGCTCTGTGTTGTGTGCACTGTTGTGGATTGTGGATGGGGAATCAAGAAGGTGAAGTCATTGCTTTGTGACTAACAGCAGTCCCCAGCTGTGCCGGGTGCCGAGCTGGCCCCTGCAGAGCAATGACCGCTCCGTCCCACCGCGGGACCGCTGCCAAAGGCGCCACGGCCATACGGAACAGGGCCCACGGGAGCTTTCCCTGCTCTTCCTCTTGCTGGTCTCTGAGTCACGCTAATCAGGGAGCTGCAATCTGTCTGCTAGCACTGTTTTATCTTTCTGTTTTGATTTGATTGTAAATTGGAAGGGAGAGGATCTGTCTGTGCTCTACACTTTGCGGGGTGCCTGGCACGCTGCTCCGTGACTCCACGTCTATGTGTGCTATTGCAGTGTGAAATGATGCGCCCATGGGTATATCCAGTGCTATAGAGCTGCTGATGGGTGTTGGGGTGAAGATGATGGGCTGTACCCAGGCTGGAGGGGGACCCATGCTGCAAACTGCTGGTGAATTTGGTATTATTTAAGGTCAAGATGTCACCCAGAATTGAGGAATATATAAATAAAAGTGTACCTTGGTAGTGGGAATTGAAGCACCATGGAAAACTGCTGTGCAGATGTTGTGTTGTTGCCTCTTGCTATTTTATAAATGTGTGTGGAAAATGTAAATGGAAAAAGCCTGCAAAGAGAGGGACCTAAAATACTGCTGCCTGTGAGCTCTTGGAAAAAGAAAGGTCTCATCTGAACGGCCGTGCCTCTCCCCTGCGTGCGGGGTTGGTGTTTGGGGAGCTGCAGCTTGGCCACAGCTCGGGGAGACTCTGGCTCGGCAGTGCGAAGCCTACGGAGGTGCCGGAGGTAGTGTTTGGGAGCAGCAGATAGCTTTAGGTTGAAGGAAGGTCACTGCTCAAGTGTAAGACCTTTTCATTTAGCAGAAAGAAGAAAAGGCTGAGTTTCCCCTCCTTTTCCCCCAGTAGGCCTTTGCTGTTTTGCCTTGGAAAATGTCAGATGTTCATCTTTCTTGTTCATGTTTTGTTGGGCCACAGAAATGGGGAAAGGCACCTTGGATGCAGAAAAGTGCTGTGCTGTCCCTCGGGGTATAAAACCAGGAGTCTTCACTCGAGTCATAGTTTAGGTGATAAACAGCCTGTTCACAAGTTGCTGGTACGCTGATGAGTCTGCTGTAGCAGGGCCCAAGATTTTTATTACAACTCCCATCATGCCAAATAATGCATATCTTAAAAAAAAAATTTAAAAAATCACCATTTAAAAAAATAAGTATCACCATTTATGATTATGGCATTCAATTACACTTTTGTTTACCCACATGCTTTCACCTGCTTTATTCAAGAAAACAAAACCGAGGGTTGTCTCAAGCAGAAAACACAAGCATATGTCACCAAAGAGCATTTCTTGCTGAGATAATTGAAATGTGACACTTCTCAGTATCTTTTATCTTCATTCTTTTTTTTTAACCAACTGATATGAGAATGGTCATTTATATCCAAGTTCCAGTCTGTTCATACTGCTCCTGGTGTGACAGCAAGGAGAACAGGGGCAGCACATGTAAAAGCAGAGTGAGCTGCTCAGCTGTGCAGTAGGAGCCCCAGCTAGGAAAACTATGCACTTGAGGGGCAGCTGAATGTGGAGCTGATCTTCTTGCTGCTGACATTCCCCATGGGTTGCGCAGGCAGTGATAAAGCCACTTTTTCTGCCAGAAGTTGCTCAAAAATATAATGACACAAAGTGAAACTGATGCTAATTTGGAGGTGAAGCATGAAGAGACTGGAAGAAGAGAAACTGTGATCAGATTTTTATATTTTAAAGGCTTGCAGGCACACTGGTTGATGCTGTAGCTTGTGCCACTTCTCACAGGTTTCTTTAATTCCTCTGTCTACGGGGAAGAGCCTAACTAATATGTGGATATTTTGTTGACCCTCTTATAGGGATCTGGAATTGGTCTCTCTGATTGTGTTTCTCAGCTGCCTTTTGTTGTCTCACTTGCAATAAAGGGCCAAACAACACATTATCTTCTATGGATGTGGTTTGTGGCCAGCTGCCCACAGTGTTGCTGCCCGTGCCTGCAGCGATGTTGCTCCCTGCTTCCTCTCAGTCCTGCGGTCCTGCTGCACAGCACGGTTTGTTGGGACCCTGCTGCGGATGAGCTTTGGAAGGTGATATGGATTTGAAATGCTGGTTTTGGTTCCCTGGGCAGCTTGGTGCTGGTATGGCTGCAGGAACGGGCCAGCGTGCCGTCGTGCATTCCCAGCGCGTCCCCAGCCTCCAGCAGAGGGTGGCTGGTGCCTTACAGCAGGTTTGAAGCACTACATTTGGAGGTTTCTTTTCAGTTCTCGTGGTGCTCAGCTAAGCATGGCAATGCGTGCTGCCAAGGGCACATCTGTCTTTCCGCTGCATACCAGGAGAAAGGTCCTGTGACATAGCTGTCAAACCAGAGCCAAAGATCGATTTCCCTCCGGGATGGTTGTTGGGCCCATGGCCGTGCCCCCAAATGCCATTTGTGCACATGTTGCCTTGATGGACTCTGCTTCTCAGGCCGGCCAGAGCATCTGTGAAAATGTTTAAAGGACTTTGGATTTGAAAATTAATAAATTCTGCTCTGACCTTCTGATGAATCTTTTATTTCCCACAAAATTAAAGATTCAAAATACAAATTATCCCCTTGTCTCTCTGCTTCAAGCCCTGAAGATCAGCTCAAGCCACAAAAGATCTTCAAAGACTCCAAGAAAAAAACATCCTGCAGGGCAGTCGCATCACTGGCACCAAACATGGAGGAAGTCCTACTGAAATTCTTAGCTTTTGTTTAAAACAAAACCAACAAACCGCCCCCCGCCCCCCC
>JANZLQ010000044.1:19982236-20020948 GCA_026212715.1 Elanus axillaris | reverse complement strand
ATTGCTGCATTACTGCTGCCCTCATTTATTGCAGCGTTCGTATTCTAGATTGATTATTTGTGCTGAGCATTGCAGCCTGGCAGGCTGGCTGCTCCTGCTGGAAAGAATTCAGTTTTGAGTGTGACCCTGTCTTTACTAGCAGGTGAACCACGTCAAGCTGTCCTTGAGCTACCCTGGGCGAGTGGGAGCTGGCCAGAATGGTTAGTCATTGGGAGTGAGACTCGCAAATCAATTGCAGGTAGATGCAGGAAGAAGTGCTGAGGGTTGCTCATCAGGGTGGTAGGTATGTTCCTCTTCAGGGCAGGTCACACTAGCGATTGCTGTGTCCTAACATGGCAACAATAGCAAAATCCCTTTGGAGGCTGAATGACAGCTGAATGCACTGCAAGCACAGCAAATGGTTTTCTGCTTTGGTATCGGCAGCATCTTGGACTTGAACCAGGTTATTATTGCTGCTTAGAGAAATAAAAGGAAACTGCGTTTCAAGGTCACTGACAATACTTCACTGAAGTTTGGCTTGTTGGTTTAGTAGCTTTCAGAGACGGCGAGCAGTTTTGAATAAGTGTATTCTTGTCCCGTAATGAACAGCAACCAAACGGCAAAAAAAGAAGAGAAAAAGAAAGCCCTGTGCGAACGCATTTGGGTTTCCTCCGGCCAAAGCATGACTGAGTTCTCAATGCAGCCTTGCCTAGCTGGAGCCTATTTTAAAATGCAGCCTTGCCGAGCTGGAGCTTATTTTAAAATCCTGAGCAGTGGTACTGCCTGTTGCCTGGAAACCTCCTCCCAGCCTCGGGCTCTCTCAGCCTAATCATAGCCATCGGCAGCCTTTATTTATTTCCCTTCAAAAATGTCATCCCAGGCTTCTGGTTTGTGTTTTTGTTTGCTTGATTTTGTTTAGTATTTAAAATGAAAAGACACAAAGTGTAACCGTCAAACTCGGTGACTTTCTGTGGGAACAGCTTGCTTGGCTGTCACTGCATTGCAGTGGTGGGAACTGGCTTTTTAAGCTCTGTAAGGTGATGGTTCGGAGGGGCACGGGGGGAAAGGAGAAGTGGGGCTCAGAGCCCAAGGAAGCCCCCCAAGCTCTGCTGATGCATGCAGTGGCTTCCTGCACCTTGTGACAGTATCCTCCTTAAGAGGAAAACCAAACCTAAACAACTCCGAGCCCTTTCCCAGCACACATGGCTCCAAGTTCCCCTTCCCCGTGCGGATGCACCATTCCGTGCTGGATCCACGGTTCAGCATTGGGCTGCCTGGATCAGCACAGACTTGCTTTTCTCCCTGTGTGCTGGGGTCTCGTCCTGCAGTTGGGGTCTGTCTGTAGTCTTAGCTTTAGCAGGTCCCTTTGGTGACAGATGAAGGGAAGAAAGTATAACTTGGAGGTTTCCATGTCTTAGGGGCCCTTTTTAATGCACCTAAGTTCTTGGCCACCTTAAAACCTTAACTGATGCTGTCTCTCCCATGGGAAAACTTTAAATGATTGCTATTTCCGCTTAGTTAGTGAGCGCGATCGATCCTGATGGAATGAAACAGAATTGATTGTAGCAGCCCAGCTACGATTCGGTTGTGTTTCTGGCCGGGGAGTCCCTTGCTAGAGTGCTGGGCTAAAATCATCTGAAAGTTGGTGACAAATGCTAAGCAGGACAGCCAGAAGGTTTGTATGTGAGACGTAGGAGCTGCTTCTGCTGTTCACAAGTTGTTCTTGTGATGCAAATGGTTTATTTTACAAAGCTGAGAATATTTGTTCTACCAAAGGCAGAACTAAAGGGGGGTTTAACTCGAGATGCGGTTGAACAAAGGTTCATGTTTTGTTTAGCAGTCTTATGGCAGGCATAGAGCAATATGCAAGGCTTATCACGTCATTTCTTTTATTTTCCTCTTGAGTTAATTTAAAGGTTGACAGCCAGATTAGGCTCTTCTCAGGGTACAGTCTTGTCTCACAGTCTTAGTGCTGGGACATTAAGTCTGAGTTGTCAGGGACAGACAGGAGAACCAGAGCCAGGCAAAGGGCAGACACTTTTCCATCCCCACCTTCCTCTGTGTGCTGGTGATTAAGAAAGACAGACTAATTTTTCAAAGAAACTGTGAGGGTGAATGAATCATGCTCTGAAATCATGTATCCTTGCTTCTCCGTGGAAGGATGAGGGTGCTTGAGAGGCTGCAGGGACAGTGGTCTGGTCCCTGGATTCAGACAGCATTGCTTAGTTGTGTAGAGAGGTGGCAACTTCTGTTGAAATAGTTTTGCAAATCCAAACTCTACTGTTCTTAACCACTAGAAACAGAAATGACCTTTCTGTCATATCTCTCTTCTCGACTTTATAGGCGATCTGGGCTGCCTTTCTGTATAACACAGGACATAGACCTGTTGTCTCCTCAGATTTATTGTCTTAGTTTCTAAGCAAAGCTTCCTACAGGTGAGCAGCGTAGCCTTCCTCTGGGGGAGGGAGGTGACAGAAGGAAGAGCAAAGTGCACATGGGGGAGGCAGGAACAGGAACAGCAGAGAAATAGTGGAAAACTGTAGTCACAGATGGTAAAGCAAGAGGGTTCCTTGCCCTGCCTGTGCGACCAGCACCCCTGAACGCCTGAGCGAACAAAACCACGCTGCTTATGGCAAAAGGAAAGGAAAAAAGATCAAGTACTTGGGGGAAAATGCAGACTCTGTCAAGCTGAATTCAGTGCTGGAGGTTTTAAGAAAATAAAACAAAAAAGGACAAGGAGAAATGAGTACTAAAACACATGATGGTGGGTTTTCCTTTGCTAATCTCTCCCAGCTGCGTTTAGTTGGAGCTCATGCTAGTGTTTTCTTTCCTTTGTAGCCTGGTAGCTTAGTTCTTCTCATTCCCCATCAAGATCAGTGTTTTTCCCTCACTTTTCTGTTGTCGGTGGCTGTCGGAGGGTTTGCACTGTGGTGTGCCAAAATACACGCTTTTGCGGGTAGTGTTAGGGTTTGTGTCAGTGGCTCTGTAGCGCCTGGGAGGGTGGTTATTTCTTGGCCTCAGTGATTCCTCTCGCATCTCTGACTTGCCATCTCAGTGCATTTCTGCTAATCTGGCTTCTTCTCCCTACCAGAATGAAGAGAAGAGGAACCTTTCCCTGGGGGGCCATGTCGGCTTTGACAGTCTCCCTGATCAGCTGGTCAGCAAGTCTGTCACACAAGGCTTCAGCTTCAACATCCTCTGTGTGGGTGAGCACGCTCCTCTGCAAACAGACGTGGGATGAGCTGGCGGTGCGGTGAGGTTGGGACCAGGATTTCTTGTGTGTCCTGCTGTGCCGTGGGCCTTGGCAGTCACTTTAAGCAAGTCAGAAATGCCTAACTCTTTATGTTTTAGTTTCAGTGAACTTGAGCTCTCTAGAGCTTGATGCTTCCAAGCTGTGACTTTCACAAGTGACTGTTTGAGACTTATTGCCACAAATTAGGGAGAGTTCTGGGAAAAGCTTTAATATATCAACTCTCTGTCTTTGGTGAGGCTTGGTGGGGAGGAAATGGGTGTGGGACCATCCCGCTCTGCATTGAGCTGAGCTACTGGTGCTGGTGCAGAAGCTGCAGAGAGCAGCAGGGAGGTCCAAGTGGCCGAGTCTTGTGGGTTAAACCAGAATTTCTGTAATCAGTGACGTATTGCTCATCTCCTTCGCTGCAATAGCATTTTCAATAGGAAGGATTAAGGGAAGACTGTATGTGGCAAGTTAAATGTTTCCATTTGCAGACTGGGGTGGCTGGCATGAGCACCTTCCTAGTGAATATGGTGTCCAAGTAGATGCAGTCAGATGCAGCAGGTGTTAGCTGAGAGCTACTGGTCATAACTCGGTCATTTCTGAGTGTAAGCCTGCACCCCAAAGCTAGGGATAAGAGGTTTGTATCTGAGCTGTGCCTGGTTGGTGAGCCAGAGGGTTGAAGTTGTGCTTGAAGCACGACCATCTCTGTGCTAGGAAAGGGAATGTTCCTGGTTTTATTGATTGTAAAGTATTTATCTTGAAGATTGTGAGCAGGTGTGAGAGGCTGACTTTAAAATAACCTCATTATATTCTTGTTTTTTAATTTTTGTATTGATGTGATCTAGCAGGTGATGCTGGCTAGAGTACTAGAAAACAATTCCTTCCAGTGATGAGATGAGCATTACTTTTACTTTGGCTGGTTCTTGTATTGTGTATGAGGTCTGAAGTATTGTAACCTGCTAGACCAGCAGAAATACATCCAGAGACAGCAGCTCCCTGCCTGGCCCTCAATCTGCCCGAAGAGAATATGGCTTTGTATAGACTGTGCAGTGAAACCCTGACAACTTTGGCAAGGTGCTTGTGCCATACCTAAGCCACTTTTGCCTATCCACACCACAAGTAAAATCATGTCTGAAATCACAGTTGAACTTCATAGACTTGTTTGTTAGCAAAAGGAGAATTGCAGCAGAGGGCAATATGGTTTTAATTATATTTGTTCTTGGGTACACCAGAAGAGATACTCCTGCATTCTCATCTGGCCATACCATTTGTGAAACACTGGGAAAAATTACAGGTGGTTTTTGGGGTGGTTTGGCTTTTTGGGTTTTTTTTGGACAAGAGTGGAAAAAAACCAACCCCATACCCCTGTTTGCCAGTTACTTTTCTCAACTGTGCCCAAAACTGAACAGGAGAATGTGGCTTACATCAGTAGTGAGCTCTCCATTGGACTTTCCTTTCAGATTAATGTAGAGCACCAGGCTGGTTTTATTTCCTTGCACAGCTCTTAACCACAGCTGGTAGGAAGTAGTATGTATACCTCTGCCCTATTCTGAGCACCATGTGGTATTTGTGGTTGTGCTTGAAGAAAGAAAAAGCCCAAATCCCTTGGCAGCAGACATGGCTCCTCCCTTGAACAGAAACTTGCTCACCCTCCTGCTCTCCATCAGCACATCCACTGGAGGACTCCTCGGAGGTGGCTGGGTTCAGCAAGAGGGGCTGCACTCGGTAGAAGCAGTGGCTGTCTATGCTGAAGGTGTAGCACGATGGATTGCCTGGGAAGTGAGCAGGGAGTAGAAGAAGGCTATTTCCTTGGATTTTGCCTCTCTTCACTTCCTTGGCCAATAGGGCTGTGTGTACTGAATGAGGAGTTTAAATGGGGCCCCTTGTAGGCCAATCTGGAAAATATCAGTCTCGTTTAGTTACGAGGAGCAACAGTTCAAAGTCTTTCTGGCTTACAGGCAGCCTGTGAGCCAAATATTCTGGGATGGAGCTTGGTTTGTGATGCATCCCAGGTGTCCTTCAGTGGCTGTTGAAACAGGGGGGCTACAGATGGGAAACTTCTAATCTTGCCCCTACTGATTCTCCAAGAACTATTCTCTCCCTACCAAGTTTCTTTGCTGTCCCCTCTTGACTCCATGTTCTCTCCCTCTGCACATCTCAGAGGTTCGAGCTGACATAATTTTTCTACTCCTGGAAAGATGAAGATGCCTCAGAAACACCCTGATTTGGTGCTCCAGCACAGGGCTCTGCTGAAGTCTATAGTAAAAACACACCATGGAACGTGGCCTCTGCAAACATTGTCATGCTTGGACCTCTATGTCACAGGTGCTTTATAGCATTTTGGTATTGTTTCACTTTGGTTTCCCCTAAACGGCATTATTTTCTTCCCTTGGCTGATTTGGCATGAAGAATCATGGGGCAACAAGGCAGCCTTGAAGGAAGCAGAAATACTGAAGGGCAACTCCAGAAATCAAGAGCAATGAGAGATGAAACCAGCTGAACTGCAAGATCTCCCTGTGCAGCTGTAGCTCTTCAGAGCAGAGCAGCACCTCTTGCTCTCTGTCAGACTGCTGCTGTCTTGCTGAAGTTATCTGGATGCCTGTCAAATCTCATGCCTGATGTGAGAGAAGAGTTCATTGCTTATTTCCTCCAGTTTGGCCAATTCTGTTTGCTGCACAGGTGGCCCTATCATCTCAAAGCATTGACATGCTGTCTGTGATGTGTCTGCGCAGAATGGGACCATCTTGGACCATTTGCGTATACCGAGCCGGATCTCAGCAGCTCACCGAGTGCCTTGTGCGGAGCTTGCTGTGCTTTTCAGAAAGGAGAGCAAACGAGCCACAGAGCAGACTCTGGTGTAGCTGCTGTGTGGATGGAGGGGGAAAGGGTTACAGCAGAATGGGCTTTAGTCCTTTGGCAGTTATTAATGGGACATGTGGGAATACAGGGTTGAGGCTGTGGAAGATGGACAAGCTGCTTTAAGGCTTCCAGGCGGACCAAAGTTCAGCTACACAGTGAAATTGTGAAACCTTCATCCAGCATCTTTTCTGCTGTGGAAAAGAGGTTTTCAGTCTGATGGCAAGTTGTCCTAGCAGCAGGTCCAGAGCTGTCTGCCTGTTTCTCTGCACTAAAATAGGCCCCTAGATTCCTTCCTCACAGGGGTCTCCACTCAAAAAAAGCAGGTCCCCAGAGACTTTAATGGCAAGATAAAGCAAAAAGAGAAAGGGGTAAAGAAGCCTGTTAAAGTAAGGAATCTCACAGAAAGGAGTGAGAGGAGACCTCATTGTCAGACGTCCCTATCCACTCCACAGCGCACCAAACACCCATCGTTTTGTGCTGATCTGCAGTGTTACCTGGAGCTGTTGCTGTGTTTGGGACAGCCAGCAACTGACCCAGATAGTCGTTATCAGTAGGAGCAGCTGAGTTTTACTCCTCATGTGAAGACCCAAAAGACTCTACTAAAGCTGTACTCTCCCCAGCTTCTCTGGTGCAAGACCAAAGTGCTCTCTCTGTGTTAGCTTTGCATTAAGCATGGGTGGCCTTCGAGAATG
Organism: Elanus axillaris; assembly: GCA_026212715.1. Taxonomy (NCBI): domain Eukaryota; kingdom Metazoa; phylum Chordata; class Aves; order Accipitriformes; family Accipitridae; genus Elanus; species Elanus axillaris. The sequence continues at coordinate 20,014,183 of JANZLQ010000044.1, read as the reverse complement.
CAGTTACCTTTGTGACAATTTTATGTCTGTCCACAAGCAATTTGTAGTAACCTTTCACAGTATAATTTTGTTCTGCTCTGTAATTACTGTTCTTTGAAGTACCTGTGACAAATTCATGCTGCAGTGAACTGATGATTTCTCCTTCCTAGGTGAAACTGGCATTGGGAAATCCACGCTAATGAATACCCTCTTCAATACCACATTTGAGACAGAGGAAGCCAGTCACTATGAGAGCGCAGTTCGCTTGCGGCCACGGACCTACGACCTTCAGGAGAGCAATGTCCATCTGAAGCTAACGATTGTGGATGCGGTTGGATTTGGAGATCAGATAAATAAAGATGAAAGGCAGGTCTCGTGCCATCTGCTTGGCATTTCTGGGCTTGCCTCTGATGCTTAGACATGAACTGCCTGCAGTCCTGCTTGCAGTGTTGTAGAGGCGGTGTCTGTGTTTCTGTTAATGGAGTAGCTCCCTGCAGTGGCTCTGGTTCTGTGGACTAAGTGTAGAGGGAGTTGGGTGAGGAGCCGAAAAGAGAGGTCATAGGAGGTCTTTCCAGCAGAGAATGGTGTCCTCCAGGAATTTAATAAGCTGTCCTCAGTGCAGGGTTGGGAATTATCTGTTTGGCCAGCCATCAGTGTCTCTGGACCTGTCTCATTTAATTACACAGACATCTTGTTCAAGCCCCAGGTAAAGGTTTTCTGGGACTCCAAGGTCTCTCCTTGGTCATGTTGCATTGCTACAGACAGATGGCTCAGCCCTGAGATCTGGGCAAAGTTTGATCTGGGGAAGTAGTCGTCTTCCCATGCTCCACTGTCCTTAGACTTTGCAGCAGCCTCAAGAGACTCCAGCAACCTTTGGATTACAAGGTCTGTGTGTAAATGCCACACTTTTCCTGTTGTAAGACTAAATTGTTTGAGTTGTTACAACTACTTTTAAAGTGATACCATGGTATGTCTAGGAGAACGGAAGCCTTTAAACTGTTTAAGTTTGAACTCCAGTATCTGGGTTGCTAATGGTATGGTTTTAGTTACAGGCCGATAGTTGAGTACATTGATACGCAGTTTGAAAACTATTTGCAAGAAGAGCTGAAAATCCGCCGATCTCTCTTCAACTATCATGACACGAGGATTCATGTCTGCCTGTACTTCATCACCCCAACCGGGCATTCACTCAAGTCCTTGGACCTGGTGACAATGAAGAAGCTGGATAGCAAGGTAAGGCGTGGGAGACCATGGTCCCTGATTTTGGAAGCGGTGATGCTGCTGTTAATATTGATTGTCATGTGGAAGGCTCTGTTCCTTCTGTGTAAGTGCTGGACTCCTTCCTGCATGTTAGCTGAGCTGTTTTTAGGACTCTGGTAAAACTTTGTCTGCCCTGGTGGGTTGCTGAGGTCCTGTGCTTTTTTTCCTCGCTGGCTTTCCTGAAAAATATCAGGTGAAAAACCTGTTTTCCAGCTAGCTGTGTGAAGTCTAGAGTGCCCATCACTCTAAGAATCTTACCCAGGTTAGTTCATATTTGTCAAAGCCATCAGCTGCATCTTTATTAGCTTTTCTTTACAGGTGTGCAGGTAAGGATGTGTTCCAGGTCCTGCAGTTGAACCGTGGAAAGTGTGGAGCCACCTCTGCTGTCCTGACCTGTCGTCAGGGACAGAGGAGCTGGGAGCCACCAAAACTGTAGATATCCTAAGGTGGTGGTCAGTACAGAGGAGACAAGGTCTGAAGAGAAGCATTGGCTGTGCACGGTGGTACAGAGGGAGTGCGTGGGCTGTCACTGCTGGTAGTGCCACATGATCTGGATAGGAGATCACAGTATCTTCTGAAAATGTAAACGTGGTGAGAAGCTCTCAAGGTCATAGGAATCCTAAAAGTGGGTCGTGAGAGGGTCTAGCTGGGGTTGTTTCTTTGTGCATAAGCTATTCAGCCTTAGGGGGCAGTGGGTTACTTAACTGGCTACTGCTGATACTCCTGCAGCTTGGAGGAGGTTTCTGACCCACCTTTGGTTGTTCCAGCTGGCTTCCAGGGAGCTGCAGGAGGCTCCAAATGTCACTAGTGGCAGCAGCATCTCTTCTTTTCTTTGCAAGGATTTCCTATCTTTCAGAGCAGTATTTTAGCAGCAGGCTGGTTCCTTTCAGATGGCAGATACTGATCAGTCTATGGAGATGGCAGGCAAGGCAGCTGGGACCCTGCAGTAACTGGGTATCCCCTGGATTACATTTAGGGAGTGCTCTCTTCTCTGGCTATTGTCCACATGCAGCTCTTTTGGACCTTCCTGGTGGGTAGAGTTCCCCCTTGTGGAGTCCCTGCTGTTTGCCCTTGCCACCCGGGGCTGTTGGCGTGCTTCTCCTTGGCCCCACTCCAGAGCAGGCGCTGGCTTCCCATTGCAGTGGGCTGTTTGTAACCGTGGTGGCTGTTACACTGACTTCATCAGGAATCTGAAAACTTTCCCTTAATAAACTCTTGTCTCTTGGTGCGACGCCAGCATTACACGTTCCCAGAAATATGTTTGGAGGAAAGCTTTTGCACGATTCCCCTTGGTGCTGGTGGTCCCACAAAGCTTTTCTCTTTCTTTCCTTCTGCATTCCCTACTTTTCATATCTCCCTGTGGCTGCCTTTAATGTAGTCCTTAGGTAGTACCAAAATAAATCCTTTGTACTTGTGCAGAGATGGGAACTTTGTGTGCACACAAACTTTTTATGTTTCTAAACTTCCATTTAGTCTTCTCTGAAGTAATTTTATCCCTTTGCTCTCATCTCCCTTCTTACCACAGTGAGAACATCTTGGATTTCATGGCGTGGTGGCCTCACACAAGCACACACATGGAAATGAACAGCAAGTAGAGACCATTGATCTTTTCTGGGTGTCAGGGAATTATGTTGCATTTCTGCATCAGTGTCATCCCAGGGCACTCCTTAAAGATTTATGTGTGACAGTGCTGTGCCCCTTTCCCAGTACACGTGAACCATTTGTGCCTGGGGGCCAGCGTGTGCGCAGAAGGAAGTGGGGTGTCAGCAAACTCCAGGCAGCTTTCTATCCGCTCCAGACTGGTAACAGCAAGTGGTTACCATGGCTGAGCAGAGAGGTGACGTGCACTGACTCACGTCTGCAGCCGTCTGAACACACCTCTGAAGTTTTATGTGGCTGGTGGCCCCTGTTTTACAGTTGAAGAATGGAGTCCATGGAGGCAAAAGGTGTATCAGAGGCAATGCTTTGCTGCATGCTCTAGTGGCTCAGCCTCTGAGACTAGTTTAACAAGGGTTTTGTAGGAACCTGGCTCAGTTATACCTTTGCTTCTGGCATGGCATCAAATATTGGGCAGGCTTTTGAATCTATGTGACAATTTCAATAATGTATCTTGTTTTTAGCGTAAAGTTTACAAAATCCCTTCTGGGTAAAGCTGTTTTGTAAACAAAGTCTTCCATTGTACTGTAATACAGTATTTGTTTGGCTGAGCTCATGGCCAGCTGTTGTCCAGGGTATTTAATTACAGCCGGAGAGCTAGAAGCTTCTTCAGAACTGGTTCTAGATGGACAAAATGTGGCTGCCTGGCTGGTAGGTGGGAAGCACGTATGACCTGGCAGGGGTTGGCTTTCCATTGGGTTTAACCTGCAAAAAGGAGGAGATAAATAAATAACATAAATAAGATAAATCAAATTGCATCTGTGTCAGATGAGAAGGTGATTTATTGGTTTAAACCACAGCCCTGCCCTGGAAAGTGACGGCACAGCTGTGTGCTGCCATGGGCATCCTGGGGCTCTCTGGTTGTTGTCCCTGGATGGTTTCCAGCCAGTGTGTACTGTTTATGAGCTGTGGCTAATTGCTTGCTCTTCATGAGCTGACACGTCCTAGGCAGGTCACTGGCCAGTGGGGACGCTTCAGGCCAGTTTGTGCCTCTGCTTTTCGGTTTCCAAGGTAGGATTTGCCTGTTGGCTTCACCAGGACTTGCATTCAGGAACACTTTGGAGATGGGGAAAAATCCAGCTGTATTTTGTGGGGTGAAAGTGCACGCAGCCTTATTATATTAGCAAAATTATTTTCTACCAACTGACTTATTTCCACATGTTCTTGTAAGTTTTATTTTTGGAGATGAGAAATAACTCTGTGGTCTGAATGACTTGAGAAGGAGGTGCTTTTTATGTGTGTGCGTGTGAGTTGACTGTCTTGTCTGAAGCACAGACTTCCTCTGGTCATAATTCCAGCTCCAGCAAAGACTTCCAGCACAGGGACTGGCAGTCAAGGGGACACTGCACCCCTCTCACATTCAGTGGGATGACACTCCAGTAGTTAACTTCATGATTTTATTACTAGATCTTTTTTAATAGAGAATTTTGCTCTTCCGCCATGAGATCTAGGACTGCTGCTCTGGGATTTTGCCTGCAACCCCAGGTGAACATTATCTGTGTAAAAATAAGAGTGGAGAGGGAAACCTTGCATGGTTCTGGCATCACTTCCTTTTATTGGGTTTTTCAAACCTGTTCAGGAAGGAGAGGAGAGGTGACTTTTCTTCTCTAGCTAGTTGTATATCGGTTTATTTGGCACTAAGCTGTGCCACATACTGTGGCCTTTGCATAGAAGTGGATGTGTGGAAGGTGCTGTAGAAGGCAGGATTAGGCATGCAGTTCAGTTTGGTAGCATCTCATTATCTCGTTTGTTTCTTGTTTCCAAACTTTTCCATCCTTTCTCCGTATTATAAAAGGATAAGCTCATTCTAGACTTAGACAGCTTTTGGTGCCAATGTTCAAAATTAGAGAAAGGAAAACAGGAAGATAATTGTATGGTGCCCTGGGTATCCCTTGTTAGCCATGGGATTACAGTTTGTGGGTTTCCAAGACATGCATGAAATCAAAATAAAAACTGTAATAATTTAAAAAATTAATTCACAAGAGAAGAAGAGATAAGGAGGGAGATATACCTGAATGCCATTTCCAGGACTCCACCCTACTGAAGTTGGCTATTGATTACTGGAAATACAACAACTTGTAAAACCCTTTTGGGTTTTGAACTGTGTCAGCAAGTGCTGACTGAGTTGTCTTTTCAAAGCATGAGGAACCTGGTTGGCGGGGACTTGAACTGACCTCAGTTTGCACCTTGTTTGAGTACTGCTGGGGCAGCAGCTGTGACCACAGAGCCTGCCTTCTCCTGCTGCTGGGAAAGCCGTGCCAAGCTCCAAGCTCTGCGTCTCCTGCCTCGCTGTAAGCAGGGCTTAGCTGGTACTTTTTGGAGGAGGAGGGGGGGAATTGCTTAGGCCAGCTGAAAATGGACTAAAATCACCTCTTTTGCTGGTTTGTCAGTGTGCCTGGCTGGGTGGAGAGCCCGAAGCTCTGCACACAGCAGCTCCCTGGCAGTGCCTTTCCCCTCGCAGATACTGCTCCCGAGCAGGTGGCACGCGAGCCCCGAGCTGACCCTTTTTCTGTGGGAGATGGTAGATCCAAGCCTCCTCAGCTCTTAGCAGGTCAGCGAGACGCCCAGCTGTGGTCACGGCCCTTTTTTACCTTTGTAATGGGGACATTGACCTGCTGAGGAGTGGTGTGAGCAGCAGACCTTATTCTGTGTGGGTTTGTGGTCCTTGGTAAAGGAGGCCAGATCAGTGGCTGAGAAAAGTAAGGAGTTTATCCTCTCAGATAAATTTGCAATGAACAAATTAAGATTATTTTCTTTTGGAGTGATTAAATGCTCGTGTATTTAGTGAGTGCTAAACCAGAGGGGGAGAAAAAATGAGAAATATGGAAAAAACACTGAGCTACAAAGTGAACTTGAGCTGGGAAAGCAAGGTCATTTATTTTAATGGGCACCCATTGGAGACCAAATGGCTGTTAAGAATTTCTGCTCTGTAGGACAAAAAGCGTTGGCTGTTGGGAAATGTTAGATGGGAAATCAGACTTTCCCCTCATTTGTCTGAATTCTTGTGTTTTGCTGCTATGAATTTGGCTGCTGTTCAGGCAGACGAGGTTTGTTGTTTGTTTAAGCAGTGGTTTGCAGTATCTCACTTGGCTTTTCTGGGCATGGCAGCATTATCTAATAGAGGTTCCTATGACAGATCTTGCTCTGCTGTAGCTCTCCCAAGTGTGAGGCCATAGCAAACCACATCCCTCCTGAAGAGTGAGGGTTGTGGCCCTCGTTTGCTCTCAGTCTTGGTAGGTATGGGGGGACCTCTCCACCCTGCAGCTTGTGGGTGGCTTTGTGAAACCTGGGTTGATGAAGCTGCGTGGGGTATTGAGCTTGACAACTGCTGATGCAAAACCAAAGCTGAGCAACAACAGCATGAAAACAAATCTCCTGTGGCTGTATGTCCCTGCACCTTTCCCAGGTGGTCTGTGTAATCCGCACAGCATGCCTGAGTTATGATCCTCATGGAGAGGCCCAGGGAGTCCTCGGAAAGGATACACAGCTGCTGTGAAAGCATCTGAGGAGTCCCTGCTTTTTCTGCTTAAGCATGGGAAGGCTTCATGCCAGCTTGCTGCAGCGTTTTATTCTTGCACTTGTCTTCTAAAACACTTGTCAGCACAGCCAGAAGTGGATAGATGATAACTTGAGATGTGACAGTTATGCTGTCTCTGTCTCCCTCGAAGCGTGTAACAAAATACATAGGCAAGAGCAGAAGCTTTGATCTGCTCGTTGTGTATTTATTGCAGGTTGTCTCTGGTTTATCTGGAAGTCTTGTAGCCAAATTAGTCCTGGAAAACTCTTCCCTCTAGTGTTCAGCTGAGCTTGTGCTGCAGCTCGCATGCAAAACATAGCACCTTTTGTGGTTTTATGAAATGTAAAGCAGCCACCAGGGTAGGACCCGGGTCACCCTGTGGGCACCCACGCTCCTGGCAGAGCTGCTTGCCCGACTGCTGCTCACCTGGTTGTTTTTCTTCCTTCCTTCTGCTGTAGGTGAACATCATCCCGATTATTGCCAAAGCAGACACCATCTCCAAGAGTGAGTTGCACAAGTTCAAGATAAAGATAATGAGCGAGCTGGTCAGCAATGGTGTGCAGATCTATCAGTTCCCCACAGACGACGAAGCGGTTGCTGAGATCAACTCTGTGATGAACGTGAGTAACACTGCCAATCACGTTGCAGCCAAAAGTTGTGATAAATTAAATTGCTGCACAAAAATGCATTTGAAGGGCAAGTTTCATTGGGATTGTCCAGACACTAAATCTGTTTGCAAGTTGAGCTGTGGATCTGACAGTCACCTAAGGCTATTGCATACAGAATTAATTAAAATGGGGCTTTTATTTAATCTGTAGGCTCTCTGGAGAAACACAGCTCAGCTCTAAAATTTGTTTTATTGAATTTTTGAAAAATACTTTCTTCAAAATTCATTCTGTCTGCTTTTAGGCTGCTTTTCATTTGAAGATGGAGAAACTTTGAATAAAAATTTTACAGTTAAGATTTACATTAGCCTTCTGACTTAGGGAGGTTAAACAGAGAAAACCCAATTTAAAGTAAAGAAAAATCATTAGACTCTATTTTGTCTTTTTTTTGAAGTTCAAAGATCAAATTCAGACCTGGCTGAAGCATGTGCAAAACACTTTCAAATCTCCTGTCTCCCAAATCAAAATGTAGCTATTACAGTAGAAACAGCTGAAATGTTTCCATGTTAATTTTTTAAATAAAAAGTGAACATTTCCCTGCATAGCTGTTTCTGATTAGATGCTTTATCTTTTTTTCCCACACACCCCCCCCCCCCTTTTTATTAAATTTCAACAGACAGTTGATTTCTGGGTTGGCTAGATATGTGTTTTCACTGTAGTAGTTATTTTTGCTGTATTCATTAAAATTTTGGAGGATGCACTCTTTAAAATGATTGCAAGCTTGTTGCACTGGGGAGAAAAACAACAGTTCGTGCTTGCTTGGTTTTTCTTCCACTCCCCTGAAAATATTTTCAACCAATTCTCTACCAGTTCCACATTTCTGGATCCATTTCTTCTTAAATGTGAAGGATTTTGTCAACCTCGTCCTGCTCCGTGGCTCCTCTCTTGCAGTGTTGAGGACGGTGCCCTGTTTCTTTACTGTGCTTGATGCTTTGCAGACTGGGAGAGCAATGAGCACATGTTGTATCCTGCACATGTCCCTTCCAGTGCCCACACACACACTGCTGTGCCAAGGCCTGTTTACGGATGTCTTTTCTTGCGCTTTCTGCAAGGCAGGGAGTGCCCTGCTCTTGACATGTGGAAAGACTACAGAGAACAACCTGTCAAATGGGTAGAGGGAGATCAGTAATGATCATGGTGTTCCTACAATAATTCCCTATCTAGTTCAGTCCAGCCAGCATTGCTAGTAAGCTGTGCGATGGCCCTACGCTGCTCTCTGTCGTAATATCGTAGTTCATGGTAGACACTGCTCTGAGTATTGGAGATTGATAGCTTCGGAGGAAGGGCCTTTTGAAGTATAAATCCTGTGCCTGAGTGAGGGGGATCTAATGGTCAAGCTGATCTCTGAGGGGTTAGCCCATGCACTGAGTCTCTGGCCTTGGCTCTGTCTCAGGCTCATCTGCCCTTCGCTGTGGTCGGCAGCACGGAGGAGGTGAAAGTTGGGAACAAGCTGGTGAGAGCTCGGCAGTACCCATGGGGAGTGGTGCAAGGTAAGCTGCTGTGAGCCGGGCACCTGCCGCAAACCTCTCTTGTGCGTGCACATGCGCACACTGGCACCTTCTCCAGCTCTGCCGTCCCGCCAGCAGGTGTGCATGAGGGTGCCCTGTGCTAAACGGTGGAGAAACGTCCTGTGCGGCTTTTTGTGGGTTGGCCAGTCTTTCTTTTGAATTTCCATTCCTGCCGGCAGGTAGTAATGGTCAACGGGGATCTCTGGATCCAAGGGGCTGTGTTGTGCCCTGTGCGGGACAACAGGTAGAGGCCCTTGGGAGGGGAGTCTCTGGAGTTAATCTGTATGTGCATTTCTGTTTCCCCCGCCACGTGTGCAGTTTGCTGACTTCTCCCTTTGCTTCCATCAGTTGAGAATGAAAGTCACTGTGACTTCGTGAAACTGCGAGAAATGCTGATTCGAGTCAACATGGAGGATCTTCGAGAGCAGACTCACACACGCCACTATGAGCTGTACAGGAGGTGCAAACTGGAAGAGATGGGCTTCAAGGACACGGATCCAGACAGCCAGCCCTTCAGGTGAGTGGCCTTTACGTCTAGCATCAATTTAGAGCAACAGTTTGGTACTGACAGTCCAAAAAAATGGGAGTTTTGTAGATGGTATCCACAATGCTGAGCTGGAAAATACTAGCACCGGGTTTGAACTTTGCAGCTGACTTTGGTGGTATTCCGTTCCCTGCCTGTTTGTCTTTAAGCAATGCAGGCAGGCGTGCATTTCCCCATCCCTAACTCATTTGTGTCCAAAGAGTCTGGATTTTGTTTGCTTTCTTTCCCAGCCTCCAAGAAACATACGAGACCAAAAGGAAAGAGTTCTTGGGTGAGCTCCAGAAGAAAGAGGAAGAAATGAGACAAATGTTTGTTAACAAAGTCAAGGAGACGGAGGCAGAGCTGAAGGAGAAGGAGAGAGAGGTGGGTGTGCCAAAACCTGCGAGAGGAGCCCAAAATACAGCCAGCATAGGATCTGGGTCTGGGCAACGTATGAATCCTGGAAAGCACAGGCAGCTCTTGAGCAGACCTCACCAGCCAAAGCACAAACATACACACACCTTCCCCCACTCAGAGAAGGGGACACCGGGTAATGTTTTCAAAACAGCATCACTGGTTTAGGTGTCTCAGAAACAACAGCCTTCCCCATCCTGTGCAGTGTGTAGGAGACTCAGCTGCTGCTTGGTGAGTGAAAGGCAATGCAGAACGTTTTGCTGAGCATTCACGTCAGGTAGATTTCGCCCCTGGAGACTCACTGGACAGCAGGGTAAAGGGCGCAGCTGGGCTGGAGTCCCCTGTGCCAGTGGTGTGAGGCCACAGGCAGCTGCTGTGACTGAGGAGGAAATAAATGGACCATCTTGAAAACCAGTGATGAACAAATGAATCCACAATGTCCACAGCCCCCTTGCAGGGCTGCAGACTGAGCCAGGGCCCTCAGTGCGCTTGCTTGGGGCTCACACTTCCTCTTGTTTGATACCTGGTGTCAGGTAGAGCTGAATTTATCATGTCTTCGCTGCCTTTTGGCGAAGAGGCTGTGATTGCCCAGAGGTCAGCTCTGCCGAGGGGCTTGCACGGTGCAGGGGCAGCGGTGCCGTACCCTGCCCACCGGTCGGTCTCTGTGGGGTGGTGGGGATCCGTGCGGGAGGTGAGACTGCGGCTCCCGGGGGAGCAGGGCAGGGGGACCGCACGCAGCCTGACGGTCGTGCTGGATGCAATGCTCAGAGGGTCTGTCTCCTACCAGCTGCATGAGAAATTTGAGCACTTAAAAAGGATACACCAGGAAGAGAAAAGGAAGGTGGAGGAGAAGAGGAGGGAGCTGGAGGAAGAGATGAACGCTTTCAACAGGCGGAAAGTAGCAGTGGAAACCTTGCAGTCCCAATCCTTGCAGGCTACCTCACAGCAGCCACTGAAAAAGGACAAAGACAAGAAAAAGTAAGTGACTGAACGGGAGTCTTTCTCCTCTGCTGCTGGGAAGCTGGGTGCCTGCTCAGATGCTCTAATGTTTGGTCAATTGCTTAGACAGAAGATGGAAAAGGGGATTTTGGAATCCTAATTCCTATCCTTCTGACTCTTTGCTTAAAGTAGGTGAGAGACAGGGTCCTCCTGTGTCAAGGCACTACCCCGGGGAAGCCCTGGTGGCTGCAGGTGGGAGGGATTCACAATTTGGGGCTGTTCTGTAAAGGTTGAAAGTCCTGCGGGGTTTGCCCTTGCCTCTGTGACAGCCAGCTCAAGTGATCCTGCAAGCCTTCTGCTCCTGGAGACAGACAGGAAGGTGACTAGAAATAAACTCCATCTTCTCCCCAGCAGAGAGGAGCGGGGACAGTCTCGACACAGTTGCAATGTCTTACAGATGAGGTGCCCTGTCATGCACTACCTCACTGTGATCTGTGGGCTTGGGGCCCTCTTTGGAGAGTGCTCTTACTTTATTTTTAGAGGCAGAGCTGTGAAGAAGGAAACAGCAGCTTAGGGCTTTGTGTGAAATAGGGCTTCAAGACACAGTTCTGCTTAGGAGAAAGCTCTTTTCCCCTAAAGGCAGAATTCTTATCTTAGCTTTCTGCAAGTTAATTGACATTGCTGAAGCCAGTAAGAGTGCAGGAGTGAGGGCATGTAAATAATGCTCTTTCAGCTGCCTGGTTGTGTAATGATAGAGCAGGAATGGTGCAAACAGATTTAAAAAGAAAAGGTGTGTGGGGGTGATCCTGCTTCCATTCAAGCCAGTCTTCAAGGAACACTGGCTAGGGAGCAAAATCAGCACCACTGTGCAAGCTGGTAATTCTGTTATTCCAGCATTTTTTGTTGCTTCCCCTGGCGTGAAGGAGCTTAAGAGTCTGTTAAATCCAGAACAGGCTGGTGGCAATGCTTTCTGAGCCTTTTAATGATGAAAAGGAAAAAAGACCATTGAGAGTAGCAACATCTGAGTTTTCTCTTGACAGCACAACGTTCAGCTTCAAGTTGCTGATGAGATCTTGTGCTCTGTCATTTCTCCACTGTGAACTGCAGCACTAGAGAAGCTCATTCTGCGTACTGTCATGCTAGTAATTTGTTTCTTCCTATGGAAGATAACAGTGCGTATTATTTAATGTATTTCCTTGGAATGTAAATGTGTTGGGCATGTCCCACCTCACACACAGTCCAAAACGGTTTGTAAAGTATTTTGATGAAAATAAGGTTTAATCCAGCTAAACTTGCACATGAATTAGAGGCTGAATACTGGGGCAGCCTGGGGCCCGGGTCTGCTTTGAAGAAGGTGAGCACACCAAGCTGCACGCTGTTAACTTGCACGAGCGATGCCAGTCGCTGGGATGCTCTGGCGGTGATGTATTGTGTGCGCTGGCCAGGCGGAAACGCTGCAGCTTCCCCTCTGCTCCGTCTGTCTGCGATAGAAATAGGTTTCCTGTGCTTTGCTGCTTTTAACCCACCTGCAGATGTGAGTCTGGACGCCCTTCCTCTTCTAGGTGGCAATTAGAAACAAGCCATGGTCAGAAGCAGGGCCAGGAGAAGGCAGCTCGGGAGGCATATGAAGGCCCTGGGGGCACCCACAGTGTGTGCTCCGCATGGTGCTGGGGCAGAGGCGCTACTGTCACCAGGAATAAAATTAATAAATTAGGGGGAGGAGGTGGTTTTGGATTGGGTTTTGGGGTGTGGTTTGTTTGTTTTTTTGTTTTTGCAAACCTGTGAGCTAGTTCAAAATGTGGTTTTTGGGGGTTTCTACTCAAGCAGGATAATGAAATTTGTCATAAAAAATTCAAAGGAAGATGCCTCCCCTGGCCTTGCCAGTGACCTGTCTTCCCAGAGCCCCTCTTCATCTGGGAGGCGTCAAAAGGGGCGAGGGGTCTTGTGAAACCGGTGTGTCGGAGAGCACAGCCCTAACTCATCCCACCGCTGCAGCCCAGGCGGTCAGTTTGGTGTTGACCCCACAGACCGCACGGGCATGAAGAGGGTCTGTGTGTTCCCTGGCAAGCAGCAGGAATGTCTTTCCTGGCTTTCTTACCCAGATCTTTCAACCAAACCGGACTGGAAGGCAACTGGGATTTGGGGAGCTGGTGGCAGGCAGTGTCCTCTCCCGGGACCGGTGGCAAAGCTTCCCATGGCAGAGCCTGCGGTTCAGGCTGTGCCTGGGGCTTTAGTTAACGAGGAGCTGGTGCTGTACGGAGCTGAGCGTGGTATTAGCTCAGGGTTTGCTCTCTGCTTGCACCCGGGGCGGTGCGAGGGAAGCGGGACCCAGAACGTGCCGGGAGAGTCCCCCAGCTCCCCAGGGGATGGGGATGCAGTGGAGGAGCATCCTGGATTTATGGGCAAGACGTTGGGACCTTGCAGGAACTGGGAGTGTATTGTGAGCTTGGGGAGGGGGTGTTTTCTCTTGTTTCAATTTTTAGGAGAGTTCGTGGAACCTTTTATCATCTCCTGTTTCAACAGTGCTGTTAGTAGCTTGAATAAGTAAAAAATGGAGATGGAAGAATTGCAGGTGTTGAGGGGGAATAAAGGTGTTTGTGCTGAGATTCTCGTCTGCGCTTGCAGCTGCCAAGCAGGTTGTGCTCTGGCGTGGGGCTCAGCGTGCCGGCGGGTTGCTCTCGTCTGTGAGTCTTCAGATGCCCAAGCAGTGTTTGCCCTTCTCTTCCTTTTTTGTTTTTAACATATTTAGCTACACTTTGCTTTTGTTTAATTTTCATAACTTTAATTCACGCTTTTTTATGTTTTGTTTCTTTCAGTTAATCACACACAGACTTTCAGGCCAAGAGTGGACTTGGTGCTTTCATGTGTTAAGTTGCTTGAGTTTCCCACCCTGTGACCCTTCTCATAACATTGTGTGAGTGGACCAAAGTGAAAGAGAAAATGAGCATCTTCGGTGGTTGCAGTGTAACGACCCGCTGTTATCTGTACAGAATTTATCAGGAGGTTTTAAGGAAGTAACCTTACCATGTACATTTTGTTAAACAAAGTCAACTAATCCCTCAAGTAAGATGTTTTGTTCTAAACCCAGTGACTGAGCAGCCGTGTATAAAGTGACCATAACTGTTTGTCTGAACTCATCTTACCCACCAGCTAAATAATTGCTTTCTAGATTTATTTTTTTTTAATTGGCTAAGGTGACTGCTTGAGGCTCATCTACCTTCCCCTGTACGTGCACAAATGTGAGGAGTGGTGTAAAGAATGCTGAAACATTTATTTTTCTAACAAAATTCTCCATTTGAGTAAGATTTTAGAATGGGTAGAAGAACACAATGCTTAGACTTTCTGCCCTGGGAATCTTAGTCAGAGTAACCCTCATTCCAGTAATTACGTATTTTAATCCTGAATTACTCTAAACACTTTCTACATCATTTATAATATATAAATATATATATAAAGAGAGAGAGAGAGTGGTTAATAAAATTCATGGGACAATGTTTTGAATTTTCTTTACTGCTAAAGTAGAACATTTATATAGAAAGATTTTTCGTAAGAGTTTGTTGTATAATGTGGAACTACAGGATTTGTGTAACTTTTCAGTTGTCATTTACCAATGTATTTTACTGTTGTGGAAAAACTATTTAAGTTGTCATCTCTACTCTTTAACCTTAAACTTATTATGTGCCTAATAAGGAGAATCCCCTGATCTTGAGCTATGCACGATATTTATGCTGATAGGCTCTGTTCCTCTTGGAAGGTGCTTCCTTTAACACTCCTCATGCCTAGAAATCGCAGCCTTGTTTTCCTGGGCAACTGAGCTTAGAGGAATAATTAGGATCAATATTTTTTTTTCCCACTCAAACCATTTTGCGATAAGGCAGGACGATAACTGAATAGAGATTTACTAGCTATGTTGTCATGGCAAAATAGTTGGATCCAATTCCATCCATCAGGTAATAGGCTAAAAGAGAGCAAATATAAAATATTAACCCCCACATAGTATCTTCAGAGTTTATAAAAACACTGGCTGGCTAAGTGTTAGTTGTATGTGCATTTTTATTTAGTTATTAATGTTACAAGATTTTTCTGAATTTTTTTTCCTTAAAGACTTATCTTTAAGCTAAGATGTCAGCAAATTCCTTATTTGACTTGCAGGTGGAGGTGCACGGCCTTGCATCTGAGCTGTTACAGGTCTGTTTGAGGGTAGTATTTTCCTGGATTGTAAGATGAGGTTCTTTTACTTGCATATGCCATTAAAGCAGCTTTTTTTTTTTTTCCTTTTTTCCCCCCCCACTTTCTAAATACATGCTCAGGTGTTAAACTATTTTCATATGGACATCATTGGCCTTTTACATGGATATACTGAAAATCATGTCAGTGTTACTTGATGCTTGTAAGGAAGAACCTCATGAAGATCTCACAGGTACCTTTTAGAACAGGCCACTTTTCAAAGAGTAAAAATTATATGCGCTTCTTAGGAGTCCACTGAAAGCTGAACATTTAGTTTCTAAGGCTGTGCCTCCTGGTTAGATGTATTTTAAAGAGTAACTGTCAAACATTAGGAGGGTTAATATGTTTTTTCTCAGAGAAATGTACGAGGAATCCAGCCTATTGTTACATGCGAGAAGATGATTCCAGCTCACCACTGACTACAGTCCAATCCTGTAGCAAATTAGGGGCTGGGTTTTGATTTTTGCTAATGGGAGAAACTCTGGTGCACTAATTGCATGAGTAAGCAGCGCTATTTGGTTCATTCTTTTGCTTCTCAAGGCCAGTGCTACGAAGGCTGGGATATAAGAGTTAACTGATGATACCGGCTATGCAAACAGCTGCCTCGCCATCACTTTTCCAGGCAATAATTTTCTCCCGATCTCATGCTGCAGCCAGCCAGAGCTATGCAAATGATTTCTATCTGCCCTGGCTCACCAGAGATCAATTCGTTTTTCCTAGAATAACAGGTAGTTAAGAATGGTGATAACAATGAAAGAGTAAAAACCTTCAAATCCATGGGCATTGTGGAGACATTTCCAGCTTTTTCGGATGAAGACATTCAGAATGTATGTAACAATATTTTAATGATGATGATTATTATATTACATTGACTTTATGTTGTGACAGACATACCTTTGCCTTGCAGTTACTTGTTCCTTAGACCAGTCAACATTATAATGTCTCCAGTGGGACTCAGTCTTTTTTTTTTTTTATTCTAGTACTTGGTTTTTCCTTTTGGCTGAGACAAGATTTAAGTATGTGCTATATAGGGTAGTTCTGTATCTTATTTTTATTTAACAAGTTACAAATACGTGGTGATTCTAATATCACTCCAGTCCGAAGATTTACATCTTTTAGGCTAGAAGAAGTGAAAGAAAAACCCTTCAGAAATGGCTGAAACTGTTCAGTTACACATCTTTCAGCTGTTTTATACATTTATCTGTAAAAGGTTGATATTAATGGGAAAAACTGTCCTTTTTTTTTTTTTTAACATTTAAACATTTACCATCATGTATGTTGTCTGCTTTCTAATTTAAAAAGTGTTTTGTGGGGCTCTAAGCTCTCTAGGCTTCACGTCTGGCTGTGGTGGATGCCCTAGGGGTGGAGATGGGGTGGTGGAGGCACCTCCGGGACCTGCCGGGGGGGTTGCAGCCCCTTGGACGGACATGCTGCATCCATTCACTTTGTCATTCTGAATGTGGTGGGGATTGGTTTTTTCTTTTGTTTGGTTTTTTTTGTTGTTGTTTTTTTTACTTTCATTTCTTTCCACTCACTTTGTACTTTTTTTCTTTTATTAAATCTCACGTGTATTTTGAGTTTCCATGGTGTCATTTATTTAGTGGTGGATTTCCTGTGTTATTTAGTGGATCTCTGTTGAACTAATCATGTGTAATGATTGAAAGCTTACCAGTCACAGGATGTCTTCTGACTATTGGGAACATTCAAAAATAAAATTAGCTAATTTCCGCATCATACAGTATGCGGAAAAGCATCTCGTCTGTAATCTGGGGAGAAATTCTAAGATATCAATTCAAATGCCATCCCTATTTGGGCAAAACTTGCCTTTAAGCTTGTTGGCACTTCTCCTTTGTGGGATCTGGCGACTGAGCAGGTAGATTTCCCAGCAGTTTGCTTTTGTAATGATGCCCAGAGAGGTGATTTAAGGGTAGGATGAAAAGGGAGCAGAGCTGGAGGGTTTTCTAATGGTACTTCCAAAGCTTCTGCAGAAGCACATCATACACTTAGATCAATGCCAAAAAAAAAAAAGACCACAGCATTAGTTTGGGGCTCTTTTTTCCAGAGAGACCTGCTGCTGAAGCTTTACCTGAAGGCTTGTTCTTGGTGTCTGTTCTGTGGGCCATATGCTACTATATTCAGTTAATTTAGGGTTTCTCTGGGTTTTATTTGGTGTTGGACTGAGATCGGTGCTGCACTTAAGACAAAACCAACAAGTGGCGTTTGGCTGATGCATAGTGTTTGCTGAGGTGGTGCTTCTGACAGGAGCTTTTGCTGCAGCCCCAGTTTCAAGAACAAAACCAAGTTGGTGATCCTGACTGCTTCTGAAATCTTTTTAGAAATGCGCAGATGGACTGTGCTGTGGCTACAGGAGTTGGCTTGTGTGCAGGACCTCTGCTTTTTGCATTTAATATGCAGCTTGCTTAAAAGGCAAAGGGCAGTTCTGGTTGTCTTATGTGCTGCCTGTTTGCATCCCATCTTCTTACAAGGCCAGGATGGTTACCCAGCTGCGGTACCGAGCTGTATGGACATGGTACATCCACCCGTGGAGAGCTGACCAGAAGCAGTGTTGGAGCTGGTGTGATATTGCCGGTAGCGATCGCTGACAAAGTGCAGGTGAAAGTCTGAGCCTGCGCTGGGTTAAAGTTGTCGCTTCAGCCTGTTAAATTTTTGAAGGATAAGCCTTAGTGGGGACTTAGCATTCGATACCAAGTGGTTTGTATGAAATGTTTTGCAACCTTTTCCATCCTAATACTTTTTAAAGCCAAATCTTCTAGGAGAAGAGAAGGTGCATCCCAGGTACATGAATTAATTCAGGTACAGAATTAATTAGGAAACTGAGGCAGTCGAGTAGCTGGTCATTTTAAAGACGAGCCACCTGGTGTCTCAGGATGAGATACATCGGCAAGTATTTTTCCACAGGAGCAATGTTAAGATCATTTAAGATCATTTGTGCGAAGCTCCTAGAGATGCTTGCAAGAGAATGAGAAATGCGAAGTGTTGTTATAAAAGCGGTACAGCAGTGGGGTAGGTACTACCCATGTTTTGCAGGTCCAGAGCCAAAGGCCGGTGACTGAGGCCCTAGGACACGTTGATGCTTTCTGTTCAGGAGCCAACCCAAACCCAACCCCGTCTCCTTGTCCCGGGCTGCTCGGTAGGGAGAACTGCGCAGCTGTGAGGGACGTGACCTGCAAGGCAAGGACAGTGCAAAGCCACCAGCTCTGCCGGCTGGGAGAGCCAGCTCGGGCTGTGTGCGCTGGTCGGTGGTGGCTGCGGTCCTGGCCGGGCAGGAGACGGCTCCGCACCTCTCCCCATCCCGTGTCTCCATAGCACGTGACTTCTCAGATGTTCCCTGTCGGCAGACTTTCCTCATTAAAATTTTAAATCCATCCTCTGATTACCAGTTCCAAACAAGATCTTGGCGGCTGTGAGAGCTGCTCCAAGTTGCAGTGGTTTAAATTCAAATGTCCGTACCCAGCCCCGCGCGCTATCGGGCGGCATACGTTAGATTTGTATTTTGACCTTTCATGTTGTCTTTACTTAATGTAAATAACTGAAACTTAAATACTGATTCTCTTTTGTTCTTTCTGTAGCTTTTTTAGTCTTCCCAGTGCGTGCTCCATAACATCAGGAAGACATGTTAATTAGAAGATTTGTTAAGGCCAAAACATCTCATGCAGAAGAAATTAATTGGTGCTTTCACCTTTAAGCTTGCAATATATTGCACAGAAGAGATTATATAGCAAGGACTAAGACGCACGGTATCTTTTGATTGGGAAAAGTTTTCTTGATCAGGTTTCTTGATAAAGTTGAAATCTAAGGTACTTGCCAAAAGATAAACTGCTAATTGAGGCTGCTGCATGGCTTGCACTAAAACCAAAATGCTAATCTCTGGGTGAGAGCCCATACAAAGCAGTTAACACTGACCAAACTTCCAGAGAGACGAGGCACAAAACTGGGTTAGCGGGAGGCGAAATTTCAACTTGCTGCTTGAGCTGCCGCTGTAATGGCGTTTCCGTGTGTCCTCTCCTCAGCCTGGTTTGGGGTGTAACTGGAGAACCTCCTAACGTCCCTAACCTTTTAGCTGGATTCTCATGTTTCTTAGCAATAACTCTTCCATGTAGCTTTTTCCTGTAGACTTGCGGGTTTTATAACCAAAATCCCCAACCTTCATTTGTTTAGGCTGCACACACGTGCCTTACAACGTAACCCCTTCCCCAGAGCTCCCTGCCCACCTCCCCGCTCGTGGCTTCTGGGATGGGTAACCCCGCCTGGCCAGTCTGGATTCCAGCACGTCCTACTGGGATGTGGTGGGCGAGAAGGGAACCATTTTAAAGGACAACTAATTGTTATATGTTAACGGAGGGGAAATGGTTTAAAGCTGAAGACTCAGCATTCCTGTTTGTGAGTTCTGTGTTTGTAACAGACTTGACTTCCTCTTAAACAAATACTTGTTTAAAAAAGAAAGAAAGAAAAAAAAAAAAAAGGATAAAAAAGTGTGATGTCTGTGCCCCAGTCTAACTTCACACAGAACAGGGAGAGGCCCCAGTTTATCTTCATTTTAAAATAACCTTGTAAATGAATCTCAGGAATGACCTGCTTGTACCAAAGTTGGGTTTAATAAAAACAAAACTGACTTGTTTAACAAACTTCTGTTAAAAACATGTTTTGTATGCTAGTTATAGTCACTGGAACAACAAAGTGCTGTGTCCAAATTCACAACCCTCATTATTATTCCAGTTTCCCTCTGTTAACCCCCTTACCCTGTGCATCTGTGTTTAAAGTGTGATGTCCCCTGTGCACCCCCGTATGTCTGGGGCGGCTGCTGCCGGCAGCCCTCCTCCCTTTCTCCACGCTGCTGCTTGCCCCAGTGCCGTGGGGCTGGGGTGTAGGAGCAGCAGAAAACCAGTCCTTGGTAGGAGGTTTGAAGGAAACTTGCCCCCCGTACCCCTGCCTTGTGCTGGGTGGTGGGACCGGAGTG
This sequence comes from Elanus axillaris, assembly GCA_026212715.1. NCBI lineage: Eukaryota > Metazoa > Chordata > Aves > Accipitriformes > Accipitridae > Elanus > Elanus axillaris. The sequence goes on along the minus strand of JANZLQ010000044.1, from coordinate 19,994,517 downwards.
GGACGAGGTCTGGCTGTGAACAGCCGGCTGTGTGGCAGGAGCCCACTGGGCAGGCTGCGTCTCCATCACCCCCCCCCCCCCCCGAGAGTTTGTTGAGACGGAGGGGACGGTGTAGAGGCACTGACTGCCGCAGGCACTGAGCTCCTGTCCCCAGGGTGTGTTGTACATGACGGTCACCGAAACCTCTGGATACCCTTGGCACGAATTAGAACTTGGAAATAATTCTCAGCATGTAACAGGTACGTGTGGCCTGAAAATAACCGAACTGGGGATATGGGGAGGTGCTGGAGACTCCTGCCGCTTGCAGGTGGTAGGGACTAAACCCTGTGACAATCACGTTCATCCCACATTGCTCACCCCTGCCTGTGCCCGCTGCCGCAGCGGGCAGGGGTGAGGCACCACGTGCTTCAGTGGAAGTGGGACCAGCTGAGAAGCAGCCAGGCTCTGACCAGGCTGTCTCCGGGGCTGGGGATTCAGAGCTGGAGGTCCACTTGGGATGGCTCTGTCTGTCTTCACGTCTGTTGTGCCCTGCACCAAACAGGAGGAAAGCTGAAGCAGTGTGTGACCATCAGGCTGAGCTGAGCCATGAAACACCCTTTGCCACTGTTTTGATGACTGTTTTAAACTTGCCTGTGTTCTCTTTTGAGGCAAACCAATCTAATTCCTTTGGCAAAGTTTTAATCTGGTTTGGAGCTATTGTCAAGTTAGATTCCCATCTGGATAGGTGAATTGGGAATAAAAGCTTTTTCTTTTTCTTTCCCCAAATTGCTCAGAGGATTTGATTAAGTTCTGTTTGCCATGACAATAGTTTGGTCACCAGTGGGATTCAAGTTGCATGCCTTGCTGAGGAAGAACGAGAGGTTGCTGCTGAGACCTGCCAGGAGTTAATGCATCACTTGATCTAAGTGTACTTTTCTGCATTCTTAAAGAATTGAACTGTAAGTACTGTTCAAATTGAATTTAAAACACTAAGGCAAATTAGCAAAAAACCCCACCCCAGAACACCGCATAGAGGCAACCCCACAAATGAGATATAAAGGCTTTATATGTGTCTGAAGGCACTTGGTACCGGTGATGTCTCGAGGTAGCCGGCTGTGTGCTCTGAAAGATCTTTCTGTGATCCCGGTGCTGGTTGCTGTTAGTTGCTTCTGTGCATTTCATTGACCTATCAGTAAATTTTGTCAGAAACCTGTCATACGGTAAACCAGCTATTGTATTACTCTTCCCTCTGCTGTTTTCTTATATCTTGATCAATTCTCTGACCACAGAAGTTTCTTTATTTGTGCAACTGCGTAAATGAACTCTCCTTCTAGGTCATCACACGCCCACCGTAAGTAGCGATACCAAGTCAGGTTTATTATCTGAAACACAGCGGTGAATGCTTGTCCGCAGCAAGGCAGCTTCATCCTTACATGTAGCGGTGCCTGGGTGACTTGCTTTAGCTGTGACAAGTTTCCTTTTGGTGGTGGTTTATGAATGGGAGATGTGGCAGCAGCTGGGGGTGACTGAATTGCTTTGCTGTTTCTGTAGGTGATTTAATGTTTGGTTTATGTTTCGGTTCTGATTCAGCATCTGAGCATCTGTGTGCAGCAGGGGAGCCTGCCAGGAAACTTCTTGAAGGACAAATCAATTCTGTGGATACTTACTGTAGGGGATTTCAGACGTAATTGCAGCTTTGTTTACAAGGTGGTGTTAGCTTCAGGCATCTGGAAATCTGGCTTGAAGTAAGGCAACAGCAAAAGGGGTCTGGCTTTGCGAGGTGTGCCTCACCTGGCCGAGACTCCTGCAGGGGAAGAGATCCTGCTGTTGTGGACACCAATGCACAGGGAGCTGTGCTGTGCCCCTGCCCAGACGGAGGGAGGAAGCACCCTTCCTTACCAGGTCAACACGAGGCACCGTAAGAGCTCTTTGAAAATACGCTGTAAATGTTCTCTGGCGCTTTACAGGGACTGAATATTCCCCAGAACAACAATCCTCGCAAAACTAGCCCTAAACACATCAGATCTGTGCCAGCACTTGCCGTGCCGGCTGCGTGTTCTCACCAGTAACTGGTGTGTAGCACAATGGTTACAGGATCCACAGAAGGGAGTTTGCCTGCAGGCAGAATAAACTTGTGTCTGTAGCATGCATACTGTGTGCAGTCCAGACAGGCAGGCACAGAAAGGAGGTAGTCGTTATCTCTGAAACTCAGCGGGGCACAATGATTGTTCGTGTTATTGCTGTCACCTGGATGTGCCGTGTGTTCATCTTGTTCCTCATCACTTGTCCAGGCAGTGGGGGAAAGATATTAACAGCCTCAGACTCCGCTCTGCTGCCAGTAAGAAGGAAGTTTGTGCAGTTCTCGCTATCAGAAATGCTCTTTCCGTAACGAGAACAGTCCTGTTGCAACAGCAGCTTCTTCCTGTAGTTTGCAGCTTGTTCTTCAGGGCAGGAAGCTCCCTTCCTAAGGATGATGGGAACGCAAAGGTAAGCGGCCTTGCTAACCTCCCGAGGCCAAACCACAAGCGTTAGTTCCTTTATCATGACTCCAGCAGTGGGATAGGTGTGCAGAAGGGACCTGCCCTGCCAGAGAAGCAACAGCATATCCTGGGAGAGCAGGCAGGCTCCAGATTTACTGTTCCCATCCCAGCATGGAGTCCTGCACCCTGACTGGGAACACAGGACCCTGATGGGCCTTTCAGCGCTGACTTTTATCTTTTAGAATTAACCCTGTTAATGTCCACTTTTGAATGTTGATCGTATAGATCCACAGAGGTTTTGAAAAGCAGGCTTGTTCATGGGTTTTGGTGTCATCCAGCTTATGGGCAAGAAAATATGTACATCGGCTCAAAGCCAGGGGAAAAAAAATGAGCTACGGGTCTTTGTGGTATAAAGTTACAGCATGTTAATTACTGTGTGTAGAACTTTTCTTGCATTTCCACTGGTTAACACAGCTGGCGAAGATGCTTGAGACAGGGCAAAGTGATGGGAGGAAAACAGAACCAGACATGCATCCCAGCTTCCCGCAAGGACCTGTGTGGCCATCAGCTTTTGGCTGGGCTCATCGAGGAGCACAGTGAGAACGCGCAGACCAAGCTTATGTTTTATTTAATGAAAACTACAAAAGACAGCTTGCCTCCTTCAAAAAGTCAGGCACTCAAGTCACAGCTTGTGACAGAAAAGGAAGGTGCTGCGCTGGGGGGAGGGAAGAGCCCTACCACGAAATTAAAACCTTCCCTGTGGTACGTAGGCAGGATGAATAAATAACATATCCCAAGCGTGCTGCTGCCCGGCCCCCGGCTGCGCGGGTAACTCATAAACCTCATCCGGTCTAAAACCAGGCAGCGAGTCTTGTTCCTGCCAAATCCCCCGGCCAGGGCAGAGGCTCGCCCCTGCAGCACAGCATTCACAGTTTGAGGTACCTTTGACTTGCCCCATGTCAAGTCACATCTGCTCACACATGTCATTTACACTAAGTCTCCGATACTAAATGTTTCTTTCTGGAACAGTGAGGCACTGCTTTCTCTGCAGTTTAAAAAGAAAAGCACAGCTTTCTCCCTGCACACACACAAAGCTCACTCTGTTCTCGGTGCCAGTTCTGGCAAATGTAATACTTTAGAAAGCGTTCTCTGTTAACAGAGCTGCTCAGGACGTTGGTCCTGCACAGTTCAATGTTTGGGAATTCTTCTCCTACAAGGTAAGATGATAAGCAAGGGGAAGAAGGCCAGAAACTTTCTTCCTGCACTGATGAGTGCTGCTGTTATGCAGCACGAGGGTCTCCTTGCTCCCGTCTCATCCCTGCCCCCTATTCATTTATCCTGTGTCATTAAGTGAGACACCTGCTTGGCACTGAGCCTGTGCCAGTCCATATGAAACCCTTTCCTGTTCTGTGACAGGACTTGCAGCTGTGGTGGTGTTACTCATGCAGTACTGTCTGGATTATACCTTCAAGCTAGGATAACAATCACCTGAAAATGCTGGCCCTATTGTTTAAAACAAAACCAAAAAAATCTAAGGAAACACTTATTTTAACAAAATCTATAAGGCTGGTTTTTAAAAGTGCAATAGAGGTTTAAACTGACCTTTGTAGTTTGTAAAACTGCTTTGCTATGGAGATGAGCGGTTCATAAAAGCTAATGGCAGGGGGGAGGCAGAATTAACTAAAGGCATTTTGTATTGTAGTCAGGTAAGACAGAACAAATTGAAAAAAAAGCCCTGAATGGCACATGTTGGTGGGTGAGCACCCAACGCAACAGTGACTGTGGACTAGAAGCAATTTCCCACAGTGTGTGGGAACTGGCATTGGGTCTTTAACGGCTTAACCAGGAAGGAGCACAGACCTCAGACCCCTGGCTTCCAGGGTAAGGCCTTAAGAAAAACTGGAGGTTTGATTCTCGGTTTTCTCCCTACTAAATCAAAACCTTGGTTCCACCTGAGAATTACTCTTACAGAGACAGCAGTGGGAGCTCCCCCTTCCTCGAAAGCAGCTCCTGTTCACTCTCCCACGGGGCAAGTCAGATTAGCTCTAATAAGAGAACAATGGAGTAAACTGGATGAAAGGCTCAATCTGTCACACTCCATCACAGATATTTTAAAAATAAACTCTGAGACATTTGGTTCTGTCTGGTGCAGTTCATAGCCTTCTGCCAACTTGATCCCTGAGTTGTAGGACTGTGACCGAGTCCCTCCTCTCCCCAGCTTTCTCTATTTATGTGATATTAAAACTGAGGCATAGCACATACTGCTGAGGAAGGACATAAAAAAATAGAAAGATTTTGTCATTATCCTCTGAAAAACACAGCAGCGCTTTTGCTCTGTTGTGTTGGCTGTTCTGTTTGCTGGTAGTAATTCTCCGCTAGTCCCTTTCAGGTGCCTGTAAGGGAGGACATGGGGAGCTGCCTTCTCCAGGTCTCAGCTGAGGGCACGAGCCACCCGTGTTCACCCTCCCACCGCTTGCTCCCCCATCCTCACTGTACAGGTGTCTGAAGCCATCATAATATTCATCTGTCTCCATGCAGTCATCAGGAATTTGGGCTGTAGTAGGCATGAAAGGTGCTAAAACTGGCTGGTTTGCAGCAACCCTCAACCTCACTTGATGGGAATTCTTCAATCCAGAAGGGTCGTGGTAGGGTAGCCTTGCCTTGGGATGGCCCTGGATGGCTTGACTGATGGGACAGAAAATGTAAACAGCATTGGCTGGCTGCAAGCGCATTAGCTCTTGATCTACGAGCTCTTTGCAGTGGATGAACTCGGCACTGTTAACCTGTAAGGAAAGATGCAGATTTTTTTATAAGTTCATGATAAATTACTCCTGGCCACTGCTCCTGTAACTCTGTAATTAGTGGGAGGGCAGGGACAGGCTGTATTGCGTGCCTCAGTAGATGTGTATCAGCACTATGCATGTTGGCCCTGATGCAAAACACCTAACCAGGAGCTCCTGAACTACCACACAGAAAGTGGGCAAGCAATCCCTCTTTGTAGGAGGCAACAACAGTCAGGAGGGACAGCAGGAAGCTAGGCTATTTCGGGCAAATTCAAGACCACAAAAAGGGTCGACGGTAAGCTGACAGCAGGGGTCTTTAGCCTTCTAGGTATACTCTCTTAAAAGGCACGAGTTTTATGAAACTAGAGAAAAGTTTTAAAATAACCCCAGAGCTTGCCTTTAATGGGTATCATTAGAAGCCAAATTGATTATATTTTAAAAGCAATGTATCTGTACTTAGAAGTTTTCGCAGTGTTCAGGGGGAAGCTGGGGACACAGTGGGCAGGTTTCTAGGTGTTCCCAGCCACTCCCGTTGTGGGAGAATCTCTCCTTGCTCAGGAGGCGAGGGGCTATCTGGCCAAGCAGTTTGGAAACCTCCCTTCCCTGCCAAAGGGAAGACTCCCTCCCCAGTCCCAGCCCTTAACCACAGTTTTACTCCCTCTCTTATTAGCGCTAGCAAGGTCCGCAGGAAAGGCAGAACATGGACACGCGCTTCTCAGAAGGCTGCTGAAGTGCAATGTTGGTTGAAAATACATGTGCGCTTTATTAATTTATTGGTGTCCTGGCCTCAAGATTTGTGACCAAAGGCCATTTTGATTCCTACCTGTGCTTTTTTTAGCAGATCAGTAATAACAGGAAACCAATCAGGAGTCAGCCTCTCCAGCTCTAAGGTGATGATCACCAAAGCCAATGTGGAGCCCTTAAACTGCAATAGTTGGTGGCACGCCATACAGTGCTGTAGCTGTTTGGTCAAGAATGCAACATGGCGGGAAGGATTCATCTGAGGCAGCCCATGTAGTAGATGGGGCCAGTTGGACATCACCATGACATGGAACTGGAGAGAAGATAAAGTACATATATATATATATATAAAAAAAAAGCAGAGGTCAGTGAACTTTGTATGTTTTCCTATGTTATCAACCAGAAGTACAGACTAATTTCATCTCGTATCAGAAAACCTGAAGGGTTCCCCCTGCCCCTTTTTTTTTTGTGTTTTGTGTTTGTACTTGCCAACCATTGAACTGTTTTTTGAGCTTATAATGAATGTACAAGGTCGGTGTTTCCTAACAATATCTGAAGTTTCTACATTATCCCAGATTGCTATCCAGGAGATACAATTCAGGCCAGCAGATACAAACAGAGTAAAACCAATAATAATGACTGCACTCTGAATTTACTGAGGAAACAAGCACCTAAGAAAGGCAGTTCTCACAATCAGCAGCCTAAGATGGCTTAATATTTGCACATAACCTTAAAAAAGGGATCCAGGATGTGTTCGTATCACATGATTTTTGCCTTACTAGCACATGATCGTTTCTTGAAGATAAAGTTTAATTGTTTCTATCAAATGTTTAGTAACTGCAGTGTGAACTAAGTGCCAGATTGGGGTAGTCTCATCGCCTAAAACAGGAGCGAATAATTAGTGGGATGAAAAAGAAAATGGTTTAAGAAAAACCTGTGTGTGAAATGTAGCAAAACTTTGACAGCTTTCTATGTACAGTATTAATAGAATGGAAATAGTTAGAAATATTTTTGCAGTGTGTATTTAAAAAAAAATAAAACCGGCGTATAGTTGTGCATTATGAGAATCTTTTCAACATCCATTTTAGTTGTCCTTTAAGACGGGAGTAATTTTTTTGAGCAAAATGCAAGATTTTAAATAGTAGACAATTTTAAAAATAAATTTTAAAAAAATCACTGTAACATTCTTCAAAAGACTTGCAGATAGCTAATAGCAGGTAGTTTGCAAAACATCTTGGGAAGGATGTGTGGATGTGTGTATGTATGCGCATCTGTGTTTTCTAGTCTTATTTGATAAGGAGCTGTTTCTTTAAAGAAAAAAATTTGCAAAACTTAGTGCTTACGATGTTTAAGAAATCCATTGGTGTTGCTGTGTAAAGATCCCAATGAAGCTTATCTAGAATAATTCTTTCCATTCTCAAGATCTCAGCTGGAGAGCGTTTACAACCACTCTGCACTGCAAGCATCTTCACCGATGGTATTACCTGTAAAAAAAAAAAAAATTACCAAAAAAAATTTAAATAATAAAGAAGCCAATGTCCTACACAGTGCTCTGTGTGTTTCTCTGTATTGTGAAGGGATCTGACAAGTTCATACACGTCCCGAAGTGCTAAGGCAGAATGCTTCTTTGGGAGACCACTTCCCTAGGTAACTCCCATCCTAAATGAAGACTGGCCCACGCTTGCCACAGGGCAGCTGGCTACGAACCCAGCCCACGGCAAGAACGATGTCGTTCACCTCCCCAGTCACTGTGAGCCTCCTTAACGCTGCATCGGTGATGCATGTTCCCTGCTACCAGTCTCATTAGTTTGGCTCCTCTGACAAGCTAGGAGGAGGCTTCCTGTTGGCCTGTTTTACGGGGCCTTCTGTGGTTGTCTTGTTTCCTGCGGTCATCGACTCAGCTTCTCCTTCTTAGCTGAGAGGAAAAGAAGAACAACCTCGGTGTGACACATCCTAAGAAAGGCTACGAAGAGCACTTCACTACAGCAGAGGTGGTTCGAAGAGACGTGCATGTCTGACTCCAACTCCTAGGTTTCCTGTTCTTTTTCAAAACAGAATGAAGAAAAGAGAAGTGCAATCTGAAATGCTTTTGGCTCATGTTTGTAAATGTCTGAAGAAGTCTATCGGTGCACTTCTGCCATGAGAGATTACCATGTGTAATCTCACACTTACACGGGTAGCTGCTGATTTTACATGCTCATCTTGAGGTGCAGACCTGAGTCATTTCCTCACCGGGCTCAGAAACCAGTTTTGACTCCAAGCAAACTCATCTATTTTAAGCTTCCTCTGAAGAAGCTCTGCTCTGTCTTACCTACCTTACCCTCCCAGGACCTATCACAACAGAATTACAGCACCCGATGCTGTGTGCACAAAGCTGTGCACGTGCATCTTGACTGTCCCCTGCCCCAGACTAAGCTGTGTTGAGAGCCGTGGATTCTGAAGAGAGGAGAGAGGTTTAAGGGCAGGAGGAGGGAAACATATCCATTACATAAGCAAACACAAGTCCTTCATCCATAAAGGCCACAATTCTTCCAAACAATGATGAAACGGGACTGAAAATGTTACTATCACCCCTTAAAGACTACTTAGGGTAAACTCATTAACATCTCCTCATTATGCCCAAGTTGTTGAAAGACCTGGAAACACGAACAACATCAACATAAGAGATGAGTTTAGTGGGTTTAAAATTAAACATACAGACCTCATCTTCTTCATTGGTTTTTGCTGCAAGGACAAGGCAGGAAATTGCTATGCACTGAAGATATTTTAATTGGACCTGAAGGGAGAAGAAGAAAACACTGAGTGAAGAAGATAACAGTCTTAAGGGAAATCCTTGTCATTCTACAACAGATGCACAAGTTCAGACTTTCATTTAAGTTACAGTTGCTTCTGAATTAGTTTAGCTGCAGAAAGTTTCATCTGAAGCTGGAAATAGAACAAGGAAATCCAAAGTGAAACAAAATAAATCCTCCTCTTGGTGCAATTTTTATCCACGTATTCCACAATTTTTAGACTATGCAATGCCACAGTATTTACAATGCAAAGTTATTCCTATTAAATAATATGCTTTTGCCAAATGCCAGTATTGATCTAAATAGAATTGAGAGCTGCAAGGCTCAGTTCAACTCATAACTTTGCTGTTGCTGCAGTGACAGAAAAAGTTGGCCCCATGGTTTGGTTAAAAATAGTGGTTTCAAAACTAAAATATTAAAAGTGATAGTGCAAATGTTTTCCATTTAGTACAGACAACCAGATGATGAGTTCTTTGTATTCATCACAGCATTTGGACTACAATTCACACAAGCACTTCTGCAGAAGACTGTAAATCAGTGAAACCTCATGATACACTCAAGTTCATATGCTTAAAAGCCTTCTCCACAAAGACCCTGACTGCTCCCTAAATCTGCTGCCAAACATAGTACCTGCTTTGTGTATAAACTGATTACATACTCTTTACATCCCCAGTCAGTGATCTAGCCAGGAATAAGCTGACAGATTCTCTACCTTTACTGATGCCAATAACCGGTTAAAGATGCTGGTGGCTAAGGCAAATGTTTCAGCTTGAAACTTGAACTGAGAGCTTATTTCTGCAATCCAGAGAACTGCTTTCTTGTAACAGGACAGGGAGATATCTGTGCCCTGAGGGAAAGAGAAAGTTAGAAGAAAAATACAGTTAGTGCTTTGATGATTTTGTTAACATATCTCCAAAGGAAGAGTCAAATCATTCTAAGCGCTCTAATTAACATTTCAGATGTCTGGAGGCTTGAAACGAAGAAAGTTGTGTCTGTGTCTACAGAGTGAGGGCAAGGGCACATTTCGGAGCAGCTTAAAGCACTCACTCGTGTTGCCCACCCAGTCAGGCTCTAGCTGTGCTTACAAGGGCCTGGTACCGGATTGTACTGGTGTACTGAATGGGGAAGCACCCAGCCCTCCCCTTGCACAGTGCATATGAACCACCGAACCCAGCTCTTCCAAGCAAGATGCTGAGTGTGCTCATTATTTCCCCCTCCTGAGAAAACTGAAGCCTCCAATGCAGCATGTGTTTCATTTAGAGCGCCTCGACAGGGAGAAAGAAACGGGAGTCAGGAGCAGGTTTTGATTTACTCTGCAAGATTTTTTTTTTAAAAGCCCTTGAATTTGCTTAGCCAGTTTTACACCTCCCCCAAGGCACAAGGCAAAACATACTCCATTTTTTTTCTTTCTTATATCTTATTCGAAGATGCATTCAGGTGAGAGGAAGGACTTTACTCTGGCTGCCATTACGCCACACATGACCCATGGCACGCAGCTGAACATTATTGTAGGAGAACTGAAAGGCCCAAGCAGCTACACAGAACAGACAACATTTACCACCAATTTGTTTAATATTGCTCATTGTGTTATCTGTTGCACTATTTTGCTTTATTTGGCAGTAAAAATACTTGGTAAAAAATAGCATTTCTATACTATTGCAAAAAAAGAGACAAGGCTGGCAGGGCACTTTTGTGCATCCTTCCATGGATCTGATGCACTTTACAGAAGCAGCTGAGCATACCTGTTTTCATTGTACACAGAGGCAACATTAAGTGTTGTAGTTTCCTCAGGTAGCAGACTGACTCCCTTCAGCAGCTGGGAATGGGACTGGGTTTCTGTTAGGCCTCAGTGAATTCCCTCGTCTCCCATCTGAAGAGATGGGACTCAAAAGATGGTGTTGAGCACAATTAACACTAACATGACATATTTATGGCTTTACCACTGATTGTCTGCTCTTACCTGCTCCACCACATTTCCCAAAACTACCTGAGTCAAAACAAAATGCAAAGCACCTGGTTTACATAGGGCATTAAAAAGATGTAAGATGGGACAAGTACAGATGCTCCTCCCCCTCCGTTCCTTAAGCTTAGTCCACCTGGGATGACTTTTGCATTCAGGTGGATTAGATGGCAGGACCAGCACTGCATCTCTGCAGAGCCCCTTAAGGACTTCCAAAGAGGACAAAGGAGAATACCTTCAGGCCCAGATTCTGAAAAACTGGCACTTTCCAAATCCTAGCCTCTCTGGCTAAGGCATTTTCCAGGAAGAAGGCAAGTCTTGAGCTCTCTGGAGGTCCGGGGCACTTCATGGCAACTCTTTGAGCCAGTTTCCCTGATGGCAGCCTCTGTCAAAACCAAGAAAAGAATTATAAAGCAACATCCCAGCTCCTTGTACTAAGTACGATTTCCTCTCACGATGCCTTTCCAAAACAGAGAGCTAAGTCAGGAGCAGCCATGCGACTTCTTTGTTTGCAGACAGAGCAATCCTGTCATCCATTTTCCCCAGGGGAAGCTCATGACGAAAGAAAACATGTCAGATGGCTGAACAACAGTGCAGTCGAGTTTTTTTTCCTCCCGGGCTGTGTAAAGGCTTGCTTGAGTAACCTTGGGTCGAGCAGCATGTATTACTGTTTGCCTTGTTTCACACATTCAGCTCTCCATTTGCAGAGCTCTTAAGTTGCAACCTGTTATCACCCGATTTCAAGAGGCAAACAGCTCTATTGTTTCCATGCAAAAGCTCAAGGATGACTGTTCTGAGCAGGTTTATTAATTCCCAGCTAACAGTTTTCCTTAGAGCAGTTTTATCTTTCTCTGTTGCTGCTGAAGGCATGCAACAGCAACACTTTGGAAATACCACTCCTCAGACTAAGCACGTATTTACATGAAATAACTATCGCTGGGTAGTATCATGTAAGTACCAAGCAGTGAGAACGTCTCAGTCCAAACCTGCATATTTCAATGCTTACATTGTGGTGTCTCTAACAGCAGCAAAAAAGATGTTACTAGATACAAAAATTCTGCTTTTCATTGTAAAGAGTGTGGTGGATGTGGGCTTCCTCATCGGCGTTTTCTGGAAGCTCACACCATTATCTCTACAGCTCCATTAAAAACCCCAAAGTGACATGAATCCTCTGGAAACCGTTCTACATTTCTAAAGCCGAAACTCTGTGATGCCTGCGTTTCAGAGAAAGCAGGAAACATTACGTGACTTTGGCTTTTGCTGCCACTGGATGTCAGAGCATCCAAACCTGACTGCCCGGACTATTTCAGCAGAGGGAGCTAGAAAAAGATTTATCTGCCCAGTTTGATGCACGGAGAAGTTTATCCTTCTGTAGCTGGGGCGGGGGGAGGGAGGGAAGAACTAATGAAAAGCTCACCCTCCGGCTAATTTGAAGGCGGCAGTCCCTGGAGAACGACACCGAGCCGTTCCCGCACCACCAGCGCCCGGACTGCCCTTCCAGTCCCCGGTCCCGGGAGGAGACACCCACCCTCCCCCGCCCGCGCCC
>JANZLQ010000044.1:19948084-19980184 GCA_026212715.1 Elanus axillaris | reverse complement strand
CTTCCGCCGTTCCCATGGCGACGCCCCGCCCGCCGTCCGTCATTGGCTAGCGCCTGGCACCTATGGCCGCCAGGGGTAAAAGCCTGGTCCCTCCTTTCCTCGCCGGCCATTGGGTGCGCGGCCTCCGCAGCGCGCGGGGATTGGTTGAGGGCCGGGGCGGCTCGGGGCGGGCGCAGGCGCGGTGCTGTTATTGTTCCGTTGTGCCGCCCGGCGGGTGCCTCGCGCCCGGCGCCGCTCCCTGCCCGCGCGCCGCCGCCATGCCGGTGAGCTCCCGCCGCGCCGGGCCTGGAGGCCGCAGCGCTCGGGATGCGCCGTGGGGAGAACCCGGTGGCCGGTTTGCGGACAGCGGTCGTGGTCGTGGTCGTGGTGGCGGTGGCCCGGCCCTGCGTTCGGTGCCGTCCGGTTCCTGCGTTCTTCGGCCCGTCGGTGACAGGAACCGCGGCGCCCGGTGTGGGGGATGAGGGACGGGAACGGCGGGTGTGGGTGTGCGCAGGCCCCGGCGGCCGCTGCTCCCTTTCCCGTCTCGGCTTGGGAGCCGCCTGCGCTGTGGGATGGGGAATCGCGGGCGGGCGCGTACCGCCCTGTCAGGCTGTGAGAGGGGCTGGGCGGGTCCGGCCATGGCGGCTTCTCCCCCCTCCTTGTCAGCAAGGGGTGATGGCTGGCCTGGCCTGGCCTGGCCTCGCCTCACAGGGGGGGTCTCGCCTCTGGCCCCGAGCCTCCTGGGGATGCTGCGCAGCCCCGGCCCGCTGGCTGTCGGGGCAAAGCGCGGTGAGGCGGGTGGCCCTGGGGCGGGGGGCAGGAGGGATGTGGGGGTCTGCTCGGGGCTGAGGTCTGGCTCCGGCAGCCTTTCATCCTGTGCCTGCTTCCCTCTGGGAGGCTGTGGATGACGGTGCAAGGGAGAGGTAGCGCGTGGCTGAGTCACTAATTCTGTAGCTGATTTCAGAAACTCTCTTACACCTAGGGTGGTAGAGTAGGATTGCAGGATCCCTTCTCCACCAAGATGAGACTAACCAGTTCTCTGCATTCACCAGAACAACAGAAGCTGTTTCTGGCCTCTGCTGAGGCCTGAAGGGAATCTAGGCGGGTGGCAGCTGGAGGGAGAGGCGCTTGGAAACAGGGTTTGTTTCTTGTTGACATCCAAGGTAGCTGCTTTAGAACTGCTTAAATGCTCAGCTACAGCACCTGTCACCAAGGGTAGTGTCTTAGGCTTTACTAGATCAAATGGGGTTAGGTTTACTTAATCAGGAGGAGCAGCATGTGACATCACATTAATCAGTGGCGCTTCATAAATTTGTATTTAGCTACTTTGTGAAAGAAAAGATTTGTGAAGTTTCATAATACAGCATTTTAATTTTCTAAGTGATTAAATTTAAAATTCAGCAAGTACACTGAAGCTTGTAATTTAAATGAATTCCCTCCAGCCAGTGCTCGCTGGTAGCTGCTTATGTCATCTGTAAGGTTTGAGACTTGTGGGCTCAGGTGAGAGAGCATGGTCAGTGTTAAGGTAAAAGAATGGCATGGCTGCACCCACTTCCAGCAAACTGCTTGCAGATTGTTTGCAAGCATGGAATTGTTTCTTGAAGAAATTACTAGAGGATATTGAATGTGAAATTCTCAAGTTTTACTCAATCAGTTTCCATGTTGGCAAACAGAAGAAGATTGCATTGTCCGAATAAGTGGATGTTATTCTCTTGGCTTCAATTATAAACCAGTTCCAGTTGTAAGTCCCCAAGTTCATGATCCAATAGAGATGTATGCATCTGCTTGAGTTGATTCAACAGTGTTTGTGCATATACATATGTTAACAGTAGTGTTACAACCTGTATACTTTTTTTTTGCTTTTTAAATAATTATAGATCAACAAGCCTGAGAAACTGGACAAGCCAGAGAGCTGTGATAATGTCAAGGTTGTTGTTCGATGCCGGCCTCTTAATGAACGAGAGAAAGCTACGGGCTACAAAATGGCAGTCAACGTAGATGAAATGAGAGGAACTATAACTGTTCATAAAACAGACTCATCTAATGAGCCTCCTAAGACGTTTACGTTTGACACAGTGTTTGGACCGGAGAGTAAGCAGCTGGATGTCTATAATTTAACGGCAAGACCTATTATTGACTCTGTCCTAGAAGGATACAATGGTAAGTCCCTTGTTTTTTTAAGTCAAGGATCCCATCTCCTATTCTTTGCATCGTTACAGTTCCTGCTGATCTTATTTAAGGGAGTTTTACCTTCGGAGGGCTGTAGCCCTGTATTATTTCTGTTGTGGCCTCTAACTTAAAGCTTGAAGGTACTTGCTGTTCTGAGTACTTGGTCGTTGTACCTACTATGTTCATTAACAGGGGGAGATTGGTGATGAGCAAGACTCAGCTGAGGTCAGTTAGCTGTATGTTTTTATTCAGTATCTTCTGTTTGCAAAAGATATGCACTTTATCTCATTATCAGAATTCTCAGCGGCTCTTCACTGTACAATTTCAGTAACCAGGCAGCTGCCACGGTCCTGCAGTAACTAGGTATGCATACCAGACTTGTGCATATAACTGCTGCATTTTCTCCTCTGCTGTTTTAAACTAAGATGACTAGTTAAACACATCTGCCCTACCCCACAGATAATATGTTGCTTCCTACAGCTGGGAAGAGTATGACCATGATTTGTATGTGTGTCTGTTATGCATGTAAATGTATTACGTAAAGGAAGGCAGATGCTAGTAAGGAAGCAAGTTACCGCTTTCCATAACAGTATGCTGTAAACAATGACAGATTACAAAGTTTTTAAAGGTTTGTAAAATGCCTAATAAGCTCTTGTGCGAACATACCCAGGTTTTAGCTGATCATAATTCAGCTCTTCTGAACTGTAATGTCAGTGGCTGGACAATCAAAACTTGAGTTTTCAGCAGTGCTACACAAAACTTAAGAACCACTGTATTTCTGGGGTAGCAGAGCCTGGGATCTCAGTAAATTTTCTGGATGTCTTCCTGTGCAGGCTGATTATCTAGTCCAAATCATAGCTGCTTCTGCAGGTTCAGAACTGGGCTTGTGCTGTGGCCTGTGTTGTAGAAGCCTCACACTGTTTCTTTCTGCTGTGGCTTAGAGCACTAGCAATAGTTGGTTTTGCAGTTGGTATGTAGTGATCTTCCTGACCATGTTATTAATTGGGCTTGCCTTAATTACTTGTGCGTGAGACCTAAGTGTACTAGCAGTCCGTACTTTAATTGCTCTGCACAGTTAAAAACAAGCTGACTTTTTCTTCGATACCTTGCAGGCTGGATAAAACAGTGGCTCAGCCCTGTTCACTGTGGTTGTCCAGCATTTCTGTTGCTCCTAGGCTTGTACAGTATCTATTGGAGTGGGTGGAAAATTTCAACTCTGTAACAATAGCAGGGGTTTAGTGCCATCAGGCCAAGAAGGGATGAAGTAAAACTGTAGTTAGCAACTTCTTGGAGTTTGTTCATGTATCTTCTTATCCTTCAGGTACTATTTTTGCATATGGGCAGACTGGAACAGGCAAAACTTTCACCATGGAAGGGGTCCGAGCAGTTCCTGAGCTTAGAGGCATCATTCCCAATTCCTTTGCCCATATATTTGGTCACATTGCCAAGGCAGAGGGGGATACAAGGTAAACAGCTTCTCTTCACTGCTTCTGTCTTTCGTGTGTCCATCTGTAGCAGGAGCCTGACCATGACAATGGCAACTGAAATGATACCCCTGGCCCTAGCTGAAAGACTCCTACTTAAGTGGTTCTTGACAGGGTGGCAGGATTGTGTTGGTATATCACTGCATTTTCTTTGCACTCTGTGTCTGTTGGACTCCAACAAATGTCTTGCTAAGAAAGATACCCAACTGTTTGTCTTCAGGTTTTTAGTTCGTGTGTCTTACCTGGAAATTTACAATGAAGAAGTGCGGGACCTGCTAGGAAAAGACCAGACACAGAGATTAGAGGTGAGTTCTGAATGTGATGTTTGTTTTGAATCAGTGAGTGACACTGTATTTTAAAGACCAGAGAAGCAGTTGAAAGGAAGTGGGAGGTTGGGCTCCTCAGCCTGTGTACTATTTCCATTAAGATACAGTAGCGGGATAGCACTGGTGACTTCTCTGAATCTTCCACTCGGTCAGTTGCATAGTGAGAAACTGGCTGTTCCATCTGAGTCAGTTTGGTGTCTGCGGTTCTACCCCAAAGGCCCCTTGGCAGTCTTTCTAGGAATTGGAGACTGAGATTTGAAGTCACTATTTGCCACCAGGGAAAACCAGTGAAATATTGTCCTGTGTGAGTCTTTGTTCCTTAGCTGCTGTGATTGAGTGTTGGAGTGTCTTATGTGCAGACGAGAACTTGGAGGAGTAAATCACTGTACTGTTATAGTACCACTGACAATTGCTATCGGGGATCTCCTAAGGATGCTCAGTCTAAACTGTTTCTCTCTTAGGTTAAAGAGAGACCTGATGTGGGAGTTTATATCAAAGACCTTTCGGCTTATGTCGTAAACAATGCAGATGATATGGACAGAATCATGACTCTGGGCCACAAGAACCGTACGTAGCCTTGCTGTGGACAGATTTATAGCTCAGAGAACAAAGGTCTCATTATGAGACCACAGTAAGAGATAGTATTGGGTTTGTGTGGTGGGGTTTTGGTAGTGGGGGAGGGGCTGCAGTGGTGGCTTCTGTGAGAAGCTGCTAGAAGCTTCCCTGGCTCCAAGTCAGACCCACCTCTGGCCAAGGCTGAGCCCATCTGCAATGGTGGTAGTGCCTCTGGGAGAACAGATTTAAGAGGGGAAACCTGCACTGGGGGAGGAGATTGGAATGTGAGCGGAACCCCTGTGCAGATACCTAGGTCGGTGAAGAAGGGGGAGGAGATGTGCCAGAGGAGGGGATGCCCTTGCAGCCTGTGGTGAGATGGCAGGCTGTGTCCTGTCCCCCCCCCCAGCCCATGGAGGGGAGCAGATGCCCACCTGCAGCCCAGGGAGCACCCTGAAGAAGGCTGTGACTCTGGGAAGGCTCACACTGGAGTAGTCTATTCCTAAAGGATTGCACCCCATGGAAGGGACCCATGCTGGAGCTGTTTGTGAAGAACTGCAGCCTGTGGGAAGGACTTGCTTTGCAGAAGTTTGTGGAGGGCTGCCTCCCATGGGAGGGAAACCACGCTGGAGTGGGGGAAGAGTTGAGGAGTCCTCTCCCTGAGGAGTGAGTGAGCGGCCATGTGTGGTGCTTTGTTGCCAGCTGGGCTTAAACCATGACAGAGATCCTAGACCTAATGCTGGAGAGATTACTTGTCTGAGCAGAGCAAAAACGATATCTCCTCCCAGCCCCCTTTTGTGCAGGGGCAGGTGAAGAAGGCTGGGCCTCCCACATCAGCCAGTGCCAGTGGGGCAAAGGGCAGGATGCAACGAGGGCAGTCAGTGTTGTTGGAACTACTAGTGTGTGTCTTGGTCCTTTCCCCTCTTCAGTTCTAATCAGGGTGAACAACTAGCCCTGTGCTGTGCTGTGATTTGTTTTCTGGGAGGCTTAGTTAAGCTCAGATCCTTTTATGACCTAAAGTTTTGACTACTGTTGCTCTTGGCATGGATTGCTGTGTTCTTATTTCTCAAAATACAGCTGTTTTCAGGGATCAGCTGTGAATGCCTTAGGCTACTGATCTTTGCAGCCTTAAAGAAACAAATGACAACTACTGCTGCTCTTGGGATGGCAGTCTGTGGTTGGCTTACAGCTACAGCAGGCTGTAATGCTTCTGCTAGTCCAGATTACAGATGTGCTGCGCTGCAACCTCAGTGCACAAGAATACAGTTTGCTGCTGAGTCTGAGCATCCCTCTTCCATCTTCTGAAAAACAGGGTTGGGTAAAGAGGCAGGGATAAGTCGTCTTGAGAGCAGGAAGAGTGTTACAGGAGCACGTGATTCCTTCTGAAGACATCATTGCTTTTTCTCTCTATTCAAAGGTTCTGTTGGTGCCACAAACATGAATGAGCACAGCTCTCGCTCGCACGCCATCTTCACTATCACTATTGAGTGCAGTGAGAAGGGGGTTGATGGAAACATGCATGTGCGCATGGGCAAACTGCATCTCGTTGATCTTGCTGTAAGTAGGACCAGCTGGGTCTGCCATAATGCATGGTGGGCATGGCTGCTCATGTATGCACTATTGAAGGCACAGTAAGTGGCATGTCCCGTGTTTCACAGCTAAAGCCCAGACTTCTGTTTGACATTTGACTTCTAGGAAGTGTTGTTCACTTGGGACCTTAAATTACGTGTCCCAGGAAGAGTGTTCAGTGTAGCTAGAGCCTGCCCCAGTAAAAGGGCTTTTTGCTTCTATAAATTAATCATTAAATGGATAAGCTACATTAGAAAGAGCTCTCTGGACAGCAGAACTAGGTCTTTGCAAGAGTTGGGGGTTTTCTTTGAGGGTTGTGACTATGTGGTTCATAACCTTCGGGTTCCTTCTCTTTGTCAATTGCTTTGAACCAATGTAATTGCACTGATAAAATGTGTCTTTAGCCCAAACTTTACACTGCAGTATCTTTCCTTGGAGAAGGTGTGGGAAAGGGGAGACTAAA
This sequence comes from Elanus axillaris, assembly GCA_026212715.1. Lineage (NCBI taxonomy): Eukaryota > Metazoa > Chordata > Aves > Accipitriformes > Accipitridae > Elanus > Elanus axillaris. Next base: position 19,973,642 of record JANZLQ010000044.1, on the reverse strand, counting down.
GGCATTCACTGTCTGCATATTGACTTTGTTTACGTGATTTATATTTAGGTTGCTTTATGAAAATATATTTAAAATAACTGTAGCATTGCTTTTCTCCCTTGATCTGCTGATAGGAAAGGCTGGAGATGGTGCTTAGCATCTCTAGTTGAGGTACCTCATAACTGCTGACTTGCTTTTCGTAACATTTTTGTTCATGGGGACAAAATCTCTGTTTTCCCAGCTGCATTACTTTGAGCAATTCAGAATTTGCTAGTACTGAAAGCTTCAGTTAAGATCTGTTTGACTTGTCTCTTTAACAATGTCTGAGGCACTTATCCAGATTCTCTAATAATGGATGAGGAGGTTAGTGACATGGCTGCTAGCAAGACTTCAGGTGTAGCTGATCCTAATTGGAGGAGGGAGATGTATTAGGGGCTCTGTTGTAACTCATGCTTCTGCTTCCTGTTCCCTTTCCAGGGTTCTGAAAGACAGGCAAAAACTGGAGCCACAGGGCAGCGACTGAAGGAAGCTACTAAGATCAACCTCTCTCTTTCCACACTGGGGAATGTTATCTCTGCACTGGTGGATGGCAAGAGCACCCATGTGCCCTACCGAAACTCCAAACTTACACGGCTCCTTCAGGATTCTCTGGGGGGCAACTCCAAAACCATGATGGTAAGCGGAGAGGTGCCCTTTCCAGTGCCAGCTGTTGAGCTGCATGTTTACAGGGATAGCATAGTGACTTTGCCATGAGAACAGCCTGGCATTTACCTCTTTATTTCAGAGCTGCTTGAAGCTTAGAGAACCTTCTGTGTGTATCTTTTTTTCTACTTTCCTCTTTGTCTCTCTGTACAGATGAATTCTAAACACAGTGCAAATGAATGTGTGTGTAAGATCAAAAGGAAGCTGTGCTTGGGTAGCCAAAAACATCTTTGATGTAGAAGCAGCAGGAGAGCTTGGGAGAGGGTAGCAGTGTGAGACTGGCAGAGCTAGAGATGAGTGCCTGCAATTGCTTGTTCTGGGCTCTGATGCTCTGTCCTCCAGTAACTCGGTCCTCTGTGTGCCACAGTGTGCAAACATTGGACCAGCAGACTACAACTATGATGAGACTATCAGCACTCTCAGGTATGCAAACCGAGCCAAGAACATAAAGAACAAGGCCAGGATTAATGAAGATCCCAAGGATGCTCTGCTCCGCCAGTTTCAAAAAGAAATTGAAGAGCTTAAGAAAAAACTTGAAGAAGGTGAGATTTCTCCTTCTTCCTAGTGTTTCTCTCCATACCAATGCTCATTCTGTTTGAGGATGAACGTTCTTGTGCAGGTCCTGGTTTTGTTTGCCACTCGGTTCCAGGAGAGGTGTCCCGAGGGCAGCGTGGCAGTGGCCCAGCTGTGGCCCGGGATTGCCCGCTAGGTGGCACTTGGCACTGGGATAAGTGATGGCTTTTGGGTTGATGGAGGCGCCCTCAGGCTCGCCTGGTGAGCAGAAGGCCAGCTGGACACCATGCAGGGAATTAAAATGTACCGTAATGAAAGGTCAAATGTTTTCCCTGTTTGAGGAGGAGGGATGTATTTTTCAGGAGAAAAAAGGTCACCTAAATCCATGGAGGTAGAACTAGGGCTGACTTTCAAACAATGCATAGAGAAACAAGAAGCTTCTTCAAGCCCTGTAACTTCATGGCCTTGTGACATTTAGTCCATCAGTGTCGAAGGACCCTGCCAGAGGGATGCTTACTCAACAGTGACCTTGGCACAACATCTCTCTCCAGAGAGATGCTCACAGCACAGAACAGCTGTAGCAGTAACTCCAGCATGGCTTGCTGTTTGGAGTTTGCCCCATTCAGGAGGAGCATGAAATGGTCAGTAATGCTTTCTTCAAGGGTTGGGAGCTGGGTGTAGCTGTTTCATCCCCGGTGGGCTGAGGGTGGCTTCTTAAATTTTAGACTCTAAGCTACAGAACAAACAGCCTTCTGTTTGCTAACATTACTGGGAGGCCAAGATGTTAAATGTTGGATTCTATTCAATTTGGTTTCTAAACTCTGCCTGAAACATCTGAGCGTTGTGTATGCAATGGCAACAGTGATAAACATTTGAGACTGAACATTTTTCTCAGTTAACAGCCATTTAGCTTCATGGATACAGGTGTCCAATTAGGTAGCAAGTCTGTGTACTTTATTCATCTGACCATTTTCTCTTCCATCTCTGATGGAAGAGGAGGTATGGGGAGATCCTGCTAGGGAAACTTTGTAGCCTAACACTTCAGCAGTGCAAGGATGCTTTATTTCCCATGAAAAGCACCCACTTGAGCTTTGACACACTGGCTTCACAGCATTAAACTGCTTATCTTGATTTTCCCTAAGTTTCATGAGCCATGGCAAGCTAGCTGTCTGTGCAGCAGTTAATGACTTCTGCAGGTGCTCATAAGCTGATGTTGGACACTGCTGGGTTTGGACAAATGCTGCTGTCGCAGTAACACACTGATTGATATGAGGTGGAGGAAAGCGCATCAAAAAGCATGCTCTTCTGTTCTAGGGGAAGAGATATCTGGTTCTGAGACCAGTGATTCTGAAGAGGAGGATGAAGATGACGATGGGGAGATTGGAGAGGATGGGGAGAAGCGGAAGAAACGGCGGGGTAAGGCAGTAGAGATTCCTGTCAGTGCCACCAGTCCCCTCTTATCCAGGAGCTGGTGTCAAACTGTAGCCAGAGCCAGGTGGGGAAAAGTGGAGTTGTAGAGCTGCCCTACTGCCGCTGCAATTATCATGCCTCTCCTAGAAACGAAGCTATTTGGTGCAGTCTCCGTAGATGGACAGCTCTGAACCTGTGTAGTATCTGCTTCCACTTGGGTAGTTGTGCTTGTGGTGGCTCCCTGGTTGCTGCAAGGTGTTTGTGTATGGCTTGTGACTGGTGGTGTGGAACTTCCCCTGCTCACAGAGTTGGGAGGAAGAAGACACCAAAGATCAGTGGTGGGCAGATGTAGGTCTTCATAAACATGGGAATGGTTGGAGGGGAGTTTTGGCTGTGGTTTAGGCAAAGGATTCATCCGTCTTATGGATGTTCAGGAACTGACTCTTTTGGTGTCCTATTTTATGTTGATAAAGGAAAAACTTGACCTCTGGATGTCTTTGTGCAAGCTGAAAAGCTGAATGGGAGCTGCATATCCCTTGTTTGGGAGCACTCTGGAAATCCCATGGTGAAGTTTGCTTTGTTCTACACCAGTGTTAAACTACTGCATAACATCTAAAGCCCAAGGGATGTTGCTGAACCTAGAACTGCAGGTCACTGTGTACTATAGGATGCTGTGGCTTCCAGGGAGCTTGCTATGCCCCTGGAACCCTTCTGATGTTTCTTCATGGGGAGTAGAGAAGTCAAGCCCAGTGCTACACCTCAACTTCCGTCTTCTCTAGTAAACTAGTTTTGACGCTTAAACTGCTTTCCTGTCCTGAAGGACCCACATCTTAAAAAAAAAATCCTGTTAAAGCATTCCTGCTTTAGATGCACTCTCATCATTTTGGTATCTGTCCAAGTAGAGTTGTAAATGACCTTTATAATGCCTTTGGTGAGAGGGGTAACAACTTCCTTTTTCACCTTTTGAAGATTTGTAGAAGCAAAAAGATTGACCACTATCTCCATCAAGAACCAAGTCCTGCCCAGATCTCCTCCCAAGAGGAGACCACCTTCAAAATGCTGCTTGAAAGGAGTGGAGGGCAAATAACTGATGCAATTTCCAAACAAGCTACTCTAGTTAAGTAAGGGTGCTGCTCAGCAGAAGTATGCACAGTAACTGTCCCTGTGTAAGCTGATTTTGCCTTCCAGAGGGAAAAGAGCACATTGCCATTTACATAAGACTGGAAAGGACTCCTGGTCACTGAATCCTCTGCTACTGCAGATATCCACAGCCTTCTCCATTATGATCTGGTTTTCTGTGCTGTTGTTGCTTGAAATGGAAGCTGCCTTGGCATGTTCTAAGCTGTAGGCCGGTCAAGATGGGTTTTAACTGAAGTGTCTTTCTGAGCATGCTATTTTGTGCTGGGAAATGGTGGCTTTGCAAGCTGTCTGGGAGGGATCCTAGCAAATGCTTCTTAATGGGAACTTGTGTCTTTCTGAAGTAGGTTTCTGGCCCTTCTGGGTTTCTTTCCTTTAGAACTAACTTCCCATCTGCATGTTTCTTCCTCTCTGGGTTTTTCTGTGGGACGCATTTCTGTTTTCCAGGCAGTAGCAGCAGCAGTAGTTCAGACTCCACATGCTCTGTCATAGAGAAACCTCTGGATAAGTCCTTCACTAGTGAGTGGGAGCTCTTAAGTCCTTTAAGCTTTGGCCTTTCCATAATCTGTACACTCCATTTTGCAATGTCGCACTCTTCCCCGCTATGTCTGTTGGAAAGATAAACCTGAACTCTTAACTTTGCTAAAGCATGCCTTTCCTTTCTTTGCTGCTTCCATGCTTGAAACGGTTGTTCAATGTGCACATTGTTAGCCAGATATGTGAGAGAATAGGAAGTGGTTTAGTATGCTGCTTGAGCAAGATTCAAAGGCAATCGAGAAATAATAGGTAAAAAAAAAGTTTGCAATTCTGTGTTAAACGCTCCCTCTAAAACATCAGGAAAAAGTCTGAGCTAACTTTATGGGAGCTGCTGCAATATGAGTTCATAAAAAGGGCAGCCAGACATGAAATGGGTTGTGCTATGTTATATTGGACTCTGCCTTCTCAAAATTGATTTTGGGGAAAATGAATGGAGCACTCAATGATCAAGCAACATAAGGTTTATATTTGCAAGGAAAATGTGGGAATGCTTGGTTAATTGGCTTTATTTTGGCAGATACTTAAAAAAATCCTCAGTGGTTGGGATTTTTTTGACTGCCCCATGACATTAAGTTCTTGGTCACTATGGGACTTAGTTCAGAATGAGTGATCCAGATATTGATCTAGCAGTGAGGAAAGTCTGGTCTGCTCCTGGTCAGAGAGAGGGCTCTGTCCCTTTAAAAACCCTACAGATAATTAGTGATGACTGAAGAAATAAGTCGTATCTCAGGACTTGGCTTGTAGGGACTTTATCCACCGTTGTGGTTATCCTGTGTTGATGCAGTCCTCTCTCCTCCCTGTGTGGAGAGAATCTGCAAAGTATTGCTATATAGTTGTACTTTAGTCTAAGTTTATACTAGTTACGTCAGTGGAAAGCATCGGCTCAGAGAAAGTGTGGTAGCAGGTTAAGAAGGTTCACAACCTAAATGACACCTCTGGTGGGTCATATGATGGCAGGCTTGGAAATCCGCTTGCTTCAAACTTGCTCCTTCAAAGCTTGCTTGAAACCTGGATATTTATTTGGACGAGGACAGTTAATAGCAAACTGCTGATGTGGCAGTGGGTGGATGAGTCCACCTACTGCAAGTTTTGGAGACAGCTTGGTTGTGGAAGTTGCACTGGGCTTTTGGTGATTAGGATAAGCGTGGCTGTATGTGGTTTGGGATATTAACTGTCCTCAAGTGTGACCCTTTTGCATGTGATGTCTTTCATTATCCTTTTCCTGTCCTGCCTTTTTTGCTGCACTTGCTTGAATAACCAAAACTTGCTATATACCTCTATGGAAGCATCAGTTACTGCAAATTAACCTACTAACACCCTGTGTAATTAAATGGAGAAATCTTGTGCTGAGACTCCCTATGTGCAACTGTCATGTATCTTGCAAAGAATTGGCTTGGAAACTTGGTTAAAACTTAGAACAAGTCTTCTGTATGCTAATATTTTACAGGTAATATAACAATTGGCTATCTTGAGCAGGGCGGGGGGGAGGGAAGCATTAAGTCTCTTATTGAAGAAGAAATCTACCCTCTTTAATTGTTTCTTAGGGCATGATCTTTGCGGCAGGCTCATAATGTTACATTTAGATTCTGCATTGCATTGAATGGGCAGAAGAATGCAAGAGTGAGCTGAAGATTATCCTGGATATGCAAAGCACTCTGAAGTACAGAAACTTTCTCTGCTTTAGCATAAAATCGTGATGCGTTAATGTTTGCTTTAATGGAATTGTTTTTTTTAGTGATGATTATCCTGTGTTCTACTGTATGCATATAGAATTAATGTTTGTTCTGATGCTGATGATCTTTGTCCAAAATGATCAAAGCAATAATATATTTTCTTTCCTCTTTTTATGTATATGCTGCCTCTCTGCGATTGCTTTCTGCTTCTTAATACAAGATCAAGCAGGTTGGTGTAATTGATTTCCACCTCCTTATAATACAGTTGCAGAGCTTACGAAAGGGTCTTACAACTTGGTTTAGTCCACCTTTTTTCTCCTAAACTGAGAATATATAGGGCTGTGTACTAGCAGTAAGAAGCCTTTATCTGGCTTACCTCTTTTAATATGATGAGCTCTGTATAGCACTTTCAGAAAGCTTCTTAGTTAAAGACTAATTAGAAAGATTTTTTTTTTTCCACCACACATCCAGAAATAAGTGCTTATTATCGGATTCCAAAGTTTAGCAGATGAAAACTAAGACATTGTTTGCTGTAGTGCTGAAGTCCTTACCTTGCCACAAAGCTAATTAATTCTTGTGTGTGTGAACGTGTGTACAGATATGTATATATGTGCATGCATGTTTACAAATACACTGCATTGTGTCTGTCTGCTAGAGGTCATACATGTATATAAATAAAGCTGAATGCCATGAAAACTGGAGGGGAGGAAAGCCTTTTACTGAATAACTTCCTTGAGCATGTTCTGACCATGTGTGTTATGGCACTGTGTCATGGTTTAACCCCAGCCAGCAGCTAAGCACCATGCAGCGGCTCACTTGCTGCCTGCCCCCCCTGCAGTGGGATGGGGGAGAAAATTGGGAAAAGAAGTAAAACTCGTGGGGTGAGATAAGAACAGTGTAATAGAACAGAAGAGAAGAAACTAATAACGATAACACTAATAAAATGACAACAGTAATAATAAAAGGATTGGAATGTACAAATGATGCCCAGTGCAATTGCTCACCACCTGCTGATTGACACCCAGTTAGTCCCTGAGCGGCAGTCCCCCTGCCCCCACTCCCCCCAGTTTATATACTGGCCATGATGTCCCATGGTATGGAATACTCTGTTGGCCAGGCTGGGTCAGCTGCCCTGGCCGTGTCCCCTCCCAACTCCTTGTGCCCCTCCAGCTTTCTTGCTGGCTGGGCAAGAGAAGCTGAAAAATCCTTGACTTGGTATAAACATTACTTAGCAGCAACTGAAACCAGCAGTGTGTTATCAACATTCTTCTCCTACTGAACTCAAAACACAGCACTGTACCAGCTACTAGGAAGACAATTAACTCTGTCCTAGCTGAAACCAGGACACACTGTGAAAAACAGTCCTCTGATAGTTGATGGCTTCTGTTAGTTTCTAGGCACCTGCATTCTATGTTGTTGGCTGTGTTTTGTTTGGTTTTTTTCCCATGTCTGGAGAAGAGCAAAACAAGAAAATGAGGAATTTACTTGTAGTGAATAAAGGGGGATAGAGAACTTTTGGGAGACCTGTGAATTTGAGGAAATGCATGTAGGCTGGGCTCGCTCTCACTCCAAATAACCTCCAAGGATCTCTCTCTGTTCACCCGCCTTAGGCACTCTTGGTTTTACAATGAAAATTGGCTCAAGACTTGTGGAGTGACTTCCAAGAGCACCAGCCTCACGCTTTCTTTCAAAATCACAGGTGTTTGGGACCAACCCTTCAGGCTGATAGGTTCAATGAGTTTCTCTGGCCATTTCCTTTGTAACCCTCAATGAAATGCACCTGGTTTGCTGTAGTAGTAGTAGTGATGTTGTAAAGAGACAGTTGGTAAGTCACAGCAAACCTCAGTACTTTCAAATCTGTAGGTAGTCACTGTTACGTAGATCAAATACCATCAGAAAGTTTCTTTAATTGCCTGTTTTTCATAGGGCTGTCCTGAATTTCTTTAGTCTCTGTATTTTCATAGTAGTGCGTTCTTAAAATGTCTACGTGCTCACTTTGTAGTAGGTAGGCCTGTAAGGAGGACAATGAATGAAGGGTGTGGTGGGGATGCTAATCTGAAATTTGAGTATGTAACTCTTGGTAGTTTAGCTCTTGTAGCTGTAGATCAAGTCAGTCTTCCCTTTTCCTTCATTTGGCCTAATTTACATTGTTAGAACATCTGAATTTCCAGCTCAGACTTTTCTTTTGGCAGTGTTCCTTCTCCAAGTGTTCTTCATATGCTTTCTATTTTGGGGACGTTATGTTATATAGCATTCCTTCTCTGTAAGAACTGTGACAACTGGTCAATGTTAGAATGGGATTTGAAAGACTGAGTTGTGCCCAGCTTGGAGCTGACATCAAATTGAATTAATTTTTGTTAAATGCAAGTACTGAGTCTGAACTTGAAAAAAAATGCTGTGATACAAAGGCTGTCTTATTTTCCTGTGAACTAATTTGTTTTCCCTATCTCTTCCAAAGGCAAAAAGAAAGTTTCCCCTGATAAGATGGTAGAGATGCAAGCAAAGATTGAAGAAGAGAGAAAAGCTCTTGAAACTAAGCTTGATATGGAAGAAGAAGAAAGAAATAAAGCCAGAGCTGAACTGGAGAAGAGAGAAAAGGACTTGCTTAAAGCTCAGTGAGTACCCTGCTCTGAGCAGTTTGTGTGGTTGTGTGTTTTTTTCCTTCCTTAATCTACGAACTCGGTTATGGGTATCTGCAGATGCATGGTGAGGTGCCTGTCAAACTTTGTATAAACTGAACATGAGCTCTTGCTATTAAAGTGAAAGAGGAGCTTACTCTGCTTTCGGAGTTTAGAGCAGATGGAAAAGACAAACTTTATCCTTCTGCTGCTTCTTTTTTCTCTTAACTTTATCTAGTGCAAGATAGCCTAGAAACATAAATTAATCCTCCAAACCCTGGAGACCTGTGGAGAGCAGCAGTACTGCTATACTGCTTGGTCAGTGGGCAATAGTTGTGTAGCAAGCCAGGTTTCCTGCAGCAGACTGTCACAAGCATGTCATTTTGGGTGTAGGGGTTCTCCACTCTGGAGCTGAAAAGCTGCTGAGATCAGCCTGGCCCATGCAAATTAGGACAATCCTGCTGTCACAGGCCACTCACTCCAAGAGCAGCCAGCATTCCTGGTTTGCATCTCAGCTGCTCTGCCTTGATCTCTGTTCACTTGCTTCCATTCCTGCAACTGCCTCCAGGCATCTCTGTGCTAGCAGACCCCTTGAGGAGGGGGTGCCTTGGGTAGCCTGGTAATATTGCTGGTGCCTTGCAGCCCCTCTCAGAGTGGACTTGCAGCAGGAGAGACTTCTCTGCTGACCTGGTTTTGATTGCGAGAAAGTGATGGGAGCTGGAGCTCCGGGAACTCCCCGCATCCACTTGCACTGCCTCACCCCCACTTAAACCTTTGGCAGCAAGACAAGTTTTTCCAGCCCCGTGAATGCTGTCTGGGCTGTAAAACTGAGCTGGACCTGCTGCCTTGCGAGCACTGTAGCATAGGGAGTTTTACGCTTACCTGTCTCTCTAGACAAGAGCACCAGTCCCTGTTGGAGAAACTGTCTGCATTGGAGAAGAAGGTGATTGTGGGGGGAGTGGACTTGCTGGCTAAAGCAGAGGAGCAAGAGAAGCTTCTAGAAGAATCAAATATGGAACTGGAAGAGCGAAGGAAGAGAGCAGAACAACTCCGCAAGGAGCTTGAGGAGAAGGAGGTGGGGTTATATGCTGTAGCTGTCTGAAAATAGCAATGGCGGGACACACTGTTGTGTGTCTTGGCATTGCTCACATGGATGAAATGTGGCTCTACTCTGAAAGCATAGCAGAAGCGAACCACTTTGGAGGCCACGCGTTGGCAGTGCTCGCCTGTAGGGCAGTGTGATCACTGTGGGTCTGAGCCAGCCTGGCTAAGCTGGGTTTCTGTGCCTTTGGCAAATGCTTTGTTTCATTCAAGTAGTTTCTCCTCTTGTTCATAGTATTGCGGATAGTTTCTTTGATGATGTTAATGTGTGAATGTCTGTGCTAAATGTTGCACACAGCAAGAACGCTTGGACATCGAGGAGAAGTACACCAGCCTCCAGGAAGAAGCACAGGGGAAAACCAAAAAGCTGAAGAAAGTTTGGACCATGCTTATGGCTGCAAAATCAGAGGTTAGTGTCTGAAGCCCTCAGTCTGTGATCACGTGAGGGACTATAGCTGGGAAGGGTTAGCCATCAGTTTTGTAACACTGGAAAAAGTGCCATATGTTTAGAAGTGTCCTTCTGTGCTGTCCATTTGGCTCGCGTAATTCAAAAAGATCTCATTAAGTCTGGTGTCAGAGCTTCACAGGGGCATGTTGTAGAGCTTTTCCCCAAGCCAGGTTGAGAGGGGATAAGTGTGAGACCCTGAGATATTCCCAACTCCAAGGAAAAACACTGGTTATTTCTGAAACAAAATAAAAGTTGTCTGCTGGCAGCCCAGTCTCCTGCTCTGCAGCAGCCTGAATGCTCCTCTGCTCTTAGCTGTCTGTCCTTTCTGCCTGTTGCCCTCATTATCTCTTCCTTGGTCACTGGATCAATGTGTCCTTTGGCTGGTATCTCGAGTTCCTGTTTCATGAAAAGTGTATTTTGTCTTTGGGATCAGCTATTTTCCTTGAAATCTTGCCAGGGATGTACCTTTCTGCACACTCTTCATCTGCTCTTCACTGGTTGATTGGCAGCTTGGATTGGCAGAAGGCCAGTTTTGTTTTTATGAAACTGAAAACTTAATGCTACTTTCAGCCGTCTCTGAGCTGGAATGTTTCAGAGGGTTTATTCTTCAGAGAGAAACATTCTAGTACTTATTAACCAGAGTTTGCTTTTGTTTCCCAAAAACCTTGTATAGGCAGAAGACTGTTCTCTTTTAGGCCGTTACCATGTCTTAAGCTAGCTCTGATGCCTCTCAAATGCCTGGTTTGTCTTCAGATGGCAGATCTGCAACAAGAGCATCAGAGAGAGATTGAAGGATTACTAGAGAATATTCGGCAGCTGAGCAGGGAACTTCGTCTTCAGATGCTTATCATAGACAACTTCATTCCTCAGGACTACCAGGTAAAGACAAAGAACCTAAGCCTGTGATGTAGGATTGTGCTGTGCATGCTGAGCCCTCTAGTTTTTATTCTGTCCAACAAATGGAGTGAGTTGGCTTCTTTTCCTCTTCTTGAGGTATTCACACTGAACCGATTGACACTTGTCTGTTAAGTTGTACCACAAATGAGTTGGTGTGTACTGCTGTGAGCCTTTGTTTTCTGTGGCTTAGCTGAGCAGGTGCAACTTGGTTGCATTCGTGTGTTTGTGCCATTATCTGGATTGTTAGAACCAGGTGATGTTAAAATAGAAAAGATGTTATTGTCAGGTGACTTTTGTAACCTGGTGGACTTCTGCTTGAAATTCAACTGGAAGAACATCAGTTAGTGGGTAAATTTGGCTCCAAACCCAGCACAATAACGTGAATAACAAATGCAGAATGGATTTGTTGTATTTCTCAAGGATTTTGATAACTTTGGCTACAATTCCATGGTTATGGAATCTGTTCAAGGGAAGCAGTAAATCATGTGTTGGGGGTTGTAAGCAGGGGGATATACTAATCTCAGTTCTCTCGCAGCATGTTTTCCTAATGGTTTAAAAAAAAAAAATCATGTTCACCATGTATTTAACTGGTATATTCACTGTGTGCCCGTGCTCTGGGTCTGTTCAAAACCTTTTTTTTTCCTTCCACTGTGCTTGAAGTTGTGCTTGCTAATGTCTGATATTAATACAAAGTAGTAAGGCTGAACTTGGTACTCTTCACTTCTTGTTGTCTTTGTGACGCCAGTATCCAGAAAATGAATGATGAGCTTAAATATAATGCACAGTTTTAAATAGAAAATATAAAAGCTATTTCCCTTAATCTTTCATTTTTTTCCCCTGTGTTACAGTGTGCGTTGTTGCTCTCCCAATGGCATTGGCATAATGGGAAACCCACACTTTAGTGGGAACTCCAATGCATACGTTTGGGAGTGGTTTTTTTACTCTTCTTTAGTCTTCAGAGTGTAAATAGGGGTTTTTGAACATGATACAGTTGTCCTGATAGAAACAACTTGGAATGGTTAAGGCTGTTCTCAAGCAGCTAGTCCAGGCCTTCAGGGATGTATGTTCTGGAAAATGCATCTGGAGGGTAGGTTGTGCAAGTCTAACAATTACTGTTCTAATTTCTTTCTAGGAAATGATTGAAAATTACGTTCACTGGAACGAAGACATTGGGGAATGGCAGCTGGTAAGCTAGCCAACTGGCTCATGTACAAGCTAATGTTAGCACAAGCTTCTGAGGAGTTTAATTGAGCCCAGAAGTAAATTGATAAAGCTGTAGTCAGTTTTACTGTGCACAGTAGACTTTACTAACAGACCTTTCTTTCTTTAAGAAATGTGTTGCATACACAGGAAACAATATGAGGAAACAGACGCCTGTCCTGGATAAAAAAGAGAAAGATGTGAGTGACTCTTTATAAGCATGTATTGAACTGCATAGGTCTAAGTTCTGCTGCCTGTGCCTACCACTGCATATTTATAGGGAAACTGTCCGAATTCAGTTTTATTTTCTTTTGAAGATACGAGTCTTTGTAGTGTTACAAAAGCACCGTTGATCAGTGTATGAAATGATTCTGATGTTTTTGTTCTGTGGGGGTTTTTGGGGGGTTTTTTTTAGCCCTTTGAAGTGGACCTTTCCCATGTTTACTTAGCTTACACTGAAGAAAGCTTGAGGCAATCTCTGATGAAGCTGGAGAGGCCGAGAACTTCAAAAGGAAGATCCAGGCCCAAGACGGGTAGAAGGTGAAGAACTTTGGAGTATCTATATGTAATGGGGGATTTACCCAGGGGAAGGCTTAAGTTTGCATGCAAACTTACCATGAGTCTTCAAACATTCGCTTAATGAGAAGACAAAATGCTAAAATTTTGCACGGTATAAAGTTTACCGCTGCCAGGTGTGACAGAACCAAGCTGAAAATCTCTTCACTACAGTAAATTCTTGTCCAGGAAGACTGTCTAGGGATTTTCCTGATGCCCTTTTGCTGCATTCCTCTCTTCCAACTTCTTGCTTTGTTTTACTGTGTTCTGTGGTTCACTTTAACATCTGACACATTGATAGTGCATATACTGTTATAACTGGAAAGTAATGTGCTGTTAGGGGAGATTTCAGCAGGGGTTTTCGTGGTTATTTTTGTTTGGTTGGTTTTGACAAACTCTTGTGGAAGAGTAACATTCTGTAGTTTTGACTTGAAATGTGGCTGGTCCCAGTCTTTCTTAGACAGCATAATGATGTGTGTATGGTGTTATTTTTCCCTTTCCTTTCTGCTCTCAAAACAGAAAACGTTCGGCAAAGCCAGGAGCCGTCATTGACTCTCTGCTGCAGTAGGTGTGACCTGTTCAGAATTGCCGTAAAAATCAGTGAGTGTATAAGGTTTGGCCAGAATGTGGAATTCAAGAGATGGCACAGTTTGACATGGCTATAAAATCCATGCCTTGCTGGTATGGAGCTTTATTTTAAAAAAAATAAATGTATTTTTCCTTAGTTGCCCGTATATTGTATGTTATATTAACATAATATTAAACTGGTATATATGATGGTTGTGAAATTCCATGTGTTAAATGTGTTGTGCAGGGAAACTGTTGTTGGCAATCCTTGTTGAAATGTATAGGAAATAAGGGTTCTAGATGTGTGTTTAAGTGCTAGATATGTTAGCTCAAAATGGTTGATGAAATCCTAAAATTTAAGGCTGGTAAATCTGATTTATGCCCTGCTTTGCACATAACTGGCAGCTTTCACTATTGTCCTCTGTTGCACTGATCTGTGTTTGAATGTGGTTGCTGCAAACCTTTAAGAACATCAAACCCTTTTTATTTAAATATTCCTCACTGTGGCTATTAACCTGATTGTATTGTGTATCAAATACACAGTCCTCTTCCCTTCGTTTGCTGTCTTGCTGTACAAAGAAAGTAGTTGGGTAGGTGAAACGTGAACTACAAAAGTCTGAGACTTCGGGGAAGGGACCATGCTCTGTTTAAGTGCAACAGACAACAAATGCATTTTAGTGCTTTTATTTTTGTCTATTTGCGTGTGATCTGCTGGCACTATGGAGAATGAGGCCTTTGATGCAAAGGCTGAAGAGCTGGGTTTTTTTCCTCCTTTTAAGGCTGTGTTGCAGCATTGCTTTGGCTGCTTTTTATGCTCCTGAGCTGGAAGTTTTTAAATGTGTGTGAATTGTTTTGTAATCTGAACAGCAGAGATTATTTAAGGGGAATGCTGTAACACTAGGACTTGTGACCCCCGGTCAGTTCAGCCTTGGGACTGTGAGCATTAATTACGGCTCCATTTTCTCACCCCTGGCTACAAGGGCACCGGACCAGTGCTCTAAACTGGGGATGAATTTGACTCTCCTGTATTAAAACAGGCATGAATTGCCCAGTTTTCCCAGAACAGTAACATCCCCTGAAATAACTGATGCTGCTTGTATTCCTGTGTAGACTGTATCATCTCTGGTTTCTGCCTATGCTCTGAGAGGAAAAAAATTCTGGTCTCTGATAATAACCATTTATTTGTGGTGGCTGCTTTTTTTCTTTGATATTTATGCTGCTAATAGACACATATCACTTTAATACATGGCTTTCGTGTCACAGAGAAAATGCATCTCCTTTGGATTGTGTGTGCTTTATAACTCATGCTGGAGCACATCAGCTGCAGGCATCTTAACAGCTCCCGTGCCAGGGTGGTGGTAATTAGCTGTAACTTCCATGTAATCGTAGTGTTATCTAGAGGTTTAAAAAGCTGTGATTACTAATAGGAGAAATTGAGTCCTTGAGCAGGACAGAAAGAACAAGACAGCTCCTTCGGTGTCCCGAGTTCTTGCAAGTAGCCTGTTTGCAATTACCAGAATGTTCTTGTGACGTACTTTAGAGTAGTTGAAAGTTGATGGCCCTTTCTTACTGTCATGATGCTTAACTGGATGTACCTTGTGGCTCTCTAACAGGTCTGTAACAGGATCTGTAATAGTTAAAACTGGTCTTGTAAGGGCAAATTTTGCTCTGGAGATATATTCAGTGCTATTTGAAATGAGTTGTAAGCTTTTCCCTGTTTTTTAAAATGTGTTTTTCAGGATCGTGACCTAGAAGAACATACTGCTCTCCGTTTTGGGGGGTAGGCAGTGTCACCTAAGTTCATACAAGATACAAACACTGGCATTTGTTTTCTCTAGCCTAGCACTTAGAGGTATAAAACCAGAATTTTTGTCGATCTAAGCTGTAGTTGGATTTGCTCTTGAAGAGCTGCCCTTACTTTGAATGTGCTTGGATAGAGTTGAGTTATCTTGTGCTACATACTTCTCATCGAACAAGATGGATTGAAAATGGCTTAAATGCTCTTTTGTCTTAGGGCTCATGTCAGTTCTCAGTCCAAGCAGATAGCTACGTAGTTTTGGCCTGTGCTAGTTCTCAGAACCAGGGAGAAGTGTTGTATTTCCCTCTTGTGTGATGATGTCTTGTGCTAAGATTTATTGAATGATACGTTTTTAAGGAAGTTTCTCCTTTCAGAAAGACCATTGAAAAGTCTTTAACTGACAGACATCAGTGGCTTAAAGATACCACTGTGAACCATGATACTGCGTTTAAAATATTTAAAACTTAACTATAGTATGCTTTACGATGTAATTAATGTTACAGTCCTGCTGCTGAAAACAATACTACTCTGCATATTTAAGTGAGCCTTGGGGCAGAGAAAACACTTAATAAATAATTGCTTGCACAGCTTTGTAATTGGCAGGTTGGAGAAACTTGTTGTAATCTCCTGTTACAGGGGCTTGGAGAACAAATTATCTGCTTTTACAAGAGGACTTTAAATAAAATGGAATGCTATCATGGTCATAATGATCTATCAGCTTGGCTTAACTTTTAACTGGTGTGCGTTGTTGAAGTTCTGGGAACTTTTCTTTTAAAACCAGGGAGTCTGGCTTGCAGGTTTACCATATGGGCCTTCTCTGTAGCCCTGGACAATCTGTGAATGTCTAATGGGTCCATAACATGTTTTAATGAGGAGGGTTTTTTTTTTTTTAAGAGCTTAATAGAGCCATTCTCATCCCAGGTCAGTACGTGCTCTATAGTATTTATCAAAAATCACATTACCATAATCTGTATATCGTGTGTGTTCATCTTTGCATCTTGCTACCAGAAGAGTCCCCTCATTCCAGAACATCGACCTTAACACTGAGGTTCTTGACGCTTTATGTTGTTTAGCGTTGTGTAAATGAATTATTTCATATTTAACTTGTTCCTAATCCTTTCTTTAAGAGGAGGGGAAAAAGGTCCTTAGTGCCTTTCACTGACTACACTGTCTGCACATGTCCAGCTTTCACCTTTCTCAACGGTTCTGCTTTGCCGGTCCTGTATATAGGAAAAACCGCTAGTCTGTTTGTATAATTTGTCTTCCTATTTATTGGTTTTCTAACTCTGTTTATTTCTGATTATTCTTTGTTTTACGATTAAACTTTATTCATTACACTGTATATATCAGTATCGTGTCCCTGGAGCATGTTCATACCATGAAATAAAATTCTTGATTCCTAGTTCCACCTCTGTGCATGTTTTTCAAATAACTTTATACATGCAGCATCTTTCTAACTCAGTGGTGAGAAGATACATCAGGAGGGGTAGCTAAAATAGTCCGTACAGCGCTGTGATAGACAGCACTTACTGGAGAAGTCGGAGAAGTGAGTTTGGGGGGGGGGGGGCCATTGCCAAGCCTCAGGGCAGTGGGCAACAAGCTCCCGTGGAAGAGGTAGACAGGGCAGAAGAAGAGGGAGCTTTGCAAGACTCCAGAGGAGATCGGTGGGATGAGGCTGGTACGCAGATCACGAGATGTGCCCCGAGGAGCTGATGAGCCCCTGGTTCAAGGCGGTCCTCTGCTGGGGTTGTCCTGAGCTGCCTTTGGGGAAGAGGAGAGCCCAGGTGAGCCAGAGCGCTGCAAGAGCTGCTTCTTGTCCACCGAAATAGTCGACGCTGCCTGTGTTCTGCCTCTTCTTGTGTATGTGCACTGCGTAGGTGGGACAGCTGATGGGGAGAAGGCTTTTCACACTGTTCCGGCTTTGTGTCCTCGCGCTACACGGCAAGCCTGTCACACCCTGTATTTGTGCAGACGATGTGAGTTTACCTGCAGTAATTGGAAATGTGCAGCTCTGTTTCCTTTGCTGCATAAATTGTATTGGTCTGCAGTGCATTTCTTCTTCTGGAAGACATGTCAGCCTGCTCATGCAGTCGGCAACAGGTTTTTTGTGGTCTGCTAACTTTGCAGCTCCCCTGAGTACTGTGACTCAGCTGATGCATGAACCAAACCCTGCACAGTCCTGGGACTTTCCAAAGCGCTCTCCCACGCTGTGCCAAAGTAAGCTGTGAAATGGTAGACACCTAAATACCTGCAAGACTCCAGTCCTCTGCTGCCGGAGAGGCTTTAACCACCACCCAGTTCTGCCACAGGCGAGAGTCATGCCTTCAACAGTGCAGGTTAGCCCCCTGTTGCTATTTCTTTCACTGCCATTGCTGTTGGAGCTTCTTCACTCCTGGGCCCCAAAGGACTATGCCACATATAAATAGCATATATATATATATAAGCATATGGTTGTAATATAAATATAGCCTATAGCTAGCCTATAAAGTGAGGGGAGAGCTAAGACCCTGCTTAGCCGCAGACCTGACATCTCCCTTTGCAGCTCTAGCACACACCGGAGTTCACGGCTTTCAGGAGCAGGCCCTGCGCCTGGCTTGTCTTCTCCAATCTGGCTTCTCTTGGGCTTCTTTTTTCTCTGCTTAGACCTGCTTTCCTCGTGTTAGTACAAGCCTTAATCCATAGCAGGACCGATTCTTTGTTTTGGCAACTCTTGCCAGCACCACCCTTGTGCCGGTGGATTCGGGACTGTTCACTGTAACCCCACGTATTTCTTGCAACTTAGATGGCAAAGTAAAGAAAATTACTTCTGACTTCATGGTTTTAAACTCCGTTATTTCTAAAGCCCCTGTTCCCTCTAGGAACCTGTCACGTCTCAGCTCTCTGGAGCCAGCACTGCCCCTTTGTGCCCTGGTTTCTATCCCCGTCACAACCTTGTCCTTTCCCAGCAGTGTAGACAGAAAATACCCATCCTTTCCTTCCCTGCTGTGCAGTTTCCCTCTGTTGCCATCAGCCTGGTGCCCATTGCTTCTGGACTGGCCCTGGGGCTCTGTCCCAGCCGTGGCCTCTTCTTGGACCCCTCGGCATTTCTGCTGGGGCTGGTGGGAGAGGGCTGAGCAGGTCCTCGGTGCTGCCAGCCAGGTCCTGCAGCCCAGTGCCCCGTGCTCCAGCTGGTACCTTGGAGCTCTCAGACGTGTTCCTGTCCTCTCCAGTTTCTGGACAAAAAACATCTTATGCAAAGCCAGCAAATTTAGTCCAAAAATACATTTATTTAAAGAATTATTATAAATAATCTTTGAAAAATACAGTGTCATTATAGTTTAAAAACAAAAGAAACTGTGTTTTTTCGCCTCAAACCAAACTATAGTCTTTTAGTAATCGTTGGAGGACTCTGCGTAAGTCCTCTAGGAAATCACGCAGTGAAGTAGTGTTCCCTGCTGCCACGGGACATGGTGCCTGGAATAGGGAGAAAAAAAAAAAAAAGGCCGTTGGGATGCTTGCTGGGGGAGGGAGCTGGTTCTGCAGCGGGGTCTTGCGGGAGAGGACTGGGTGAAAGCAAAAACGGTGACCGAGGGAGAAGCTGGACGTGCAGAAATCTCGCGGGCTGGGGGCTGTACGGCCCCGGTGCCGCAGGGGCCGAGGGCTGGGAAGGGGGAGAGCCTTGCCTTGCCTTACCTTGTGGACTGCGCTTTTCGTTTGGACCAGCTTGACCAAGTTCATGGAAATGCCCTTCAGGTGCCTGTGGCAGCTCTGGCTCGCCAAGGTGACCGTGGTGGCTTTGCATAAGATCTCCATGTCGTCGACTTTCTGGAAAAAGAGGGACGCACGTGGCTTTTTTTAAAAACCCTTTTGCACAGTCGCGGCTTCACGAGCAGCAGATGAAACCAGTGCGAATAATGCATTTCTGTTCTAAAGGGCAGGTGCAAAGCACAGCGCGAGATGTCAAAGCCTCTCCTGGAGCTTCCCGGCCACGTGGGAGCACACGGGGTCTGTTCCCATCCCCGGTGAGGTCGGTGCCGTTGGGAAGTCGTGGCAGGGTTTGGCACAGCAGCGAGCACCCACGTGCTTAGAGCATCGTGCTCCCGGCGTGGGCACAAACTTGGGAACCTGTGCTCGGGAACCTGCAGCGTTCCGTGGGAATAACGCCGGTTTGGATGGGCAGGGGCTGTACGGGAATAACAAACCCCCCTTGGGAAGGGGTTGCCTCCGTCAGGTGCTTTGAGTAGATAAAGTCCCACAGCAGACACGTGGAAGATTCGGAGCTAATCAGCGAAGTGCTGGCGGTAATAAAACCAATTCAACAGTCTTCCCTGGGGGACGATTCCCAACGCCGCCTCGCTGCAGCACTGCCGGCAGCTTCCCGAGAGCTCTGCCCGCTCCAATCGCCCCAACCTCCTCCCAAATGGCATCCCCAAAGGAGCGACCGGCCCGTCCCGGGTCTGCAGGCGTCGGGTCTTGCGGCGTCCCGGGCGTCTCTTCCCGCTCCCAGGGCCGGTTCCAGCGGCAGGAGGGGTGCAGGGACCCCCACCCCCCCGCCACCGAGGGAGGGTGCTGAGCCCCAGCACCCTGCGGGAGGGTGCTGTGCCCCTCGGCTGCCGCCCACCCGTGCAGCGCGAGGTGAGGGCATCGGCTTTCCGTGAAAACAGGAACTCTGGTGCCGGGGAGCTTGGCTTAGGCAGCAATTTTCAGAGCAGAAATAGGCTTTATTATCTGGTATTAAATCTTCTGCTAACTGAAGAGCCTTCCCCCAGATAAGGGGCTAAAGAGGGATAGTGCGTCTAACCAGAGCTCGAGATGCTGCGCGATAGGCACGTGTGGGTGTCTGTGAGATGGTGACACACCGCTCCAAGGCAAAGGAAGAAGTTCCTCTCTTCCTTTCCGAAAAGTTCGAAACCCCCTGTATGCTGCTGAAACGCACAGTTGCCCATTCCCGCCTGCCCCTCTGGCCTCCCCCCTCGCCTCCGGGACGGCCGGGAGCGGCCGAGGCCGCTTTGGCTGGAGGCGGAGATGGATGCGGGAAGGTGAGGGCACCCGTGCGGGACCAGCCTGGCAGCCCAGCATCACCCCTCGGGGCTCGCCATGGGCTCCTCGCTCCCGTGCAGTCCCGCACCAGGACGGGCAGGATTCCCGGGTCTTCACGCCTGATTCCTGACCACCCCGTGCCCTCCTCCGGCCCCCGGCAGCCTCTCCCGGTACCCGTGATGGCCGTATGCTTGTTTTCGAAGAAGGACAAGTTTTTTCTTTTTTGTTTTTTTTTTTTTTTTTTCTTTCTTACCTTATTGCCTGCAAAAATATTTGTCACGTTCATCTTGTCACAGGAAACCTTTAGCAAGACACAAAGGAGAGGAGCGATCAGGCTAGGGAAACCGCTAACACGAATCCATCCTGACGGGCGCACCCATCCGTCCGTCCGCCGGGAGTGCTGCGAACCACGCGCTCTGCTCGCTCAGCACCTTTCTTTGACTCAGCATCGCTTTCGCTGAGCCCGGCGAAACAATCTCTCCCTCCCGTCGGCGGGTAAAGGCTGAGCCGCGCAAACGAGCCCTTACCTTCATCTCCGGGTCGCTCAGCAGCCTGATGCTCTCCTTGAGAAGGTTGGAGGTCTGCAGCAGCGCGGCCGTGCGGCCCTGGCAGGCCGACAGCGCCAGGAAGGTGAGCAGGAGCGGGACCGGGATGCTCATGGCCTGCTTGGACGCAACCCCCTCAGCTCACAGTTTCTGGATATTTGGGTGATCTCTACCTGTGTGTGCTTTTCTGGAAGGAACATCTCAATTTATGGCTGTAAAATTGCTGAACCTGTAGGAAAAACTTATTTTTCCCTTATCTGCACTTTCCAAAGTTGCTCCTATCCAATTAGGACAACAGGTCTTTTTTGTACAAGTCAAGATTTTCTTCTGATCTTGCATTACGTTTCAACGTAGGAAATTTCCACCGTAAGATAACGGTGGTAGGAGTCAGGTCACGTACAAAAGAGATATAAACTGCTTGGTTTGGAGATTCTTCATTTCTCCGTATCCCAAGACTTTCTCTACACCGTGAGGTGAAAGTGGCCAAACCGGGGAGACCACAGCTCTGACCGCACTCAAATAATGGAGCTTTGCTCTTTTTTTTCTCTAACTATCCTGCGAGCTCTTCCATCTCGTGTTTCATTTGAATATCTCCAAATCATGCAAAGCACCCTTCATCTGCATACCATTTTCTGTCTACGGTTATCTTAACCTGTGCCCGGGGAGAAACAGAAAGCGCGGCAGAGCCCTGCCTGGGGCCCGTGGGGACAAAAAACTCCTGGGTAGGAGCGGGGCATCGCCGCCTCCCGGGACCGGGGGGGGTTATGGAGACCTGGGGGTCCTCCTGGCCAAACGGGACACCCGAAACAGCGTCACCCTTCCCGTGGCACCCTGCGGGGGACGGGGAGCTGGTGGTCCTGCGGCGTCGATGCCGGGAGCGCCGGCGCTCGCCTGGGAAAACGGGGTTTTGCGACTCTGCTCCGTCACCCGGCATCTCGGCGAGCCGGAGGCTGCCCTGGGCCGTCCTGCCCCGCTTGGGAAAAAGCCTGGGCTCGGTTCAGGTGATGGGCTCGGCTGGTACCCCCCGAGCAGCGCTGCCCCAGGAAATCACGCTGAGAAATTCGCTGAGCTGGGAAACTTTGGAGTTTTGTAATAACTAATAGGTATTTTTCTAACTCAAATAGCAACTTGCCATCAGATGCTTGATAAGAGTTTGTGAGTGCTCGATTAATCCAGGAGCAGCCAGACTGAGAGTAATTTTGTTTGTCTAATTATGAAATGCCCCAGATGAAGTTGGTGCCACTGACTCAGAAAGATCTTTGCGAGGGATTTGCCGGCGGAGAGCTGCGCCGTTTCCTACCTGCATCGCTCTCGATGGAGAGCAGATAAGCCGAGCGTGCTCCGGCTGCGGGACCGCGGATGGCGGCTGTGGGGCCGGGATGTCCGGAGCTGCCCCGCTAATCTGGGATGGGTTGTGGTGGGAGGTTCCCTGCCTAAAAGTGATGCTGGAGAAGGGGATGGAGGTGATGGTCCCATCCCACAGACACAGTGGTTTCCCCAGTGATCACGGTGGAAAGCGCTAAAACTGGAGTAAACGAACAGAAAATGCTAAATTCACAGAAAAATGTAACCTTTGAGCTACTCGGGCTGAATCATGGTGGAAAACTGCATCACTGTGCGATGGGAAAGTCACCAGCGAAGGGAAAAATTCCCACGTCCTTTCCCGAGGGTGGGGTGCGGCCGATGGCAGCGATGGCCCCGTCGCTCTCTGGAAGGGCAGCTCCGGCCCCGGCACGGTCCCCGTCTCTCCCCGTGCCAGGCAGGAGGGTCCTGTCCAGAGCCGTCGTTCAGGGAATGAACCTGCTGCCGTTTTCCCTACCAAAGGAAAGTGCTCGGTTCAGAAAGTGTCTTCAGGTTTTTCCATTTCCCCATCACACGGGGATCCTGCCTGGGCTCCCAGCGCCGGCGTCCCCAGCTTTTCTGCCGAAAGCCACGGCCGCCGGGTCAGCTCTCCCCCTTTTTCCTTGGCCCAAACCGGGGCGATTCCAGGACAAACAGCGGCAAAGAGCCACGAGGGTTTGCCGGGGTGGCACAGGCTGCCCGGGGTCCATTTTGGCTGGCAGTGGCAGGGATACGCTGCAGTTTTCCCGCGGTTCTGTTGCCTGCCGAGTCTGGTGCTGGTGCTGATAACGCTGGGGTTTATCCAGAGCAAATCCAAAGGCTGCAGTTAACGCCCTATCGCACGCATTTATAGCAGTTCCCTGCATTTATACCGATTTCCAACAGCCGTTTCACCGATGTATTTCCTACCTGCGTACCTGCCGCTGCCGGCACCCGAGCAGACACTCATCCCACCAGCCGGCCCCGTCCCTTCCCTCGCCCACCGGCCGAGCCTGCTTTCCCCTGCGTGCAGCGACGCTTTGCCACCCGCCGGCTCCCATTCCGGCCCCGCTGCCTCCCCAGACCACGGTCTGCACCCCAACACGCTCCCCTTCATCGTGGCCCCGGGAACAAGACCCTTTTCCCAAACGAGGACTCTCATCCCTGCTCCTCCAGCCCTTCCTTTCACCCCGTCTTTTCCTACGCCGCAAGCCGGGTAGGTTCATTGGTGCTTTTTGCTTTCTTGAAAGCTTCCTCTCAGTGGCAGGCTGGGTAGATTTGCTGTATATTGCCCCGAAAAAGCCAGCCTTCCCCACCCATTCCCCTGTGCCGACTGCCCACGGAGGCAGCACCCCCCTCCCGCTGCTCTTCATTAACTGCTGAAGGTAAGAAGAGGGGGATCGACAGCATAAACCATTGGTACCAAGAGCTTGTTATTCAGTCGTTTATTGCTAAAGCCCTGAGACACTTTCATAACAAACGTCAGTGCAAAGTTGAAATGAAAAATAACATAAAATGGAGACATCCAAATACATGGTAATTTGAATATATTAACTCTGTCGTAATACAAATATTTTAAATAGAGGGAAGAACAATAAATTACGAATCAGCACACATTCATTTGTTGGCGTGGAAAGGCAATTAGGCAATAATAGTTCCCTAAGAATGAGGTAGCAGTATTTTAAATATGCCTATATTCCACAGAACTACTCTTGCATAAATTAAAACTAAACCACCTGAATACCAGCTTTTCCTTTTCGTTTTGGGTCCCAGGTGAAGAAAAGCTTTCAACAGCCAGGACTTTTTGGTCTTAAATCTTTAGATTACGCAGTATAAAAATAAGTTATTTAAATAAAATACAATAATAAATAAACTCCAGAAGCACGATGCCAATGAGCACCCATTAGATCCAAAGGTATCCTACAGACTCTCCTGGTCTTCACTATTAATAACTTAAAAGCCCACCGACGATATAAAAGACACATTAAAGGTTATGTCGACAGATCTGGCTGGCGGCGAGGCAGCCCCCTCCCTCTGCTCTTTCCCCTCCCGGCTTTTGCTCTCTCCCGCTGCACTTCTCCAGCTCCGCTCCCACCGGGCACCCACGGGGAGACATCCTCCTGAGCCGCTCTAGCAACTCGTTAGTGAAAAACGCATCATTTCAGCCTAGATTTTGATCTCTTTAGGAAGAGAAGACGATTGTGAAGAAGCCTCCCTTCATTAAGACGAACAGGAAGCAGATAATTTGGTTTTGGTTTTGGTAGGCGCTGCAGGAGGAGGTGAACGAGTTAAAAGCTCAACCTCCTCGGCCGCTGGTCCAGGCGTGATGATGCTCTGCTCCTCCCGGCCGGCAAACCCTCTCCCGGGGGTCGCATCCATCCCTCCCGAGGGGTCGCATCCCGCCGGCTGGAAGAGCGGCAGGGCTGCGATGGGATGCTAAGGGCAGCCTCGTCCAGACCAGACCTCTCCTGCAGAGGTTGAGTAATGTCTAACACACGGCGCTTGGATGGAAAGCTTGGGAGATGCCGGGCGCCTGCCGGGAAGGGGACATTTCCCATTGCAGCTGAGCGGTCCCAGGTGCCCTGCTAGGACTTGCTGTTAGGATTGCGTTGGGTTTAGGGGAGCTGGGACAGAGCTGAGGAAGTGCAGGCAATGAGGAGCAAAAAAAAAAAAAACAAAAACAAAACCAAACAAAACTCTGCAAAACCTATTTTAAGAGCTACCAGCAGTAAGATCCCTGGGCGCGGGGCCGGCAGCGGCGGCTCTCGCCGGAACGGTGCCCGTCTCACTGTGCAGCTGATATGGCCAGGCGCCTGTACATCCCCTGGGTGAAGTTCCCCAGCTCCGGCAAGAAGTTGCGCAGATAAATCTCATTTTCGTTGCTCAGGGAGCAGTTCTGGGGACGGAAAAGTGTAAATACATTAGAGCTGACAGCAGGATTTAGCAGCTCAGGCGGCAGGTAGCCAGGCTACCACCCCGAGCAGATGGGTTGCTTCCATTGCCTCTGTCTCCATTTATATAATTCAGCAAATAATTCAGTTGTGAGGATGCTGCCCCAGGAGGGTGGGAATTTGCCCTTTGCTCAGGACAAGACCCCTGTGCCCAAGGCTCCGGCGTGGCCGGGGCTGGCGGGGCCATTCACCCTCTTCCCGTGGAAGCAAATTATCCTGCAACACGGCACAGGTCTGCAACGCCCGGGTCTGGCCCCGTGCAAGATAACAAATACTGGCTCGGTCCATCCTGGGGGTACATCTGGGGAGCCGGCGCGGAAACGGGACCCGTGCTCGGCAAAGCAGGGGCCGGAGCTGGAAAGCGGGACAGCGAGGGGGGAGGCTGCATCTCCTGCTTACCATCTTGCCATGCAGGCTCTGCAAGTTGATGATGAAGGGCTCGTAGTCTTTCCTGCATCTGGTGACTTTCATGAGCGCCGTGGCAGCCTGGCACAGCAGCTCCTGCTCCGACAGCTGGTAAACACAGCGGGGAAGGGGGGGGGGGCGAAGCCTTATTAGAGCCACGGAGTTTGATTTAAGTGGACGCGA
>JANZLQ010000044.1:19915377-19947947 GCA_026212715.1 Elanus axillaris | reverse complement strand
GGGGCAGAGGGGCTGAAGGCAGGTCCTCAGCCGCATCGAGCCTGTGCTCGCCCCAGCGACCCCTGCTTGAGCAGTTCTTGCTCGGTGACTAATAAAACCACCTCTGCTATGTGGGCTGCTCTCCGCAGCGAGGCGGGTGCTATGTCTGTGTTTATTATAAATGCGTTTTCCGCCTATCTCTCCATCATCTTTTACCTTTCGATCCGTGAAGGTGACCTGTGCCACTCGGCTGTCATTGCAGGGGACCTGGAGAGGTGACACAAGGGAGAGCCGTCATTTACGAGACCTTCATTACGAGACCATCATTACAAGACCTTCATTACGAGACCATCATTACGAGACCGTCATTACAAGACTGTCCCCGTGGAGCCACCGCCAGCTGTGCCCTCCCCCGGGACGGAGCACCGGGTGCCCATCCCTCTCCGGTGGGACACGGTGTGGATGCAGCCCAGGTGCTGCCACTACTACAGAGATCTGTCTTTCAGCAAATTGGTTCAAAACAGGCTCCTGGGAAGACGGGCCCCGGGTTTGCACAGCACTTGCAAGTAGTTGTTTGGGAAGGGGCTGGAGGGTCCCCGGGTGCTCAGCCGGTGCTATGGACCGGTGCAGAGCGGGGACCCCCCCCGGCAGCTCACACGGGCCACCGTGTCCCTCCCCATCACCAAACTGCCCCGGTCACCCCAGCACAGCTCTGCATGTTGGACAGGGAGGTTTGGGGGAAGGTTGTCTTGGTCCTCAGCATTTTTTTTCTGCAGCGCGCCCAACGTCAGGTGGAAAACTCCACCCTGCCCGACCCCAGCAGCCTCTCGTACCACCAAGTCAAGTGCTGAGCACCCAAAGTCTAGGCTGAAACAGGCTGGGGGTGCCCAAAGCACCAAGGACCATCATCATCATCAACAACGTCCCTCTGATCTGTAAGCAAGGGAAGGCAGGAGGTGTAGCAGCATTTACCTGCACTCCTGAGTGGAGCTGTTGGATGCCGTGGGTGATCTCTGAGAGCTTTCGTTGGGGAGAGGTAGTCATCAGCGGTACAGAAGAAGTGAGCTGGAGCAGGGAGAGGAGAGCAAAAGCAGCCTTCAGCCCGGGGAGCATCCTGCCGCTGCTGTCCGAGCGCTCCTCGTGCCGGCTGGGCTGGCTGGCCAGGGCCTCTCTGCCTCGCTGCTTGGCAGAGCACCATTTTTATAGTGCGAAGAAGGACCGGTGTCTCCATTGACTACCAAATATAGGTGTCTTCCTGTGCTGATCAGGCGAGACAGTGGGAAGTGCATTCGCCCCAAAGAAGGGCATTATGTAATGACGGCGAAGACTTTTCGCCCTTAACCAACGTTATCTGTTATTCAGCTACCATGCAGATTTTAATCACCTAATAGATAGATGAAGAGATACGGGGATGAGAAGTGGAGATTTTCTCTTTGATGTTTGAGGATCTATTTACTACCAAGCGTGTTTGTAATGTGCTGCATGTGGAAAACCATGAATGTGTCCACAACTTAACCAAGGGCATTGCAAGACTCGAGTAAAGTCAAGGCGTGATCTTATGTGCAGAGAAATATCTCCTGAAGCTTCCCTTTTGTCTCCACGATGGAAAAGACAAACAGTTATGCAGAAGGACGGCTCCGGGATGTGCGTGGCTGGATGCCTACTGGGCTCCTGCCCCGGAGGTCGGTGTCTCACCGGGGATGACATGACCCCAGCAAGTATTTGGTTGAATTTGGAGGCATCTCCCTGCCATGTGCCGGGAGCCAGCCCAGCCTCGCCTTCCAGGCAGGTTTGTGCCCAGGTGCTTCGGCTGCAGCCTGGGGAATCAGTGTCACCCTCAGGTTAGAAATCCAAAAGCCAAAGTGACATGAAAGCAAATACTTGCTTTTGCACTTGAATGTGCACCTCTGCCGCCCGGGCAGGGCTCTGCAGCCGGCTCGGCACCCACTCGCCCTGGAGACACCACCATCACGGGTGCGGGTGGCAACACCTCATTGCCCAGCTCTGCTTTCCAGGATATTCCAGGATATTATTGCTGATGGGGAGGAGCTCTCCTCCCACGAGGCTCCTTCTCCCCATCAGTGGCCCTGGGGACATACTGGGACCACAGTGCCCTGTGCCGCAGCTCAGCCATCGCCGGTGGAAGGTGGAAAAGGGCATTACAGGTGATGGCAGCGCTTTGGAGAAGGAAATGCTGCGTGGCTGCTGTTGGTGAGGAACAGCTGAACCGTGTGTCAGAAAAAAAAAATTCATGTCATTTGGCCATAATGGCAGCAGCTCCAGCAAGCTCAAGTAGCCGAAGTCAGATGTGAAAGAAAAGAAAACCTCAAAACTTTTATCAAGATGTTAAACATCTGCAAAGACAAAAAAAATGCTCTTGCATGTAAAGGAAGAAGTAGCTGAGGGGGTTTTCTGGCGTGTGGGTGTGTGGGTTTTAACTAGGACTTGCTCAGCTCTGTAGCACGTATCCCATCCTGCGAGGATGGGTCCTGCAGCGCCTGCCTCAGCGCGGGGCTGAAACCGTGCCATGCTTGTGGGCCACAATGTCCCACGCCATCCCATGCCATTCCACAGCATCCCACGCCATCCCACACCATCCCATGCCATCCCACACCATCCCACGCCATTCCACAGCATCCCATGCCATCCCACACCATTCCACAGCATCCCACGCCATCCCATGCCATTCCACAGCATCCCACGCCATCCCACACCATCCCATGCCATTCCACACCATCCCACACCATCCCATGCCATTCCACACCATCCCATGCCATTCCACACCATCCCATGCCATTCCACACCATCCCATGCCATCCCATGCCATTCCACATCATCCCACGCCATCCCAGAGGACATCAGAAAACCAACAGTAACTCAGGGATTCAAGCCACCACATCCTTCAGCATCAGAGCAGACACCAAACCGCAATAATTTCCCACCATGGCTGAACCGTGGTATTAGTGGAAATTTGGTGGGGTAAAAAAGTTGACTTGCCAAAATGGCTCATTTCTTCCCCAAATTCTTAAATGCTTTTTCCCAGGCACTGCTGCAAACACAGGTGAAGCGGCTCAGTGCCAGCAGTGCCTCGTAGCTCTGCTCACACCAACACCCCGCATGGCGGGGGTTTTTTTTTTACATTTTTCAGTAAAGTCAAGGTGTTGCATAGCCTGAGGAAGTGCCGAAGTTCACATTTCAAGCAAACCCCTTCCCATTTCACTGCAGTCTTTTTGTATCGGAAGACCTAACATTACAATGGCAGGACTGGGCTGGAGCATTCCCGTTTCATTGGTTTTATTAGCCAGAAAAAAAAAATTGGTTTTCCTGGAAAAAAAAAGCTGGTGACCATTCCCAGTCATTGAATTTCCTGCAAAATTGAGAGGCTGGGCCAGAGCCAGGTGGGAGCCTGGAGGTTTCCCATCGCAGGCATTGGGAGGAAGGTGTAGGAGCTGGAGGGTATCCAGGGCAGCACAGTACGGGGTGTGTGTCCAGCTGTCCCAAAGCCCGTGTCCCTGGGTCCCTTCAGCCACACTGCCGGAGCGGGATGCTGGAGCGGGATGCGCCATGGCCCCAGGGAAGACGATGTCTGCGGTCCCATGCCCTGTGCCCTGGTGTGGGGTCTGGCGGCGGCGTGGTGGTCCCGGGGGGGGATCGCGGGGCCCCGGGGTGCTGCGGGGAGTGGAAGCCCCTTGGCTGGGAACACCCCGAATCTGTAAACCTCATGCGGAGAGCGTGTGTCACCTCCCCCAAAGGCAGATAAAATCGTTCCCCCAAACTATTGATATGGTAACATGAACCTGATGATGGGAAAAGCTGACGTATCAATTTGGCTCTTGTGGGTGGAAAATGATAGCTAGAAAGCGGAGCCCAGTTCTGAGAAACAGCATCGACCCAGGGGCTTGGGTAAGAGGTGACGTGGGAGAGGGGCTCGGAGCCCTTCAGGAGCGTTATTGACCCAAAGGGAACTGAAATAGCTCCTTCGGAGCATCTTCAGCTGCACTCAGCATTAAACCCGGTTGATTGTGAAATAACGAGGGAAGTTTCTGCCTGTGCATCACCGCCGGCCGAGCTGCTCTTCCCTAAGGGATGGGGGTACGTGGGGCTGGGAGACCCCATTCCCATGCCCACTGCTGCCGGCCGGGGCGGACGTGGGACCCCAGGCATGGCGACCCAGCCTGAAGAGGCTCTTCTCCTTGTGCAAGAGCTGGGTTTGCTTCCAGCTGTGGCCAGAGGCAGAACGCAGGCGGGTCCCAGAGGTCCGGCAGCTGGGGGGGGGCTGCACCCACCCCGCCTCCCCCCATCCCCCGGCTCTTCATGCCTGATTTAAGCATGTGGGTCCCCAACCAATTTGGAAAAATGACCCAAAAGTGGTTCATTTAGATGTTGCAGTTTTCCCCATCGGGCTCCTCTTGTCCTCAAGTAGAGGAGAGGCCGGTGGCGGGGGGGCGAAGGCGCATGCTGGGCTGGCACCGGTCGGACCTTTCTGTAGCTGCATCTTTGGATGATGACACCAGAAAACAGAGGAACCAGCTGAAGAGACCCTCAGTGCAACCAAACCCAGAAATTTTGCTTTGTTCTGTGTCCAAACCCATGGCCTTTTTCTCTTTTTTTCCAGCAGCGAAGCTGAGGTTGGTTGCCCACAAGCATCACACACAAAGGAAGAGCCGGGGGGGGGGGGGGGGTGTAGGCTGGAGCTGTGGCCACCACCGGCACAGGACGGCATTGGTGGACATGGATGGAATCAATGGAAATCAACGGAAAGAAGCAGGCATGGCCGATGGCTAAGTCAGCTTTACAGGGCTACAGCTCCCCATGGCAGCGTCCCCTTCACTTTCCCGGCTCTGCAGAAAATGCGGGCGCTATGGTCCATAATTTTAGATGGGCTGAATTTGTGCCTCTCCAGTTAAATAGGCAGTAGCTTTGTCTCAGTGCTGGGCCATCACAGCGGCAGTCGGGAGGAGCTGGAGGTTTCCCACCCAGCTGCATTTGGCCATCGCCGGCTCAGGATGGGGAGAGGACCCCGGCACCGCCGGCAGCGAGGACACCCGCTTCTCCCGGGCGATTCCCGACACAGGGCCGCCTTTTCTGCTCCGGCAGTTTCCCAGCGCGCTCAGCATGCCTCTTCCAGGCTGTTTTAGCAAAGGGAGGCAGCTCTGCCGCCTCCGCGCCTTTGCTTTAGCCCCCCATTTCTCCCCTACGGCAGTCCCAGCGGCACCGAGTCGTAGGTTTTGTGGTGGGACAGGACGGGATGATGCAATTAAGAAAAAACGTCAGAACTCATAAGGTGCAGCAGGCGCTTTAATTGAGGTGATATAAACAACCTGAGGTCTCTTCAATCATCTCTGAGGGCCTGATTTTGGACACCCTTACTCACCATTTTCTTGTTTCCAGTACTACTCCAGCTTTGCTTTGTATGAAATCAGCACTGAGAAGCCGCATCTTTTCCAGGCCGTTTGCTCTTGCGATGTTCCTTACTTTCAGAAGATGGTAGAAATGTTAAATGAAACATTCTGTAACATGAAAAAAAAATACCCCAAATGTGGGTCAACGTAATGTCTAGCATCAGCACATGTAATATCTCTTGAATCAGTGGTTGAGTTTACAAACTGTTTCAGAGCCTGTGCTGGGATGGCACTGCAGCCCGGCACTGGAGCCAACCTGCTTCCTTCAGCCGGTGCAGCTGGAGGGAAAGTTGTGCTACAGCTACAGCAATTTAGTTTTTTCTGCATAAATCAAATTACACAGAATAGGATGAAGCCAGATGAAGGAGAATTTGCGAATTGCATCACATTTCCCGAAGGTGCCAATCTTGCAATTAGTAGAAATAAGTGTTGGCTCCTGGCAGCTTGCCCCAGGGGGTTAGTAAACAAACTGTCATACTGAAATAGATCAGAAATGATATTTAGTGTGACATTTAAATGCTAACAAAGATACATGGAGACACTAAATGATTAAGCTTTTGAAAGCATCATCTATATTTATTGGTTTGGTTTGTGGTGTTTATTTGTAGATAATCACATCTCTCTCTTTGGTTGTTTGTTTTTTTTCTTTATTTTATTTTTAATCTTTAGGGCATGCAAAAGCTTTTTGCCTAAACATGGCATGCAGCAGGAAAACTGGACCTCCACCATTGTAATGTTTATGGAGAAGTTGCTCCTGGAAGTAGCAAGTTACATGTTCTGTAAAGTCACTTTTTTACTTCAGGCAGGTCAGAAAGGGGTTTTGGTTGGAAAAAAAAAAAATAATCATCTTCTCTGAAGTTTTAAACACCCAAAGCACATTGGGCCAAGCAGCTGTAGCAGCCTGTAAGCAGACAGCAGTGCTGTACTGAGTAAGTAATAGTGAAGGAAGCATCAGAAACTCAAAGTATTGGTTTTCCACTGCTAACACAAATTCCACTTAGAAACAAGACTGTTCAGACAAGGATGTCTTTAAGGCTTCTCTTTTTTTTTTTTTCCTCCTAGTGAAAGTAGCTGCCACCTTGCTTACTGTGTGCACATAAACCAAAAACAAGTTATGTTACTGAAGAACTGAATGATGTGGCATAGAGGTGGGAGGAAAGTCATTTGAGCAGTGCATGCTGCAGCTCTCGCTCTACTGCAGATTGCTGGCTCTAAAAGCGTTCGCCAGGGCTGAGGCTGCAGTCAGACCCAAATCCCGTGGAAGGGGTTTATACCCAACCAACCCTTTCCCGGGCTGATTTGCCAACATGTGCCTGTACAGGCACGGGAGGCATTTGGTGTTCTCGGAGGGGTGCTGGCTGCCTGCTTGGGTATGGAATTCCCATCCCAGGCAACTGCCCGATGCTCAGCTCCTGAGCCTGCTGCAGTTACACTCACTGATAGCTCTGTGGAAAGCATTTAGAATTATTGTTCATTGTCATTTTTGGCTTGCAAACCATGGCATAGCTGAGTGAATGTCTGCCTGTGGCTGTGCCTTCCTTGTGAAGGTGTGTGTGTGTGTGTGTGCATCGCTGTGCACGGGACAGATGCTGTGGAGCCGCTCTCCTGTGCTGGCATTTCTCTGCTGGAAATCCACCTCGGCCCCAACC
Organism: Elanus axillaris; assembly: GCA_026212715.1. Classification (NCBI taxonomy): domain Eukaryota; kingdom Metazoa; phylum Chordata; class Aves; order Accipitriformes; family Accipitridae; genus Elanus; species Elanus axillaris. The sequence continues at coordinate 19,940,917 of JANZLQ010000044.1, read as the reverse complement.
AAAATGGCAAGTGGAGAGACAGTTTTCTTCACCACTTTGTCACCTGCCCAGTGAGCTACTGCAATAAATCTGTGCCTCGCTTGCCTTACACTGTCTCCGCTTGGTTCTGCACTAGACAGCGTTGAACTTTGTAAGGGCAACAACCCCTTCCCCCCGATATTCTGCTCCTCTTGCCACCCTCACCTGCAGGACACGGCCGAAGAGGAGGCTGAGCCTGACCCAGCCTTCCGACCGGGACCAGAGGCAGCGGCTGTCACCCGTGCGGCGAGGCAGGAAGCCGCAGTGGAGCAGGGATCCCCTTGACGTGGTGCTGGGGGTGGCTGACTGCACCCATCTGCAGCAGCCCTGTTTCCTGTGGGTGCAGCAGGAGAGGCAGCGGCAGCAAAGGCTGCTCCACGGCCGGTCACAGCGGGGTTTCCATCTTCACTCTCCCTGAGGTGCCCACGAACGGCAGATCATGGAAGTGTTGAAAAGTTTCTCCTACACTCGACTCACACGAGCACTTTTTTTTTTGTTGCCCGGTCCGTATCAAAACCATGGGGCTGGTGGAGTCTCTTCCACTCTGTTAGCTACAGAGGAACATATGGATTATTACATGGATTATTTTTTGTCATTTTAATACTGACACTTGACATAGGAAGGCTTAGTTTCCCACCACGTTTTCTGTATTTTTTCCAATATCTGTCAACAACTTTAATCTCCAAAGTGTGCATGAAGATAAACTTTGCAGCTGGGGAACAGAGAAGGGCTGATTAAGGCAAAAATGTGCCCAAACTACTTTACAGAGGAATTGCAAACCATGGCTTTAACTTGGGGGGGGGGGGGAAGGCACAGAATTCACAAAAGTTGGGGAGTTGCTTCTGAAGGTAATGTAATTCTTCATGAGCTGGGATGTATGTGTCATGCTAAACTAAACAGGTAGTACAGGAAAATTTGAAAATTCAGAGTCTTTTTTTTTTTCTGTTGATTACATCTTTAAGAAAATTCCCCTTCAGGAAGTAGTACTAGAGTCAGTGAAGCTTATTTAAAACTGCAAACGTAATGCATATTAGTAGCATTTTCCTTTGCCTTCTCTTCTCCCCTCCTCCCCAGTTTGGTGTTAATTGCTTTTTCAGGGGATTGGTGAAAGAACGTAATTGCTAGGAAGTCCCATTCATTCGCTTATCTTTGAGTGGTTTCCCGATGACTGGGGCCAACCTGACTCTAGTGACTTGCAGTTTCAGAAAATTCAGGGGGAAATAATCCTTAGTTCAAGTGCTCAGTTTCCACCATTACACTTCAAGGCACCCTCTGCCAGGTTCACTTACCTCTCCGGCCACACGGAAGGCAGAAGAACGTTGGCTACTGAGGTGAAGAATCAGACCTGGGGTACTGCTGGGTTTTGTCTTTTTTGGTGCAGACGTCCAGACCCCTTAGCAGGTGGGGTGGGCAGCGGTATCATTTAACCGAGGGGCTCAGCAGGGCCGGGAAGCAGCCACAGCACAGCCCCCGTGGGCAGGCAGGGCCACGCGTCACCGGCCCCATGGGCAAAGGCCTCGGGGCAGGGCCCAGGGCTGCCTCTGTCCGTGGTGCTTAACCGGCCCCGGGCCCTGCCGGCACCTGCCAGGTTTGCCCACACTCCTACCCCCGTTCTTGCTCGCTTTGTCCCTGGGAAATTAGTGAGAAAGGGATTCCCGCATCCTGAAGCGCTGGGAAGGCAGCGTGCAGCGTTGTCAGGCTCATTCCTGTATTGGCTAAAGACAAATGTCCTGACGTTACAGAGATTAATCTTTTTCTTCATGGTGGTTTATAGATTCTTCCTCTGAAATTGAGCTTTGGTCATACGCTGTCTGCACAGATTTAAAGAGCTGTAAGTCCAGCTTCTGGTAGCCAGAGTTCAAGGTAGAAGAGGTGCCCCCTTACTTGGTTATGAAGAAACAGAGACCCAGAAATCGCATCCCTCAGGGCTTGCATGGCTTCAGAGGCGGCGAGGCACGCTGCTGAGGAACCCTTCTCTGAAATCTCAGGACCTGTGACGACTGGGTCCTTTGCCTTTTGAAGCTTGCCATCCCTGTTGGCTTTCCGTTGTCATTCTGAGGGGCAGGTTCCCTTTGGCCTGCGTTCCGCAGGGCTGTTGCGTGATGCTGTACCAAGAAGAGCTTCAGGAAGAACTCCGAGTGGTGCAGGTGAAGCTCAGCATCCACACAAATTAACTCTCTAAGGTATTTTTGGATCATTTTCACAGAACTTATTCTGATTCTCCATGAGATACAATCATGACATAACTCTCAAAAATATCATAATCTTAAAGCAGCAGAGAGGTTGTAAGCAAAGGGAATATGGTTAAAATATGCTTCTATCATCCATTCACTCATTCATCGCCTTAGAGATGGGACTTTCCTTTATTCTAAAGAAAGCTTTTATACTTTGTGAAGATTCTGTCTTTGAACAGCCAGAGCAATGTTACCTTGTAGAGAAAGTAGTAAAAGTTCTCTCTGAAGCTTGTGAATTTTGTGTAGACGAGGTGGGTAGCTGCAAGCATGCCTTGACTAGAGATACAAATCAGTCCTGAACTTGCCATAATGCAGTGATGCAGAGCAAGCCCTATTCTATCGACAAAGCTGCAGCTGTTCCAAAGAACCTGTACCTAGATCTCCCTGGCTGGACATACGCAAAGAACATCACAACTTTGTTTTCACTTTTAAAGCATAAAATACATGTAAAAGTTAACTGTGCTGTATTCATTTCAATTCTTCCAAATCATGGCGATCCTTAAACCCAGGCACAGAAATAAGTAGAAAGATATAAAGTTTAAAAGTCTAATAGTTTCAGATTCTAGCTAAAATTATTACACATCTTCATGATGTAATGAACTTTATTTTCGGATGCCTTCATTTGAGCTCTATCAAGTTAGGCAGCTAAGACAGTCTATAATACATAAATTACTTGAAATTCTAATGAATGTATGAGCCTAGGGAGCTGACACTGCATTTCATGATCTCAGAGCACTGGTCAATGTTCTTCTTTATCCTGTAGAACGTTTCCACGTATTCAGAACGGCCCAGAAGTTCAACAAAATCTTCATCATGAGTTATCACCAGAAGCTGAAAGTTACGCTGCTGTGAGCGGCTTTTTATTATCCTACAAAGAGATATTACTTAGCGTGTATTTATCTAAATCCCATTCTAGTTTTATAGAACTAGTAAATACACAGTACAAAAATATTTAACTACTGATAACAGATGACAGGAACTGTCAGGCAATCCAATGCAGATTACCAACTCTCTTTACATAACCCCTCCCCCCCCCAATTATTTAAGAAGTATTTTTCCTCTTCCAGATAAAGGGTAGGGAATCTAAAGCTACTACTTTTCATGTATATTTGCAGATGCCAACAAAGATATGGCAGCCTAGAATATAATTCACTTCTGCCGACTACTATTAACATTTGAAAATTATCCATCTTTAAGCTTCACAAGAAGAGATCACTTACTCCATCAGGGCATGTGCAAGAGACTCTATGTTTTCTCGATCGAGATTGGTAGTAGGCTCATCTAGTGCCAATATGCCACAGTTGAGACAGAATGTTTCTGCTAGAGCAAGACGAATAATAAGAGAAGCAAGCACCTAAGGGAAAAAAAAAAAAACCACACCAAAATCTCACTCTTTGAAGTGTTTACAGAGGAACTACATGTAATGTGCTATTTTTAATGACATTACAAACCATGACTAAAGTTTACATAACTATGTGCCGATAGTTCACAAAATGACAACAGCTAATTAGTTACTGAAACACTACATTAAAACTTCAAGTTTGAATTGAAAGACCCATTCTACAAAATACTGTTGGAAAAACATCAGAGAAGTCAAATACTCAAAATTCAGGAGATGCTGGAAGTAAGGATTCCACATGCGGTAAAGATGCTATGACACTGCCGTGTGCATTACCCCTACTGCAGCGGAGATGGTGGAAATTTGTACACATACCACTAAGTTTGAGTTACTGAACTCCTGACTGCTTACTAAAACTGAAGATAGTAGGATTTACCACCTTACGTGTTAGTTTTGTATTAACATGCCTAACCATATTGTTAATAGATCTCCCGAACTAGTGAAAACTACAGAACACTCGATGGAAACTGTGCTGCCAAAAATACTTTCCAATTATCATGACTGCTGGCATCGCAGTTCACGATCAAAGAATTCTCAGAATATAAGCTAAGAAACTGTGAACAAGTTTCACTCTCATTTACATAGGACTCAAACGTAACATCCTAGACTACTTTAGGGGAGGACACATTTTTTGCCTATACCGCTGTTTTATAAATTTGGATTTCCCCCCTGAATTAGTATGGAATTTTCAAAACCAAGTACACATCTACACTCAGGTGGGAATTAATTTGACAGCATTTTTCAGACTCAAGCAACAATACAGTATTCATCTTCTCATGAAATACCCTTTCATGATTCTATGCTGTACGCACTTAAAAATATCGTGTATCGTTTTGTTCCATTCCTTGATTTTGTTTTCTACTATTGTCTGTAACATCTGGTTGTGGAAAAGGCCTGGCTGCCAATGAAACTCTGCTGGACTAAGCAACAAAGTGGGAACTGCTACTCTGGAGGCAAGGAAGTAGGCAGTTCGTTCCTTCAGATAATGGCAATTCTTCCTCAACATCAAAGAGATCTCCATCTGTTGCCATCATAACCCTTTCAGCTACTGCAGAAGAAAGGGAGCCAGAAAGCTCCAGCTCCCACTGCAGAAGAGGAAGGAGAACGTATCTCCTTCATAAAATTGCAGTGTCCTTGAGGTAGGTTGTCACTGGCATCTTGCAGAGACAGACTTAAGTGTTGGGGAGACCTCTCCAGGTCTTCTATTTACAGTGCAGCAGGCACAAAGGATAGGCAGAAAGCATTCCAGCAGGGAAGAAAGAAGAGCAGCCTTTGCTGTATTTTTGTCCCTTTCTACTATCTCTGCATTTTGGAAGGTCACTTGTTCTGGTGGAAATGGTTCACCCAAGGAAGAAGCAGAGCTTCCTGCTGTAATACTGCAGGTAGGTTTGTTTGCCCAAGCTGCATAACCAATACACCAAGTGCCAGATGGCTACAAGTATTGTGGGGTTTTTTCCATACCTGAACTCTTAAAAAAAAAGCCACAAAAGACATACAGATGGTGATTGTGGAGGCTGATGAACAAGGCCAGTTCTTTTCTCTTGCTTAGGAATATTTTAGATGCTCTGTCATAACATAACAGACAGGTGGAAACAACGCTCAAGCCCCAACAGGTGAAAGAGATGCGGTTAACTATGACAAACCTCTGATCACTGGTACCTTCAAGGCAGGTGTGATATTAGGCCACTTGGCCAGTGTGCATTATTAGAGTACTAACTAAGACAGCTGAACGGCCGGACTGCAGAGGTGCTCACTGACACAGACCAGACAGAATGAAATGCAATGGCCTGAAAGCGTGGCATGGTATGGTATTTGGTGACATGAACTGAAAGGTTATACTCAGCAGCAGGGGAGAGTAGCATAACTTGGAGAAAAAGGTCTCATCGCATTTAGAGGTAGATGCAGTTGTGAAAAGAAGACCAAAGGCCAGTCCTCAGGAAGGCAAAAATATGGGACCAAGTCAATAAACCCAAAGCTATGGGAACCTTAGTGGTAACTAGCAAGAACAGACTAGGAGGATTTCAACTTGAGGGGAGAGGGAAGTTGAACTCTTCCGTTCTGCAGGAACTCAGATCGGTCCCCAGTTGAAACAATGGATTTTGGCAAAATAGGTTTCAGATTTTCAGAATCGTGTATTGCATACTGTCAGCACCAGATACAGTGAAAGGAAGTTGCACAGAACTGTAAATCAGAGTTGGAGCCACCTGTTCTTCAGGGTCACTTCAGAACGCGTTACTCTTTTTGCATTCACCCGAGTCAGTTTTCAGAATCCTCTTTACTGCGTACTAAAAAATGCTATTACCTTTTGCCCAGCACTACATCTTCCTCGCATATCCAGTGCTGTATCTCCCTTTATCATTACCACTCTATAATTGTAACTTCTTCTTTTATCAGAAGCTGAGACATTCTCATCTGCATCAGACCGGATTTCTATATATTCAATATCTGAAAATGGGAAGGAGACAGTTTTTACATTATCAAAAATCTTCAAAGATATCGTAGGATTAAACAGAGCTGAGAGGTATAACATGCAGTAACCATCAAAAATTCTCTTCAGAACTCCCACTAATAGATACATCTTTGAAATTAATTTTTCCAAAACTGAAGGAATGAACTCATGCAGTTCCTCTGCCTCAAGGAAACTGTAACTTTGGAAAACATAGAAAAGGGAAAATTACCTCTATTTATCCCGTAACTAACTACATAACATGTAATAAAGATCACAGCGGTTTTCAGATCCTGGATTTTCAATATTTCGAACAAACACTTTTCAGTATGCAGTGCTCAGTATCAAATGGATACATATGGGCAAAACTACAAAAAATTACACACCTTGTCCTCTATAGGTGCTTCGCCAAAGGTCACGAATTATTTTGTTGATTTCTTCCATCTTCATGCTATGAAATGTCATTATTGCTCTAAAGAATAACAACAAAAAGTGCAAATTGTTATAGGTGCAGCCAGGGACTGCTATGGACTACAGGAACTTTAAGAAAGAAGAAAGTGTTTTCAACTATTTACTTAATTAAATGCAAGAATGCATTCCTCACCAATATTTATCATAAACCTCTAAATATTAGCTCAATAAAGATCAACTATAGCACAGAACACTCAAAACGTTGGTCTTCCCAGCTACAGATAACAGCTTTCAAACTCTGGCCATTAGAGTTAACATTTCGTCTCACCGATTTTTCAGACGATTACCAATAAGTGATGCTTATCTATTTTTCTTGAAATTACAAGACTGATTTCCTGTTTTGCCTTAAACAGAAACAATAGATGATTTGATACCACACAAAAAGGTTCTGAATTCTAAAAGGGAAATTCTTGGAGTGCATTTCCATTTAAGCTGAAAGGGGAGAAATATATATGCTCTAAACAATTTAGATCTCCACAAAATAAATTTTGCATTAGCTTACATTCTGGTATTATGTTTAATTTTATTTATTTTATCATTAAAACTGCTTAAACTAGGGTTCCTCTAGACAGTCTTTTCAACTTGGAGAGTTCTCATCTATTTAATTTCTCTTCTTGACTGTTATGCTGTACCCTCAACCACATTACTGCTCTTCTATGCTCCTTTTTCCCAGCACTACTAGACCCTTTCAAATACAGAAGACCAAAATTCCATACTATATTCAACACTTGGGTGCACTGGGAATTCATACAGCGACCAAAATGTTTCTCTCTCTCTTTTTTGTTCCCAATATTTAATTTAACTGAGCACCAGTTTCAGATTTCCTGAAACGTATCCACTGATTCCAAGATGCTTCCCCATTGTCCATGAAGTTGCAATAGCTCACTGAAATTCAGTCATTATAACTGGACACACAGAGGTTTTTATGGAGCCATATGTTTTACGTTGTATATGTTTACAAATTTTGAGATGCTATTTATGCCCAGTCAGTCCAAGACTAGAAAACAAGCTTCCAGAGGAAGCAGAAACAATCAATAAAGTTTACTACACTTTCCATCAAATGCAAGACATGTTTCTTTTGATCTTGCCTTCTCCAATATAAGCACAAAACAACCCCCACTGGAAAAGGGGAAAACACACCTCTATATTGTAACACTCTTTAATGAAAACACAATTGTTTACTTGAGAAGATAATCATGGGGAACAAGAAATCTACCTGACATCTTATTCATGTTAAGATACAACCAGAAGATGCTAAAATATACTGCTATAGAAACGATAGTACGAGAGACTATGCAAGAAAGACCTGGGTTAATAATGAAGGATTTAAACACAGATTTCACCTTTCCTAAACTTGTACTGTGGAGTTTAGTTTTTTTGAGGTAATGCGTGAGAGACTTTTCAGAAACGCATTCTCTCAATCATGTATTGCATATCCTGTAATACTTTCCTCTACTTCCCTCAAAAACCATCAAAATTACAGGAAGAAAGGAAAACCATCACCAATTTTGGGAGACGCATTTACAAAAGCTTCCTAAAAATGCCTTCAAGTGGAAAAAAAAAGCTACAGAAGAATAGGGACAGAGGAACAGCCTGCAGCTCCACTGGCTTGTCCACATGTTTTCATGTGAAAACCAAAGTTGAATGTGTTTATCGTCTGGACATTCTCTAACCAGCACAGCAAAAGATTACTTCAGACCAGGAATTCAGCACAGAAGGTATGGGCGGGTGATGTGTTGGGTTCACTCACTATTATCTCTTGACTTGAACTGTTGCACTGCAAATATGAGTCCTAACGCATACCACCATAACTGAAAATAGGTCCCACAGAGTATTTGGAATAAAATTGTAGTGATCACTGGACTTACCTATGACTACATTAAACTCCAGTTATTAACATAAATGCACTTACTGTATGTATATTATATACATTAACTTACAAATTTCCTACATCCTACCAATCCTGTGCAGTTTGGAGTATATTTTCCTTAATTTATTTAAAAAGGTGTGCCTCGTTATCTTAACATTTAAATGCCTGCTTTATAAAGAGAAATAATTCTGTATCTCAAAGAATTATATCAACTTACTATTTCTAAGTTACCTCCAGAAGTCTGAAATTGAAAGCTGCTTTTGCATCAAGGTTATCAATAGTACAAAAGCCTAAAACATTTAAGAATGACCTTCACATGACAATACTTACTTATCAAGAGCCTTGTAATAAAGGTCCAGATCTTTGTTCACTAGCTCTGTTGTTCTCATAACAATCATCATCTCCCTGTACTTTTCCTCTGCATCTCTGAATTGTGACTCTCGAAGTTCCTTTTTAAATCGAACAATCTCTTCCTCAAATCCACGTTGTCGGCCAAGTGCAACATGATGGTTTCTCTTCAGAGATTCTATTTTCTCCTCTAAATGTTTCTGTTCACTGTGAAACCATAATTGATATACAAGTCTTTTGTATTTAATGTTTCGCAATTTTTTAATCAGGATTCTAATTGTGAGTTTATGTTAGACATTAGCTCATTATATTGTAAACATAAAGTCTCTAAGAGTTAAAATCATAGTACTAATGTCACTGAAATTAAGAAATTATTGAAATAAAATTATTTTAAAGTTTCTTAAGAACATACTCAAATCACTATTCTGAGGGGGAGAAGCAAGTTGTCAAGTTCAAATGCCAAGGTGCTGTATGCAGAAACACAGAAAATAGTGAATTTCGTAGGTGGAATTAAATTAGGATACTGAGCAAAATAAGATTAATTAATTGGGTAACCTCTAGAAACCTAAATAAATAGTTCACACATAAGAACCAGCATAGGGCTAATTCCTTTTCAAAGTGTTTATTATCAAAGCAACTAATATTAAATGACTGAAGTAAACATAAAATTTGCTGCTGAGACCTAAGTGAGCAGAGTGAAATGGAAAACTAAATATTCTTACCCAGAGACAAGAATTATTTTTTAAATGTGGATTTAGCAGTGGAAGTCATTAAAAAAACTGATTAGACTGGAACAGGTATGGGCAGACATGCACATTATGTATTTCTAGCTAGAAGCACTATATAATTTCACTGAGTCATTTATGTTGTCGTCATGGGGATACTACGCAAACATGAGTTTGAAGGAGGAAGTGGTCTACAAGAATGGGGAGAAAGGTGGGCCAGGAAACATGCTAAAACATGGTGAATATTACATTTAGATAATCAGTGAATTCTTGTGCAAAACATGCTGTTCAGTTTTGAAGGTACTTACTTTTTCATTTGTGGGACTTTCATTTCTCCCATCTCCTTCACAAGTTGTTTTATATTGTCTTCAACTTCTTTTAGCTCTTCATTCCGTTTCCTCAAAGTAAGATTATCCTCTAGCCACCTTTCCTGTATCTATCTCCACAGAAAGCGAGAAGTTGTATAATATTTCAGCATATTGATTCTCAATTACAAAGTATGAGTTCTGCAAAACTCCAAAACACGCTGCAATCGTAAAATAATTGGCAACAACAAAAATTATCAGTGAGAACTTATCTTGTGCTAGAAATAGGGTATAATGGAAATCAGCAGTATTATTTCATATTTCAATCTGAAATAATACTTACAGTATTTATTGTCACAGGTGAACACATGAGTGATCCTGTGTGCAAATATTAATCAATGTTTCAAACAAGGCAAGTAATTTAGGATGACATTTAGCAAAGTCTCCCATCTCAGTTCTACAAGTTGGACCATAAGTGGTGGGGTAGAATGGGGAAAGACATCTTTCCTACAGAGAATGTAAACAGTATTTGAAATATATACACAAGAATTTAAAAGTACGTGACAAAATCTGGAGTAACTAGCAACTTTTGGTACCTGCAATTTGGTACCTTACTTCAGAACGCTGGTATTCTCCACTGAAAGCTACTTTTGAAAATGCTGGCTACTATCCCAAAAGACCTTTTGGAAATAACACAAAATGACAGCCTCAAGACTTTTTTCAGCCTAATGAATGTATAGCAGCTATTCTGACTAGCAACTAATAAGTAAATTAGGAGGACACAGACTCTGCACCACTTTGGACCTAGGCAGACTTAAACCAAAACCAGAAATTTTCTCAACTGCACAAAATATACTTTACGGTAAAATAATACATTTACCTTTTGAGTGTCAATATCTTGTCGAATCATTTCCATCTCTTTACTTATCTTTTCCTTCTGTTTCTCACAGGCAGCTAACTGAGAATTTACTTCATCAAGTTCAGACTCCTTTTGCTAAACAAACAAACAAACAAACAAATAAATTCGGGATTTAAACACAAGTGTGCTTTTAATGTCAAATTTTATTCACTGTTTTTTAGGTTACCTTTTTATAGTCTTCTTTTCCTTGCTGAATATAGTTTTCAATTTCTTTCACATACTTATTTATATCCTTAACTTTCTCTTTTACACCATTTATCTGCAGGGAAAAGATTTCAAATGAAACGCAATCATATGTCCAAGAACCAATAAGCTCTGTATCAAAGATTAGATACTGGATAACACTATTGTCAAAGTACAATACCTTATCATAACTGCCTTTAGTTCACTAATAAAACCTCAGCTTTTGAAATCCAGACGCTCTTTATTACCATGAAAATGTTTTCCAAACCAAATGGTAAATCAGTCACTTCTGCTTACACAAGAGGGCCACCTCACCTGAGAAAAACAGGTTTGTCTCTTGGCAAGGACAGGTTACCATCGTCCTTGCTACTTCTCTTACATCTACTAGGAAGTGCTTTTAGTACCATTGGTCACCAAATATTGCCAAATGTCCCTAGAACCCTTCTGACAAGGCTGTCAAAGGTTTATAACAACTGAGTTCACCTCCTAACTTGGTTATGTTCTTTTTCTTCCCTAAAAGTTGCACCAGTCTGGAGCATCTGCTGAAGTCACTGTTTCCTAAAAGTGAACTCATTGCCGTGGCTTCCAGCCATGCCTGAAAACCAATATATAATCCTATCTCCCAGCTATGCCAAATGCTAACAAACCTTCTCTTGGGTTTCTTTATTACTTGCAGTCCTTTTGTTCAGTAGATCCTCCTTCTCCTGCTGCAGTTTTTCTAAAGTTGCATTCAAAGGAAATACCTGTTCTTTTGCTTCCTGAAAAGTAGTTGGAGAAAGTAATGTTTTATTTTCCCATTCTGTTAAAGATCAACAATTTTTCATGTGGTAAAAAAAGTCATGTGGTTATTTGCTGGGATTACAGACAACATTAAAGATTTATTTCCCCCCCCAGGACAACAAAACTAAGGGTTAACAATTAAGAGTATTTCCTACCTTGATTTCTCTGCATAAGGACTGAACCTCAGTGGTTAATTCCACCGTTTGTTCCTCCAGTTGTCGACGATGCTGCATGCTGCTGGAAATCTGAAGTTTCTCTGCTTTAAGCTCATTAACCGCACTCTTTAGCTGCTGAATCTGATTTTGCTGGTCTTGCCTGAGTTTTTGATTTAACTCAATTTTACTAGTAACTGTGGATGAAAACAAACACAGAATGAAACAGTTAATCTTTTATTAAAAACATTTATTGTCTTCCTCATGAAAGTTTAACTCTAAATTAAGCTAGTATGACCCCCAAAAAATCAAAACTACAAACTATTAGAACACAGTTATTTCAGAATGTAAAATAAGTAAACTAAAATTTTAATGTCTGGAAGTTTGGAACATTATTTTCAATATAAAAATAAAATACCAGTTTTATATGACCTACCTGTATCCCACAAGTGTTTTTTCTCTTGTTTTTCATGGCTTACTTGTAGAACAGTTCTACTTAAATCGATCCCTAGCAGCTTAGCGTCCTGCTGAGCAATTTTTCGTTCGAGATCCCTAATATCAGTCTGAAAGTATGAGGGAAAGTACTATTACTTTTGTGTTAGCGTTTAATAATGTATTTTTTATCTTTGGCAGACAAGAATAAGCTTGGGGCTTGAGGCACATGTGACTCAAAAGACCTTCAAATTTATCTCCTCTGCTGGAGCAATGTCACATCATTAGCAGTAAGGTTATGGCAGCCCACAGGCTGCTATAAACTGGAATACCCAATTCTGAGAGGATATTGGTTGATATGGATGGAAGGGCTTTTGACATCCCCAGCCCACCTCAGAACAGTTATATGTGTCCCTGCAACAACAGAACTGTTGAAGCCTCAGGAGCTGCTGCCATCTCCCACCCGTGAAATACTCTCAGTCCTTTCCCTGGCCCCAGATTCTCTACGTAACTGTCCCTCTCATAGTTCTCAGTCAAGCAAAGATTTTGTGTTGGTAATAAAGGCAACAAGACTGTTCAAAACGGCCTCCTATGTCAGAATAATAAAAAGCGTAGGATATCCATTCCCCTTTAACATATATTCAGATGGCACAGAACAAGGAAGCACACGTGACAAGATTCCAGAAAGTACGCAGGGTAGCTGCTGAGAATACACTGAGCTATAATGACTATGAAGACTGAAAAACACCTTGGTGCACTTGTAGTCAGGCTCAAGTTCTGGAATATACTTCTCTTCCCAGTTACTATAGCACAGAATTGAGTCAGAACTCAAGGAACTCTGTGGTCCCCTAAAGAAAAAATTATTACATAAAACTTCAAGTTTTGTTAGTACCAAGATCCACCTATGTTATGCTGCCTTTTAAAGTATTTTTACTTTTCTTGAATAGTCTTACGACCTCAATGTTTTATTGCATTGTTGAATAACTACATATTCAAATGCTAGCAAGTGAGCATCATTTTATATATTAAAAGAAATTACCAAAGCATACCTGGTACCTTTCCATTAGTGTTATATCCTGTAAACGTGCCTTGGCACCGTCCTCCTCAGACAAAGCTGTCTGCAAGAGTGATTTCTGTTCTTCTATCTCACCCTTCAGGCCTGTTAAATCCCTGTTTGCATTCTGTATCTTGCTCCTCAAGTCTGGTATGTCCCTATCTTGGAGTTCAACTACAGTTCGCCTTAAATAAAATAGAAATCCGTAAAATTTCCTCTGTCAAAAACAGCAGCATAAGTTCAAGACGTTCAAGATCATAAAATCTGTGATATGATTTAATAGTGGAAGACTAAATTTAGCCAAAATCGTAGCCCCTTAACCTTGCCCACATTCGATTAAGCTTACGTTACATACCCAGCTAAGGCAATACATGCCTCGTTTTAGACAGGCGAGATGAAACAAACAAGCAGACAAAATCTCTTTCGGTTTTTAACTTAATTACAGCAAGTGCTCATCAGAGGGTCTAAATCCACGGTACAAGAGTGCCCTCTAGTGAAGGAAAGGTCTAACATATATTCTCCAAATTCAGAACAACGGCCGGCAAATTCCTTGAGACCAGACCTTCTCCACCTACTGGCAGGAAACCTGCATACTCTACTCTTTTAATGCTGTTCATATACACTAAGGACAAAAACAAAACCCAGGACTCTTGACAAAAACTCTTTAGGTCTAGTGTTATTTGTAATGTTTTGGAGAGAGGCAACAGGCAAACATTTCAGTAACAACAAAATCAGCCTGTCCATTTTACATTACAGTAAGTAACAAGGAAAGGAACTGTGCCTGTATAGTGTAAATTATCAGTAGAAAAGTAAGTATATAACTACTTTTTCTGCCTCACTCTCATGAGAAGCTCCGAAGGACCAGGAACACCAAAACCATAAAATAGCTGATATTAAAGTCCAAATGAGCATCGAACAACTGCAAGCAAAATATTTATCTCCACAATGAATTTTTTTTTAATGAATTAACCAGCCCTAAAAGAAAGCCTCCTTGATGTCTGCATTATTTTTAATAATCAAAAAACAAGCATTTGAAAACAGCTTGCAACAATATGGTTTGCTAAGTACTTTACCTAAGTGGTTTAAGACTCATCATTTCATCACGTTTTTTCTCTTTCCTTTTAAGCTCAGACTCTGTTGACTTCAGTTTGTCTGGAGCAAGACGCAGCTTAGACTGCAGATCACTGATTACATCTTGGAGTTCAGCCTCTGTTTGAAAAACTCTTTGACAAACTGGACAACATGACTGGTTATCCTCTGTCAGTTGTGTAATGAACTGTGAATAAACTGCAGTGGCTCCAGCAAGCACAGCTGGTTTAAAAAGAAACAAAAAAACTTTATGTTATATAAATAGTGCATAATCAGTTCTAAACTAGGTATGTATTTACCATAAATGAAGACAAAATTATAACCCACAAAATCACAAAGGTAGGAACCTGAAATGGTCCTAAGTGACCTGGTCTGAATTCCCCCTAAGCAGGTTGCAAATTTCAGCAGGTTGCCCGAAATCATCTCCTCAAGTCCTTGTCAACCTGAATTATTCTACAAGTCTGTTTTATTAAACCATGCTCATCTCTCTGTAATTAACAGTGGATGTGAGTACTTCCTTCAAAAATTACTTTCGTTTAGTTAACAGTAGGCCCTATGGGCCAAAGCTACACCAAATGGCTGGTTCTGTACTTGTCCTCACACCTGGCAGCTCCAAGCACTCAAAACATTTCCTTAGGTTTGAGGAGGTCATGACCTACATACACAGCAAGCCAAAGCAGAAACTTAACTTACACTTAAGAGAATTAGCTGAAAGAGTTAAAACAACTGATTCTGCTTAAGTGTAAAAAATAAATAGTAGTAAAGATAAGGAAAATTTGCCAAAAATAGTAAGATTCAGTAATAATCTCCCTTCAGTCAGTTTCTGTGCCTATTGTTTGTCCTGCACAGGCAACAGACTGTCTCAGTATCTGTGGCTTACGTTTAAAAAAAGGCTTTAGGGGAAAAAGCAGAGCTATATATAAATTTACCTCGCTGTTTTGAACTTTTTTCAATTTCATCTTGAAGTTTGTTCAAATCACTGTCAAAATCCTGGCTTCCACAAACATCAAAAAGTTTTGCTTCATGAAGGGACAGCTGCTCCTCTTTCTTTTTTAGCTCATTACTGACATAAGTTTTATGATATTCTACTGATGCCAGTCGTTTGCTGAAACATCAATGCATTAACTCTTTTATTACAAAGCCCCAAAGATTTCAAACTGTTTAAACAAAAACGAAAACATGCGAAGTTAATCTGAAACTGGTATTATGGCGCTGTTCACCAGTTCTTCTTTAATGATTTTTCAGGAAATCTATAGCGTCAACTTTTTATTTCTTTAAGTACAGCATAAACTGTTTAATTTTAATTCCCATTTGTTTTCTAGATGCTTACTGACGAGAAACTGATTTCTAACAACAAAGCCATACAAGACTTTATAGAATAATACAATACCAACTTTTTTCCCCTACAGCAATTATTGCTTATATTATTGAACCTCTTATGCAAAGAATGTTAGTATACTTCTACTCATGTTTCATACTTTTGAATTATGCAGTATTCTTATACTTAAAATCTTGGGGGATTTTATTTTGTAGAAGTTTAACGTGTATCACTGCATAGTGTGCTGATGTTACCTACTCCTTACAGCAAATTGGTTTATATAATCAAATGAAATCAGGTACAGATAATCACATGTGAACGCATGATATAGCCATTAACCACTCTGTGACTTACAAGAAAATCAGAAGACCAGCAATTTCCACCCCCGAAGCACATTCATTCAGCTAGGATTAGTATAAACAATTAAGGATGTTCCAAAACAATATTTTGCTATCTGCTTTTAGTGCTGCCTTTGACATACTACAAATGTTGCGATTTTATTAACTAGCACAAACTTTGTCAGCTACACATTACATAAATTCTGCAGGATGCTTTGATTTTGCAGATACCCAAATAAACAATGAATTAAAGTAACACGTATGTTAAGCATATTAACCTTTCTAACATTTAAATTCATAATTGCATAAATACTTATGGTGACATAATCAATTAGTACTTACTTAAGGTCAGCAAGATTATCCCTTGTCTGATTAATCTTTCTATTTTTACCATGAAGCCAGTCTTCAAGCTGTTTTTTATTCGGAAAGTATCCCAACAGTGATGTCAGTTCATCAGAATGTCTTGATTTTACTTTTCTAATCTGCTCTTCTTTGTCTGCCTGGGGAAATGAAGCATTTTAAATTAATTTCTTCATATCTTCAAGTTTACGTCACCCAATGCGTTCATGGAGTTAATGGCTTCTATGAAGTCAGACAGAAGTTTTACATATGATTGTTGGTAAGCACCTGAAAAATACACAAATCTTGAAGGGACTGTATCAATTTCACATCCCTCTCTTATGAGATGATGATAGAAAAATTACTTTGTCTTTCTTCAGCATCTCCATTTGGGTAATTGTCATGGTATGTAGATTCAACTGTTCCATCTCTTGATCCAACTTCCTAAGAGCTTTGTCCAGGTTTATCTTCTCATTTTGCAGAGTTCGTACTTCCACTTCAAGTGTTTCTACATTGCTGTTCTTCTCAGCCTTCTCCAGCTCATGTTCCTAAACAAAAATAAAAGCCCGGAAGACTTAAATAATTACACTAATCAATACAGCTCTAACTAAAGGAAATAGAAGAAAGCTCTTAAGCTGCCCAGCAGCGGTATCGTTAGCTATTACAGGAATGACACAGGATTTGTAAAGAATACTTGAAAAAGAACAAAGGCTGTGATGTTGGCATGGTGAAAGTAAAGCAGATACTGGATGCACTGTTCTGAAATACAGTACTGGCCCAAGTTGCTCATGCTTCTACCATAAGCCATAACCACATGACTTCGCTTCAGGAGGCTCACTTGGATTGAGTTTCCGTGGCAGGTTTTGGTAGTCGGGGGCTACAGGTGTGGCTTCTGTGAGAAGCTGCTAGAAGCTTCCCTTCTGTCTGACAGAGCCAATGCCAGCTGGCTCCAAGTTGGACCTGCCACTGGCCAAGGCCAAGCCCATCAACAACGCTGGTAGCGCCTCTGAGATAACATATTTAAGAAAGGGGAAAAGTTGCTGTGCAACAGAATCTGCAGCCGGAGAGAAGAGTGAGAGAACATGTGAGAGAAAGAACTCTGCAGACCCCCAGGGCAGTGCAGAAGGAGGAGGAGGTGCTCCAGAAGCCGGAGCAGAGATTCCCCTGCAGCCGGTGGGGAAGACCACGGTGAGGCAGGCTGTCCCCCTGCAGCCCAGGGAGGTCCACGCTGGAGCAGATCTCCACCTGCAGCCCGGGGATGAGCCCATGCTAGAGCAGTCGGATGCCCCCAAAGATGGCTGTGACTGCATGGGAAAGCCCATGCCAGAACAGGCTCCTGGCCGGACCTGTGGCCCCGTGGAAAGAGGAGCCCAGGCTGGAGCAGGTTTTCTGGCAGGACTTGTGACCTCGTGGGGGACCCACGCTGGAGCAGGCTGTGCCTGAAGGACTGCAGCCCAGGGAAGGGACCCATGCTGGAGCAGTTCGTGAAGAACTGTAGCCTGTGGGAAGAACCCATGTTGGAGAAATTCATGGAGGACTGTCTCCCATGGGAGGGACCCCACACTGGAGCAGAGAATGAGTGAGGAGTTCTCCTCCTCCAGAGGAAGGAGTGGCAGAGACAACATGTGATGAACCAATGACGCCATTCCCTGTCCGCCTGTGTCACTGGGGGAAAGAGGGAGAGAAAATCAGGAGTGGGGTTGAGCCAGGAAGAAGGGAAGGGATGAGGGAAGCTGCTTTAAGATTTGGTTTTATTTCTCACTACCCTACTCTGATTTGATTGGTAATTAATTAAATTAATTTTCCCCAAGTCGAGTCTCTTTTGCCCGTGATAGTAATTTGGGAGAGATCTCTCCTTGTCTTTATCTCAATCCAAGTGCCTTTCGTTATATTTTTTCTCCTGTGTCCAGCTGAGGAGAGGAGTGACACAGCGGCTTTGGTGGGCACCTGGCTGCTCTACTGTACAGTAAATTCTGTAATGTACATTTACTGTACATTAAATTTGGGATTATCCTAGCGAGGAGTCTAGAAGAAACACTGTCAAGCACTGAATTCATACAGTGCTAACAAACATAAAATATTTGGCTACAAAGGCATAACCAGCTGTTCAACTGGGATGTAAAATGCTTGTAACTTTATAATAAATCATCAGATAAAACGCTTATAACCAACTAGCCCATCTCACAGACAAGTTATCTGGAAAAATACATGCAGTATAGCACTTTAGGTCACATTTTTCTGGCCCAATAATTTAAGGCTGACTAATCTTATGATATCACCAGCTGTGGCTATTACTGTATTTATAACTCACCAAGCAGAATCAGTATATTCTATGCATGCACTGTACAAAAACAAAGAGTGACTAGTCCCCGCCCCAAAGGGTGCACCATCTAAACAGACAAAGCATAGAGAAGGTATTAAAAGGGCAAAAATGCAGCAGATGGAGTAAAGGTCAAGGGTTTTCTTTGGTTTTTTTTTAATGATAAAGCCAAAAGTTTTTACTTCAAACTTCTAGAAATTTTTCAATAAAATTAACTTACGGTCTTGACAATCTCCTGATCCAACTCAAGAATTCTGTCTGAAAAACCCTCCAACTGCTGCAATTCACATTTTACATTCTTCAACTCAGCTTGTTTCTTATTTTGAATGTCTGATTTCAGGTCAATGGTTCTCTCTAATCCAGTTTTCTTGTCTCTTATTTCATCTATCTGGTTTTGTTTCATTGCTTCTTTCTGTGCAAATTCTGTCTGAAAGAAGTCAGCAATAATATACTCATTTTTTTCATAGGAAAACAACATTTAAAAACACTCCTTCACACTAGCTTACAAATATTTACCACTGTAATACAAGATGTTGAAAAACTTAGATAACTAGAACTTGTCAAAAATTTTCTGCTGAAATATTTCGATGGAAAAATGCAAATGCATCATACAGGTAGTATTCTGTGACAGCAACTCCATTTTGAAAATGACTTCAACAAAAAGTTGCTTATTTTTAAACCAGTTGCCCACTGTAATTCTTCCTCAGGCTTTTTAGCTTGTCAGTGATCCACCTGCACGAGAGGGCTGCTGAGAAAAACTTATCTGAAGAACTGCCTGTTCAATAGCTTTGGCAATTCAGATCACTTCATGACCACTCTTAGTTCCAAAACTAATTTCCACAGAAAGATTCAGGCAACCCATAATAAAAGAATTCTAGAAGAAAAACAAAACGGCTTCGGTTCCAACCCCCCCCCAACATTCCTCCTCCCAGCACCACGAAGACACATACGGACCAATAACACACTAATAACCAATACTAACTACGTGACTAAACCAACAAAATTCTTACCATCAAGCGATTTGCAGCTTCTGCATCTCTTTCTTGTCTCTCCTTCAACAACCTATGGAAACTGGCAATGTGCCTTTCATTAAAAGGTGCTCGCTCAAAACCATCTAATTCCAGCTGTGCTGCCAAAGACTGAATTAATGAATCCCTCATTGTGATGTGTTCTTGGTGACGGTCTGCTTGCAGTTGAAGACGACCTTCACAAAAAGACAATATGACATTTAAAATGTGAAATTAAATGTGAATTTAAAAGAAAGCCTCTTAAAACACTAAAAATATTATTCTGATAAACAAAGCCCAAACATGTTTTATGTAAGCATATACTCTGTGTCAACTACTAAAGCTTTACTGAAATTCCCACAGTCCATCAAAAAAAGAATACACAATGTATGAAAGAATATTATCCTAAAGCCCTCTGACTAGTCCCCAGCCCCCACCTGAGACACTGAGCATACCAACCATTCTGCTTTCACGTTTTTCCTGGTTAAAACACACTTATACAATCACATCTGGTTAGCAGACATTTTCATCACCCAAAGCAGTACAAGCTCAGACAGTGAAAACAACGGTGGTGTAAACTAGGCTAGGCTGATGTTGATCTATGCCACCGTAAGTTATCTACTTGGAATATCTTTATGAAGAATGGTCTATTTATGGACAAAGGTACTACATGTTGTAATTATAGCTCAGAAAAACAAGTGCACATTAGAAACTCCAGGAGAAGAATGCTAAGACCTGACCACCTGTGAGAGTCTCATACCATACTGTGCAGCCCACTCCAAACCCATACACATTTCAGGGGTTTTATCTAGTTCAAATCCCTGAAATTCTTATCAGCAGCTCCATTTCAGATCTTAATTACATTAAAAAATAAATACAAGGTTATAGATGAAGTCTAAAATACCTCGTTCAATAAGTAGTTCTGATTTCTCACTGTTAAATCTCTGGCATTCTTTAGTGGCTCTATCTAATTCACGCTTACAGTCTGATAATCTCTTCTCCTTCTCCCTCACCGTTCTCTGGTGGTTCTGGTATCTATCCCTTAGTTGTTCATCTGTTCCTTGAAAAACCTGTACACCAAATACAATACAGAATAAAGTTAGCTTTTTAACTAACTTATAAGCCAATTAACGATGTTTGTACAAAGTACTATTTCTACCGTAACGGAATTCAAGAAATAAGACATAAACACCTCCAACATGGAATTTCTATATTGAGACACATTAAGAAAAATTAAATAGGCTACAAGCAAAACTGGAAAAAGAAAAATCTATTTTCTTAGGCTGATAAAACAAATAAATTCAAATGTTTACCATTAAGGAATTTCTTTCCATTTTTCAAAATATTTTTAAATGCCTTGTCACAATCACAACAGAAGACTGACAATTATTTCTTATTTTAAGAGAAAGAAATAAAAAGTCTCCAGGGAGATGAACAGTATTAACGTCAAGAGCCATCCCATACTGGTCAAAACAAGTGCTAGCTATCATCAACATACAGTGAGAGATAGATATTTTTAAGTTACACACCACAAGGTATTGCTACCAGTAATTATTACTTTTACAAAAACTTCTGTCAGTATTTGCCTTCCTGGCAAGGTAGTCTACGGTGAAGGGAGAAGTTACAAATAGCAATTTAACCCAAATTACACAGAAACTAATACAGCTTTATTGAGCCGTATTTGCCATATCTGGTAATAACAAGCAAGCTACATGGGCTATGAAAATATTCTTCACCAACATCTAAGACATAATAAAATATATACTTAGTTCACAGGGTAGCAAAAGACAGACTGATTCTTCAATGGAAAGGGTGGCAGCATGGAATTTAAAAGGCAACCTTTTCCATCTTCTGTTGCAAATCTTGATTATCTTTCTCCATCTGCCTCCTCCTGCTCTCCAAGGCTTTTACATCGTTGTCTAGCCTCATTACTTTTATGAGATTCTGTTCAACTGCTGCCAGAGAGCTCTGCAAAGGAAAGAATGCTGTAAGTAAAATATCTCACCAGCTTATGAATCCCATAATCAATTGTTCTATAGTTAGTTTAGCTTTTGTTTTAGTTACAGTTCATAATAGTTTTAGTTACCAGCTAAATTCGAGAAAGATTTTAAATTAAGATACAAAACCCCAATGCTGCTACAAGAATTTCACAAGCTATGCTCTTAAACCTCCAATGACTGTTTACAGATTAGACGACCATCCGCCAGCTTCATTGAGGTATGCCTGATTCTGCTTCAGAGCAAAGGATTAGATAACACAACAAAAGTGTTAAGATTTTCATCAAGAAATTTGTCCAGCTTTCACATTTTGCTGTGTTCTTTAGCATTCATGTGTTGTTTTGTAGTAAAGCCTGTACTGAAGTCTTAACGTAATTATCATGCAAATTACCTTTAGAGGATCAAGTTGACTCTCAATAGATTTTACATTCTCCTTATTAGCAGCCAGCTGAGCCTCTCTGTTGCTAAGATGATTCTGGATTTCCTGTGCTTTTTCTTTATTCTGTTTTAGGTATTTCAGTTCTGTCTGGCACTCTTTTACTTTCAAGCTTTGTTTCAGTCGTACCTGACGGAGAGTTTCGAGTGCTTTAATATACCTTTAAAACCAAAAAAAACCAACAACAAAATTTCAGATCCTATTGGCAATATAGCAATACTGATGTATGAAACAACACCTTAGACATTTTCATTAACACCTACATTATGAGAGAAGACATTTTCTTACTTATTTTTTATTTAACTACAGTAAAGAGAAAAACCTTGTTGCTGAAAAGATCTCATCAAACTTTTGTTTCAGGGCCTTCCCTTCACTTAATGGCCAGTTGGATTCTTCTTGGTGGCAGAAAATGACATTGTTAATCACTGATTTGGAAACACCAAGGGCGCTGATCATCTCTCGATCAATTTCTGCACACTTGGAACTGAGACTGACCTTCTCGCCATGCCTATGTAGCACAGATAAAGAAAATCCCCAAAGAAGTTACTAGCAAGTTCTTTTAAAAGCAAACTGCATTTTTAACAGTATAATCTCATTGTAATGTACCAACTCAAAAACTTAACAAGTAACCACTTTTAAGCATTTAATTACCATGTTCAACACATGCATTTAGCACTGTCGATATTTGTAGTCAAGACTATTACACATTTAAAACTATGCAGAATCACCAGAGGGAGTAAAAACAATCTTGAACGAAGTTAAGTGAATATGATTCTTAAATAGTGGAGATTGGAGTTAAGCATGGGCCAGCAATGATCTGAAACTGAAAATGGTGCTAAAGGAACTAAAGCCTACATACTCCACACAATGCTACTTTCAAACCGTATCATTATTAATACAATTTTCAAATAAATGCAAGTTAACAGATGTAAGTAGTTCTTAAAGTAGTGGCTATCAAATGTAGGATTTTTGAATCAACTCATAGATAAAGTGAGGAAACTACATAGCTTTAATCTAAAAGCACTGGTAGCTACTTCAAGGAATACAGTATGAAGTTTCCTCTTGTCTTAAAAATATACAAACCCCAAACCAATCTTCATGCCAAAGAAAGAAAAAAAGAAAAAAACCCAAACCTTGACAACTTACTTAGTTCTAGTAATGACAGATTCAAGTGTTTTAAATTCGGTTTTCTTGCCTTTCTGGGTACAGACCATGGATCGCTGGACAGCCACGAGCTCTCCGTTTACATCACGAAACTGTAATCGAATCTGAGCTCTAACATCTGTTTCATTGGCAACCTTTAATAGAAACAAACCAAAAAAGAGAATAAGGAAAATTCTTCTCAATGTCCAAATGAATATGTGCCTTCCCAGCTTTAGGTAATGTTCTAATCTCCCCCAACTCTCTGTGTTTCCTGAAACAATACAGTCAGCTCACGTCTGTCTAGAACCTGAACATCCCTGTCTTCTTCATCACAACCCTGAGTGCAGTGAAGTATTTTACTTAGGAGTGAACACACATTAAATCTAGTCACCATGACTTTTACCTTTGGATCGTGAACAAATGAGTTCCCTTTGGTGCCAGGAGGAAAATCTCCAGTGGATATGTATTTAAGACATTCAATGATAGTCTAAGAGAACAGAGATAAGTATACAGTTATAATGGCAATTTAGAATAAACAAGGTGGACTGCAGGCAAAACCAGTAACAGCCCAAATATTTACAAATTACTTAAATATGCAAGGGGAGAGAAATAAGAAAAAGCATTTTATTTTTTGAGTATCACGAGACTATGGTACTTTGCAAAATTGGTTTTAATCAGGATCCAGATCAATTTCCTATGAAAAGTATCAGCCAGAGCTCTGCAAAATCCAGGCGTGAAAGCAGATCTCTAATAATGCTAAACAACACAATATATACAGCGAATTGCAAGATTTCTGGGATATTATTAATACCTTTCTGTAGATCGTTATTCATATTTTGAGGCCTTTCAGACCTATTTACAGTTCAAAACCAAACACGTAGTAAGCCTTACCGTTTTTCCTGCACCATTTGGTCCCACCAAAATAGTTAATGGATGAAAGAAAGTGATAATTTGCTTGTCTTTATCCTCTACCCCAAAACTCCTCACACCGAGGATACTCATTTTCTCTATCTTTGACATTTCTGCAGGTCTTCTCTTCCAAAGTCAGAAGTGTAAACGTTACAAATCGTGTAAAATAAAGCTTTGTGAAAAATCTAGAAGGCAAAAATCACAGCATATCACTGAAAACTGACAGCACATCTATACGAGCACAAAACATGACAAACAGCTTTAAAAACACAGCTAAGGCTCTTCAGTCATGGCTCAAGGTACAGATCATATGAAGGCAAAACCTCTTGTGTTTTAAACTGAGAAGCTAATCAACTCCAAGTTAAGAAAAGTGCCATACTATTTATCATTAAATCGAAACCAAAAAATAACCCCAAATAACCCTTTATTCCACATCACAAAACCCAAGCACATGCTTTCAGAATGCCCCCAACGCGACAGAGGCCCCGATATTTTTTTTCCCCTTTAAAAATCCACTGTGGTACTGCAATACCCAACACTGTGCCAGCTTCCCTACCGCCTCTGCTTCTCACAGGGCCGCGTTCCAATGGGTACGGGACACCCAGCACTACTTTTGTCTTGATACGAGGGGGAAGAACGAAAAACCAAAACCAGCAGAGACACTGCAGGCAGGGCCCAAGGCCTGTGCACGGCTGGGAGCTGCTCCTGCCACGGCCTGGGGTAACCGATGGGGACAACTCCTACCCTAAGGCCCGTTACTGCCCCGGGGCGAACACGTGTATTTCAAGCGTTTCTGTAGGCGTTCCAGACATGTTTCACAGGGCCGAAAGAGCGTTGCTCGGTGCGCTCCCACTCTCCCCCCCTCAGGGCTCTCCCCGTCCCTCCCCCGGGCCCAGGTGCCTCCTCAGGGAAGGCCCAGCTCGGCTCGGCCCCGCCGGGCCACGGCTGCGGCTGGAGGCGGGCGGCAGCGGTGGGGGGACCGGGCGAGAAAAGGGCATTTCCTGGAGAAACCCCGCCGCCGGGGTAGAGGTGGGCAGCGGGAGTTTCCCACCCGGAGCCCCGCACTACAGCGGGGGTGGACATTTTCCAGGGAGAGGTGATGGCTCCCCGCCGCGGCGGGGGCGGCCCTTCCCCTCCCTACCGACCCCCCGAGACCGCCGACCTCCCCGTTCCCCCAGCCCGGTCACCTCAGCTCGCCGCCGCCGCCGTCCCGCGCGTCCCGGCAGCCACCGCGCCCGCCGTCCCGCCCCGGTAATGGCGGGCCCGCCCCGCCCCGGTAATGGCGGCCCCCGCCCGGCCGCCCACCCC
>JANZLQ010000044.1:19896544-19914561 GCA_026212715.1 Elanus axillaris | reverse complement strand
TCTCAGACCCTCTCCTCATCCCCTCGGCCCCTCTCTCCTCATCCCCATCATCCCTCTCCTCATCCCTTCTCATCCCCCCGGCCCCTCTCCTCTTCCCCAACCTCTCCCACCTGCCCTGTCCCGGGGACAGCCAGCGGCACCCAGAGATCCTCCCCCGAGGATCCGTTAGCAATTCTATTAAAAACATAAAATAATTGTGAAATAATATTTTTGGATGGTTTTTAAATGGCGTTTCCAGTCTGCCGCCATGGCTCGGTGCCCCTGCAGTGCTGGTACGGCAGCTCTGGCAGTGGAAAGCTCCAGCTGGCCCCAGCTCCAGCCCTCGCTCTCAGAGCAGACAGGTTGCCTGCTGGAAGACAAATCTTCCAGCCCCGTCATCAAACGGAGCCGAGTGACAGTGGATCGTCCCGCAGATGAGCCCCCTTTTTCCAACAGTCTGGTTAAGTGATGAAGGGACCTGGGGGTAACTGGGTTGTGGGGAGTGTGAGGCTGTACCGCTGAGCCCTGCTTTTAAGGCAAATCTGCAGATCCCCACAACAATCCAGCTCAGGCACTTCTGTCTCAGAAACCACATTTCCGATGCTGCCTTTGATGTCCGCTCATTCTGCCCGTTACGTGCCGTTGAATCAGAGCCAGCACGGGATCAACGACCGGTGTGCAAAAAAGGTGGGACAGCATCATCGGAGCTGCTGTAGGTACCTGGCTGGCTGTGGCAATGCCAGTCCTGTTAGTGACTCCGTGTGTGTGCTCGAGTATTTCCAGCATGAGTCCTCAGGGCTGTGGGTGAGCGGTGGTTCACCATGACGCTGTCGGTAGTGTGAGTGTGATGCATCCCTCTGTCGCAGCGATAGATGAGAGTCAGGAAATGGTTTACGAGTCTGAGTTGTTATGTGGTCTGGTAATTCACCTTCCTTAGTAGGAAATCTAGAATACAAAGTGCAGAAATTCCACATCAATCTCTTTGTGCTCAGTGCAGGAAGAGGATGAAGTATAGTCATATATCTGATTGTAGGATTGCTCCATTTAGGTTTAATTTGAGGGGAACTTTCCTTCAAATCCATATGAAAAATAAGGAAAGAATGACTAAACCAAGTGGTATAAGATATTTTTGAAATTAACATCTTAGCAGGACTCAAAAAAGCGTTGGGCATAGGGAGAAGCACTATTAGAGCAGACGAAATGTGTGAGGACCCCCCACCACATCCTCCCAAGGAGGACAGCTGTTCTTGCACAGGGCAGCTCTGGCGAGGCACTAGCCCTTGTACTTCAGCTTCCTATTTTAGAAAGTTAACACAGGTCATTATGATGGTTCACATACCATTCTGATGCACGGAGTGTGAGACCCAAACAGATGGCCTCTCGTTAAGTAGAAATGTTTTATTTAATGGCATATAGCATTCTTTTCCACATTTCACACCTGCCTACAAAAATTGCTGAAAATAGAATACAAGCTGTTTGTAAGGAAACAATATTACCTTCATTGCTGTAAGAGTCCGTCCGAAGAAGGGTATTGTCTCAACATTGACATCAGGGACAAGAGGCCACAATGACCTGCCTGATAAAAGCTGAAGAAGGGAGAGTACTGCGTGGTATGAGCAGTTCTGTACCACTCTCTGTTGATAATAGCAGTACGAACGGTCCCGTACCACTCTCCATTAAGCTTTACTGAACTGGAACAATAAAGACGGCATAGCTGCCGTCAAGAAGATTGATTCCGGCTGCTGCTTCCAACTTTGATGAAGAAATCTTAAATCTCAAGTGAACTTTGCTCATTATAATGTCATTATAATGTGAAAACACACCTCCTGGTCAAAAGCTACCCTCCTCCAAGTCAGACCACGCCTCGGACACTCGTCCCTGGGCATGCGTGAAGGCCTCGCTCGAGTTGGCAGAGGGCCACAGGACAGAGGAGGGGCAAGGTGTGTTGCCTGGCATAAAAGATGACTTCTTAGCAAACAAACTTCTGGAAGCTTCCCCCACTCCTGGTACCAGCGGGTCGCTGCCTGGACCTGGGATCAGAGGGACACCTTTGGACCTGCGGTGGTAGCTATAACCTTCTTTTCTCACTTTACCTCGTTTCTCTCTTTTCCTATGACTCTTTCTTCCTATTGCACGCTGCTTTATGGGCAAAACGATAAAGTGTCACTGTTTGATTGAAGCATAACCCCTGTGGCGTGTCCGCCTTTGATTTTTTGCACTTTGAGATCACAGCAAACAAACCTTTCCATCACGTGTCCATCAAGTGGGCTGTGACAATTGCCAAACCTACTCTTTATTTGCTCACAATTTTCTGCAAATCTGTCTTGTGGACTAACAGCTGTCATGTACAAGGGTGAATTTTGTTGGACTTATCAAAACATGAAAATAAATTGCAGCAGCTTTTCACATTAAATGCAAACAGCTTCCATTGTTCCACAGACGGCTCAATGACAGCTGACCAAAGCAATTTTATGCTGCTAGCTCAGTGACTTCAGCAATTTCTGCAATCTCAAAAGAAACCCAAAGAAAAACTCAGTTTCCTAATTAAATTAAATTAGAACAAAATTAGAAAGGATTCAGAAATGCCTCCTATATGTATCTGAAGGGAGATCGCTAAATAATGTAGTCAAAATTCCATGCAGTTTTTTGCCACTAGGTCCACCTCTTTTATGTACTGTCTTAGTCACAGTGCCAAGCCTGATTGTTTTTTTGTTTAAATAAGAGGAAACAAGAAAAAATGAAAACAGACATAATACCTTTAGCAAGGGTGCATGTTTTACACCATTCGGTAGGTAGTATAATACAGATCCTGCTCTCAACAGCAAAAGAAGTAGTAACGAAACTGGCACAAAATAACAACTGAAACAGTTAAACAAAAAATCACTGGATAATATGCATGTCCGTTATTGGATATAGTGACAGCAACTGCTGCAAGACCTGTTGTTCCTATCAGCGTTCACTGGGATGATGAAGTAGAAGTTCAAATCATTTTCAAACGTGTAAGCTATTTCTTACGCTGAAGAAAATGGGGAAAGAGGAAAAACACCACTTCCCCTCCAGTAGAAAAAACGTCAGCTTTTTCTAGTTAAGTCCTCAACCATTATCTATCCTTTTCTGTATACCAGTGAAAACATAAAACTCCTAACGCTGCTGATTTTCTGACATTTATGATCTTAGCATAGTTTGTTAAACACTTTCAACATCCCAGTCTGTGCTGGAAAATAATCTGGGGAAAAATCCTGGATGTTAGAAAAGTCCAAAATTCGAAGCCAAATCTGGAGTTCTGCAACTGAACTTTATTTCTGTAATGAGAAAGTCAATCTCTCGCAATTTTAGATCACCAGATAACATTGTTAATAATGATCACGTGCACAAAGCACATTAAGCACTCGCCTAATAGAGCATTACAAGGATACCGCAGTGTTTCAAGAGCTGTATATCATCAGATCTAGAAGATGTGGTCTGTGGACTCCAGCTATTGCACAGCTAGTGCCATTGGGCACTGTTTAATCAGAGATTACTGGCTTCGTAGATGCTTTGGGATCTACCAAGGGCTTGGAAAGGCGTACCAGAGTTTTGAGGCAGTTTTGGGGACTGCAGGAAGGTTCCAGGTGATTAAGGGTAGGGAAAAGGATCTCTCCCTTTGGCTGCTGAAGTTAATTTCTTTCTAGGGCCCACACACCTCCTCACCCCCTTGTACCAGTCTTCTCCCACATCTATTGCAAGAAGCCACCCTTCCTCTCTTCTCCATAGCCCCTATTCATCTCCCAGTTGAAAAAAGGCCAACCAGAACAAAAAAAAAAAAAGCCAGAGGACTGCTCCTTCCTCCCTTCTCTGGGACTTTCTTGTCCTACTCCTGACTTTCTTGTCCTACTTCTCACCTCTGCTCGGCAGCCCCTGGCCGGGTGGGAGCCATCACAGGTTCACCTATAGCTAAACTGGGCGAGCTATCAGTCTTGGGAATCTAATTTGCTTACGCCTTCAGCTGACTCCAAAATTGGTGAATAACTTTACCAGCATATTTTAGAGCTTACTGTACTTCCTCTATGAAGGGAAACAAAGCGGCCAGTCTTGTATCAGGTCAAGTTCATGGTTTGGTAAAAGAGGCAAACTTTGGAAAACAGCCCTTTGTACTCAATCTCAGCATCATCTGCCACTAAAATGAGAAACATACAAATGATAGGTGAAGTAAGCCTGGACCTTATCGTAAGCTGGCAGCCAGCAGGTGGTTTTGTGGCTAACAATTCAGGCTTTCTCTGTGATCATAGTCTGGTGATAATCCTACTTTCTATGAGCGCGAAAAAGGTTCACAAAACGTGAGCTGTGGGCACTACAGATCTTA
This sequence comes from Elanus axillaris, assembly GCA_026212715.1. NCBI lineage: Eukaryota > Metazoa > Chordata > Aves > Accipitriformes > Accipitridae > Elanus > Elanus axillaris. The sequence continues at coordinate 19,910,240 of JANZLQ010000044.1, read as the reverse complement.
AGACAAGAAGAGGCTAGTATTCACCTCACTGAGACGTTACTGGCGCAGCAGGATGTAAGAATATTGCCAAAGTCAAAAATAAAATCCATACCCATCTTTCAGAAGCAAATACAACTCCTCTAGATAGACGATACCAGATTATACTCCATTTGTGCGTTGGCTCCTGCCCTGTAGCTGCCTCGTTATGACTCAATGAGCACACTGCCATCAGTCGCTGCCGGTGCCGCTTTCTCTACAGCAACACTTTTCCACATTGCTGTTGGATGATGCGCAGACCATGTCCTGACTCTGCAAGCAGCCTGACCTCTGGAATATTCTCCAAAAGTCACTGATTAGGAGACTTAGTTATTGGCGTTGTTTCTGGTAAGAGTTTTCTGTTTCACACACACTATTTTTGCACCGGTATGAAATCTATTCTCTAAATCAGTGTTTATGCTACTGTGGGACGGTTTAGTGGGAATGATTTCTTGACTTGCGATCTATCTGCTTCGACTGACGCTCAGCACAGTTATCAGCCTTTCAGAGTGTATAAATCTCTGAATGTGAAAGTATGAACGTGAAAGGCTGAGGAGAACTACCTGAGTCACTGTTTCCAGTCTCCTGCAATGCATATTATTGTGTTGTCCCTTCTAGAAATCTGTCAACGCTCCTTTATAAAACTGGTTGGAACATTAGGTAGAAGAACAACTAGCGGTTACAAACTTTTTTAAATTTCCAGCCTAAATGTCTGGTGGCTGGAGTGTTCCCCATTTGAATTTGTCTGAACATCGTCCTGTATCTAAGATACCTTCTTCCTGCTCTTATCTCTCAATCTGTTTATAGACTGCACATATGCTCACCCTTCATTTTCCTAGATAATGAAGCCAAGCTCTTCCACTGAGTTCTTTGTTCAGATGATCAACGACTTTGTTAATGACAGTAGGACATCGACTACCTCTTGAGGCCATTCATTAGTTACCGACTTCAGCCTAATAGCTTTCCTTTTCAACACAACTCTTAACAAAGCCCAGTAAACCATTCATCTGCTTTAATACTTTCACATCTTCTCCAGATTAACCAATAAGTTACTGTCTGACACAGTGCTTTACTAAACCTCATATACCTAGAATCCTTGTCTTCTTATAGGATGAACTCTCTTATCAAACAAGGATATCTGGTCATTCTGGCATGATCCATCTTCAGCAGTCAATGTTACATTTTGCCTTATTCTACCATTTACTTCTATGTCTTTAGCGTACGTTTCTTTCCAAAGTTGTTTGAAAGGCCAACACATCAGAAGAGCCAGCCTTCACTAGTCCAGCTGGCTTTTTACGTGTAGCCTCACGCACTGCTTTATAGAGAATTGGGGGAACGTAGATTTTATCATCCCCTGATTTGCAAACTCAGTTCAGCTCCAGGTCAGGCCTGGAGGAATGCCCTAGATACCTGACTGTCCCCCCAAGAGCTGCTGACCCTGCCAAATCTTTTTGTCTTCCTTCTCGTTTCTTTGCAGTCCACCCTGTCATTTCAGACGCTGTTCTGCACTCACTGCACCGTCTATCTCGCAATACCTTATATCGGTATTTTTCCTTCAACTCCCAGTCCTTCCTTGACACTTTTTTAACCACTATGATATCTTCATTTACTTGATTTTTTCTTTTAAATTCCTATGTACTGTCAGTTCAGATTTCACTCTACCCTATGGAATAAGTACAGACGCAAAGTCTGATAGACAATATTTGCACTCAAATGGGAGGTAGAACCTTACATATTGATCTCATTCATTTCTGCTGCAGTTGGGTGCATGGCATTTTACTGGGAGACACTTATCCTATGTTGCCTTCATACATTTTTTCCATCCTACTCCCACGAACCTCCCGTAATGTCACAAGTCATTCTTTATTCAAATTCTGCAAGACTCATTGATACTGTGATACAAAGAGCTGCCATGGTTCTATCCATGCATGATGGACAGAAGTCTTCCGTTATTAAAAATCATTTGCATCTCGTTCCTCTCCCAAGTCATACCTAGGTGGTGTGTCACTGTGGGTGTGACCAGTTTGGGGCAAAATTTTTCATTATTTCAAAACCGTCTAAGACATTGTTGGTGATTCAGATCCTGGTGACAGCCCCAAAAGATGAGATTTTTGGCCAATATAGCAAGAACATTTACTCCCTTAATTCTTGTTAAATATAACAAAATATATACTCTATTAGCATACCACATGATAAACATGCTAATGTCTATACTAATTTTTTTTTTAAGGCTACCACTATTTGTGAAATATAACAAAATGCTTGCTTTATACCCACGCTGTGGGAAAGGGAAACCTTTCAGAAGATCTGCTTTTCTTCTGCCTAGTTTCCCATAGATGCTTTTTTATCCCTTTCCTTCTAGGAAAGACTGGCCCTACCAGGTCAGGCAAAAGGCCATCTTACTCAGCGTCCTGTCTCTAAGAGTAGTCAAATACTGATTTCTGCGGAGGAATGTAAGTGTATGTTGTGTTATTCCCCGCGTGCTCTTCCAGGATCCAAACATCTTCAGCTGTGGGCCTCTTGTGTTTCTTTGGATGTGCTGGCAACAGGATGCTCTATGAGCCTAGCTCAAAAGCTTTTTCAGGAGCTTTTTCAGTTAGGGTCAAACGAGCCTTTCAAGAGGGTTTTTTTAACCTCTCGTTATGTTATACTTCTCTTGCTGAATTTTAGGACTGGAATAGGTATTTTAATATTTAAATGTAAAAAAAGTTTAGTTTAGCAGTGTTTTCCACAAGACGTAAACAGGTATGTTCATAAAATGATGTATTGAGAAATTAATTATTTGATGTGCACAAGGTCTCCTTTGTTTCTGTGATTCTCAAGCAGATAGCTATGGAAAACCAGATGACTCTTCTCACATTGAGTGATTTGTCTGATTTTGCTGGAAAATTGTAACCTTTTAGTGAGTGACTGTTGCCCTCTCAGAAGCCCTTGCCAGGCATCTGAAAGTAGTTTTTAGCCATTTATAAGCACTTCAGTATTTTTCAGTACATAGAGTTTTTCCACTAACGCTGATGCCAGGACTGCTAATTTCTGCCATTAGTGCCTACCATGCTTTTGCTATTTGGCTGTTGCTAATTAAAACCACGCTGCTCCCAGCTATGTAGTATATGCTAAATTTCACAGAACAGCCAGGGCGAAGGAAGAAGGCTAAATAAGTCAAACTAGTTAAGTGGTGTTAGGGTCTGTGTAATAGCAAATAATTTGCTATTATTTTTTACTACACCTAGAACTGCAGTTTATGTTAGAAAGTCCTATTGAACAAAGGATGTCATATTACTGAGTGGAATGTAAGAACTACTTTGGTTTCCAGATCCCCATCTATCTGATTACATGATGCAAAAGTAAGAATAGAACCACATAAAGATGTGTGTTATACAAGGAATACTCCTATTTCCTGTGATGAGTTTTTGATATCGTGTAAGAAAATGACAACTCTTATCTACAAAGGTGTTTTCCCCTTATTTGATGTCAGAGGGAAGGAAACCCCCAACCTGTCCCCACTGAGGCATCCCACAGTGCCTATACTAATTCACACTATGTTCTTGTGCCTTTTCCTATATGAGAAAACTTTCCCTTTGATTTAGTATTCAAGGTGTACAGGAGTATATATAGGCAGCATGTGGTATTAAAAAGGCATAAATCAAACGCAGCTTTCCTAGAAGCAAAAATGCTGTTGCTTTTTATCTTCTTATTGAGTAGCAGCTTACCTGGCTCAATGGGCAGTGCCATAGAAGAATTTCAAGTAAACTTCAAGGCTCTAGTGGATCTGGCGAGCAAGGAGGTGGGTCATTATCTTTTCTTCCTCATTTTCTACAGTTAGTTCGATGGAAGCGTAAAGTCGAGTCTAGGCTAGTTTCAGCTCTAGTTTGCGTGTCCTGTGTTTTGTTTGCTAAACTTGAGATGCTGAAGGCACTGCATGTCAACCTCTCCTCAGAAGTTGGCGCTGCAATTGTTTCCCCAAAGGAAGTTCAGAAATAGAAAACCTGATGAAGACGATATGTAGTTAGAGATGCTTAACAATGTGGCAGTCACTTAGAAGAGAAACACCTTTTAACGCTATTTTCTTTTTTAAAATTTTAGATCTTTCTTCCAGTACCTGTCGGGAAATTTCAGGTAAGATTTTTAAAGCTTCTTTAATACTGCTATTGTTAATCATTTGAAAAATGATGGTGCTTTGCAGCAGGTCTTGAGGGAGAGAGTTAGACTCCTAAAAAAAGACCAGCTCTCACAACAAGCGAATATTTGTGCTAATGATATGTTCATGAGCAGTTCTATAAAATTCAGTTAAGTTCCTTGTATGCAAAAAGTTATGGAAATAACCAGCCAATTCTGAGACCAGGGTCTCTGAGACTTGGTTAGACTCCTACCGAAGGCGATCGCGGGAGCTCTCGCAGAGAGCTTAACACTGAGGCTGTTCTCAACGTTACTATATGAGGAGCGGACCCTGACTGGGACCTGCTGTCATTTAGAACAGAGGGTGGTGAATACGGTTCGTGCTGGAAATGCTAAAACGTTCTTACCTCTCGGCAAACAGACGAGTTGAACGTTACAAAGCGTGATGGAGTTTGTCTCCCAAGGAAGCAATTTGCAGGCATGACAAGTGATCGCACACAGCCTTGTTGATTAGTGTTTTTCAGCCCGCGGTCTGCAGATTTCTCAGGCTCTGTGAACTGAAAAAAGGTTCATGAAAAATAAATAAGAAGAGGCGGCCTGTTGTTGGGAGGCCTTATCTTTAGAGGAAAAAACGTTTAGAGTTTGCAGCTTTAGAGAAGGCGAGGAGCAGCACTTTATAGACAGAAGAGCGCGGTGCTTCTGTCTTTCTGCACCTGCCCCTTTCTGATTTTTTTTAATGTCATATCGTTTTTTTTCTCCTGATGTAGATTTTTATCAAATCCCAGAAAATACAGGGAAGTACCTCTTTCCGTAATTGTACAGTAGTAGCGTAGACAATAGGTAATTTCTGTTTCTGCTGTGCATGCAGTTAGTTATTGAATTCAATGAAAAATAGAATTTAACTCATTTGGCAGAATATAATTTTGCTGTTGTTTGATATATTTTTTAGTGCAACCTTGTTTCCTGCCACCTTGACAGAACCATAGAACGGCTGAAAGTTTACTTTAAGACTGATCAAATGAGAACACATGTTTCTCTGATGGAGAAAAACATGGACCGCATAGTATCATCTTTAAATAAAGCACATACAGTAAGTTTCTCACCAGTTATTTATAGTGATTAAACAGGTAAAAATGTGGAATTACTCTGAATAGACTGCTCATTCGTTTTCAAAACACACAAAATTAAACAACCCAGCATCCCGGTCAACTAAAGTCAAGAGCAAAATTTTGGTGCCACCTCCATCCACTCTTAATTTCGCACTGTTGAGCATTACGGCTGCCACTCAGCAATGGTTTTATAGAAAATACTTACCCAAAATTCATGGAGTCTGGATGGAAGTTACAGTTTTCTAAAAGGTGCATCACCCTTAGACAAATCCCGGACTTGTCGTTAGCCAGGAGCTTAATAAGAAAAGGCCCTAAGCCACATCTCAGTAAGCAAAGTCAGCCGGGAAAAAGTATTCCTGATTTTTAAAAGTCTTCTCTCTGTTCATTTGTGAAGATCTATCTTTACTTCTGATTAAATACCGCCTTGAACAACCGCTGATAACTCCGCAGCAATATGCTCTTTTTATTCTCTCTCTTATCACCACAATGGCCTGTTGTTATTATTATTATTCTAGAAACCCGAGAAAGACGGCTCCTGTCAGATGGCCGAGATGTCCCCGGAGGGTGCCCTGAAGCGCTACAAGAGGTTCTTTCAAAAGCTGCACGAGAAGTGCTAGAAACCCTGCTGATGGGTGCTGGCAACCCAGCTAGTCGGAGACGTCTTTCACCCAACACTAGAGCTGGTTCTGACGGAAAGCTGCGAAGCTGCCACTGAGTGCTGCGGAGAGACAGCACAACATTAACAGGAAAGTTTTGTCTGTGTATTATCAGATATTTATGTCTTATTGCAGGTATTAATATATTTATTTAATTTATAGAATTCTTTTATATTTGTTCAGGGTCCTAATGTTCAAAGTGATAACGGATAAAAGAACTTCAAATTATTGATTCTACTGTGAGTTTTGTGCACTATAATAATTAGGGTATATATCAAGGCTTGAATAAAACTCCATGAGTGAAATTAAAAAAAATAAGGATTAGAAGGCAGATCCATTAATGTGTTCTCCTGCAGACAGTTGCAAAATTGGCAGAATCTTTATTTTCTGAAGGCAGGAGAAAAAAATTATAAAAGACTATCTTTTAAATATGTGCATAATTGAATTTGAAATCTGCACGTTTTCCTGAAATTCTACGACATAATTGTAGTGCAGTATACCTGCATGATACACATTCTTTCTTTATTTAATATATTTATTGTGACAGCAGATCGTATTTATTTTAATAAAATAAATTTGTTTTCAGCCCATGTTATCTTCAAACTTTGGAGCAAAGCGTGAGGAATTTGTGTTTGTTGGGTCAGTGCCAGGCCAAAATGAGACCTTGAGCAGATTGCTCAGGTTATTGCCACAGAAATATGGTAATGATAACTGTAACAACAGAAACAACGGTGGTAGCAAAGGATGTCTTATTTAGGCTGGATTTGTCTTTTCTCTCAGGATTGCCTTAAGCTATATTTTTCATGAGGTAAAGAATGTATTTTGTAAATAAATAGATGACATTTTTCTAGAATCTGAAGTGTCAGAGGAAAATGGCACTTTTGCTAACGTATGGAAGTGCACATTGGTGTCCAAATGAAACACAGTGGATTTACCGAGCTGGCTTTTGGGGCATGAAGTAGTCTGAGGAACTGCCCAGCTAGTTGTCGCGTAAGTTTTAAAGGGTACTTGGCATCGATGTATTTTGGGGAAGTCGCAGACCCTTGCCAATTAAGTGAACAACGTGAATAAGGAATTGAGCCTAATTATGTCTGAGGAACCAGCAGGTTTGTGAAGATTGTCACAGCTAGAGAAGATGTGACAAGTAAAGAAATGAAAGGGTGCGCAGCAAAGTGATTCCCCATCTCGGTGTCTGAGAAAAGCCAGGATGAAACCAGACACTATTATTAGCAGTGGAGCAGTGGCTAATCCACTGGGCTGTGAAACTAATAAGCCTTAGCCAGAGCGAATATATACAGCGGTAAGGAGGAATGGCAAAGGCCACTGTCCCACAAGCCAACGCCTGTGCCGTTAGTCGCTGCCGGAGGTTTAGCAAGAACAGGCGACGGCAAAACACTGAATTTTGGAAGAACCAAACAGGAGATGGTACCTCTCCAAACAGCGCTCCTCTGACGCAGCTCCTGAGGACAGCACATTCCGGGAGATGCAATAAGCCGGGAAACCTGGCCGGTACAGAGGAGGGTATGACGTACTTGAACAACAGCTCTCACAAGTAACTGTGACTGATACACGACCGCTAAAATTGATGCAAGGCTGGAGAGCATCGTTTTTTTGGTTTATGGTTCATGTCAGCTTTCTGCTGCTATTTTTCAGTTTTATGCAAAGTTGGTGTTTTACCACAATGTTTGCAGAAACGATACAATCTCCATCAAAGCAGAACAAAAATACTCTTCCAACCAACCATTGCTGAGTGACTGTAACGTTACTTCAGCTCATGCTAAAACCTCACCTTTCCTTCCAAACCATGCTAAAACATGTTAAAAGCGTGAGCTATAGTGTGACATACCTATGGGTGGGGACGATATCGCTCACCCACGGCAAGCTAAACCTCAGGAGGCGAGCACAGACAAATGCTACTGACTGCTTAAAAGACCACTGGAGCTTAATTAACTAATTAAGCAGATGACATCTCTAATTACAGCATATTTTAATGCAACCTTGTGTAAGCCCAGCTCATACCACCTACAAGCATATTCTTTCACTATTGCTTTGCCTTGCCTGGCGGTGGGTCCATCCACGCAGGGCAGAGCACAGGGAAATCTGTTGTCTTTCCATTTTGCGGTTCTGGAAGCATTTTACTTCCTGCATTAGTACAGGTTAACAGAGTTTGGAGCACCTGTAATTCTCATTTTACGCTACCTGCTCTTCAGGAATACTAGTGCCAGGGTTATAAGACGATTTAGAGTCCTTGGGAGCGTTTTGAAATACCCTGAGTGGGAGAAATGGATTTTTGGTGTGCTGCCAACACAGTGCATCATCTATTTGCCATCTGGCCGACCTACTGAAAAGTCATTTCTGAAGAGAAGGGAAAGGTGCTCTTTCAAACCGGAGTCATCAAGGGACATGAATGAGGTTTCTAGGAGCCCTGGGAGGGAAGGGCAGTGCACGCAAGGGCAGAGGAAGTTACGAGGTTGGCTGTGCAACCTTTAAAATTCACATTCAACATACACAATGCTATTCACTCCGTGAGGGAAGAAGAAAAGCCTTAAGGCTTTCGTTTTCAAGGCGTATGGGCAAAAAAAAAAATCAAACTGGGGAAGGTCTCTCGCCGAAGGCAGAGGGCACCCCGTGCTGAGGCAGAGCGTGATGTGGGGTGTGGGAACTGAAACCCAGCACAGCGCTTCCATGATAAAAATCAGAAAACGAAACCCCTAAAAGCTAGAGGCGAATATACTGAATTGTTTAAGCTGAAAGAACTATAATCGCAGGTCTCCGAGCTCCTACCAGTTTCATTTTCTGGCCGAGGAAGCCAAAGGATTTTAGAAACCAAAAGAGGTGTTAAAGCTGCCAGAAGGAATTGCTGAGATCCGAAGAGGTGAGCATCCCACCACGGCTCCTCTGTTGCTTCAGGGAGAGACAGGACCACGGTTTAAATTGGTTTTTAACTATTCTCTCTGGCATTCCCCGTGATGCTGAAAAGCGCTGCTCTCCTCACCTACCTGAGCGAGCTCTGCCCTGCCTCGCCTTTAAGAAACAGCAATAGCGGACTGCAAATAAAGAAGTCAAGGTCATCTGGGCCACGTTTTCTCTTTTCTTCCAGGTGTCTTTAACACCCCCGAGGAGCCTGGCAAAACCAGGCATTTCTTGCTATGGGACGCTTGGTGTGGAAAAAGGGAAAATCGGTGAAAATAAAAACTTTGGTTAGTCCTTGCATTTAAAATAATTTATGCTTTTGGGGTGTATTTGGCAATACATAATTAATTACATTCGCTAAGTATTTAGTACGTACTTAATAAACTAACACTGTAAAAAGCAGTCAGAGCGTCGTCCCCAGCGCACCCCTGACCCCGTCCACCTCTGCGTGGCAGGCTCCGATCTCCCCAAGCACAGTTAAAACCTTTCTCCCCCCCCAAAAACGGTCAGATATTCTCTGCATGTTGTTTCCAGAAAACACTCACTCCCACAGGCTGTTACAGAACTGTAAACAACATTCCTCCTAACAGCCTGTTTCCTAAGAAGAGATTTTACTTCTGTGTAACTTAGGTCAAGACCAGTCTTTACAAAATTTCTCAATTTCCCTGGCTTGGGACTGGCCTTTGAACAAGCACCAGAGCAGTTTCTGTAGCAGAGATGCTCCAGGAACGGCACTCTGGAGCAGCGCTGCTGCGGGATGCTCGTCCAGCAAGAGCAAAGTCCAGGGATTTATCTTTTCTCTCCACTGCACGAAGCAGGATTTCTGCTCACTGCTGGGTTTGCACATGTGTGTGCACCTCGCTTTACCAGCCGCCCTAACAAGGCGCATGCGCTGGTGGAGGGCAGCAAATAGCTATGTATTCCTTCCCTACGTACTGTCAATATGAGCCCAGGCCCCCGGCTACTGACCTGCTTTTTGCACTTACCTGGCTTTTCTCTATTGCCCTCTGTTAGATGTGAGAGTATAACTAAAGGTAAAAACAGTCTCTATAACCCCAGGAGGTGGGTCAGTTTGGGGGCGGAAAATTTGCCAGCGTAAGAGAAAACTCCATTTCAGCTGGGTGGCTTTAAACTGAGCCCCCAGCCCAAAATATTGACATGTAACCTCTGCGAGAAACCATTTCAGAGCACTTCTGCACCTTGGTAGACGTGTATTCGTACTCCAACCGAAACGACGTCAGGTGGCCGGGAGCCCTCCTGGTCCCACCAAGGCACCTGCCCGTCGCTGGGCATTGGGCTGGATCCAGCTCCGGAGGAGGCAAACCCTGCGGGCGGAGAAGCTCTGCTTTCCTGGGATTGGGGCGAAGAGTCGCTCAGGAGGGGTTCCCACAAACCACGGTTGCAGCTTTTTATGCGGCCAAATACGTGGCGCCGGCTGCAGCTGAAACCCATACGGGGCCACAGAGCATCTGCTTCGGTGGGACATCAGAGCCACTTCAGAGATGCCCAGGAAACACTTATCTTTAACAAATGAGACGGAACATTTACTAACGAGGTTAACTGATGAAATGTAATTTCCATGTGCGAGATTACATTAGTCAAAAGCTTCCCATTTATTAGGGAGGATTTAAAAACTGAGATACGGTTTCCAAAGCCCCATGATCTCCTCATACATCTAGCCTGCCCTTTCAGATAAGGGAGGAAAAGGACAGAACGCAGAGTCTCTCACAAATGTCACTCTGCCCTAGGGTTCCATTTACCGCCACACATTTGTCCCATTTACCACCCAAACACCCACACACCATTTTGTAGCCGCGTCCCCTCGACAGCGCCCGTGGGCTGCCCAAGCTGGTCAGCAGCGCTGGGGCACCAGGGAACGCCCCTCGGACACCCCTCGGACACCCTTTGGACATTCTTGGGACCTCCCTTGCTCCCGACACCTCAGGACAGGAGGGATGAGGGGGAGGAACCGCAGAGGACCCCCCATCCCGAAGCATCCCGGGCATTACCTGTGCGCTGCAGTGCTGCTCCGAACGACTCCTCCACCCGGCAGAGGAGCACGGGCGGCTTTGAGCAGCCGTTGCCGTCTTTCGGGGAGAGGGGATCTAGGAAATGGAGTCTGTTCCCTGATTTTCAGAAATTTCCATTCTCTCGAGCCTGGCAGGCTAGAGAGGCACAAGCTACTGCACCATATCCACACTGCATTAAAGCAACGCACCATTAAAGCAACCTTATCTGAGCATCAGAACTTCATGCTTATCTAGATGAAGGAGCAAAATCAGCTACTGCAAAGAGTTGCAGCTTCCAGCTAACGATGCTGGCAAAAAGATACGAAGGTGACAGCAGCGTACGATAGCTTGCTAGTTCCTGTGTGCCACTTTAGGTCCAACCTCCCCTGGGCACCGCAGCGTTTCAAGCTGCCGCGGTTTCTGCAGGGGTTTTGTGGCACTCCTACAGCTGGGGGGGGGGAGATCAATCCTGCACTGGGACAGCAAGTGCTGAGCAGCTCCCACAGCTGCTCAGGTGCTGGCAATGCAACCGAGCCACAGGTGGGTTCAGAAAAGCTCATGCTTAAGCAAGCTCAGCAGTAGTCTTGCCCGTTACAGGCTTGGTGAGCAGCCTACGAGGCGTTTGCCGAGCCTATCAAGCCCGTTAATGCAGGGACGTACCCACGGGAATCGCCATGTCTCGATGCAGAGAAGCTCTTGCCCCGGGTGATGATCCCAGTTTGCAGCTCTGGCATCAGCAGCATCTTGCACAGCTTTTAGGATAGCTTTGTTTTCACATTTGTAGCATCATCTGATTTTTTGTTTCAATAATATTCCTAAATCAGCCATAACACGAACATTGGTCGTCACACGCTGACTCCTACTGAAATACCTATTTCATTAGTATTGGAATCCATGAATTCACTAATTAATTACATTATTTATTCACGCCCATACTCCTGATCATTCCAAATTCAAACTGAGTCACTTTGGATGCATCAAAGAGTTTGGATTTATCCAACAGTTTGGATCTCCACTTACTTTTCCTCCAGCCTCCAGAGTTTCTTCAGAAAGACTTTCTTTGCTTATTCCTATTCCTATTCCTATTCCTATTCCTGTTCCTATTCCTGTTCCTATTCCTGTTCCTATTCCTGTTCCTGTTCCTATTCCTGTTCTATCAGTGTTTCTGGTGCCTTTGCTCTGCCCATATTCACAGATCAGACAAATTGCAGAGCTATAGGCACCAAAGGTGTACAGCATCGAGGTCAGGACCTGTTGCTTATGTTGCCTTATTTTGTCCCTCAGCTTAACGCTGCATTCACATTTAAAAAAAAAACAAAAAACAAAACCAAAACCGAAATGATCTGAACAATAAAAAAACCGCGGCTGGAAGATGTGACTACAGTTTGTGTAGGGACATGGAGCCAGCTTAGAGAGAAAAACAAGCACTTGAGCAGTTCTGTTATCTCAAGCAGAGAGGAAAAAGGCAGGAAAAAAAGGAAAAGAAGAAAACCCCTGCATTGCAAAGTCTGATGATTTTGGAGTCTGTCACAAGAAGACAGGGTGGTCAGACACTGATGAAGAACCAATCTTGGTCCTTTGAGAGCTAGCCAAAGCCCTGCTGAAAGATTAGCTTGAGCTACTGATAATGTGCAATAAAAAAACCCCATAATTCTTGGGAACTGAGAATTCTCTCCTGACCACCACCCTTTTGCCAAGGGAAAAAAAATCAAAACCCTAACCATACAGTTCATACAAGGTCCTGGGACAGTGCTAGGATTCTGCAGAAGTGATCGAAAGTCCCAAATGCAAGAGAGGGGCGAAAAGGAAAAGCCCGAGACATAAACCCTGTTGGAGACTTGTGCCGGCCAGGAGCAGAAGTGGAGAGAGAGACGTGCTCTCTGCCACGAGCAGCCCATGGCCGTGGTGGGAACCGCTGCGGTACGGGATGGGACAACCGTTGGCTGAGGAAAAGGTAAAAAAAGAGAGATTTCCCATGACCGACGCTGAGGTCCCGCAGCAATTCAATACCAAGTGGTCCATGGATCTCCAGTGGTGGGGTCAGACCTCAGCCTGGCTGGCAGGGACAGCCCAGGTGCCAGCCAAAGGGGAGAGGAGGCTTTGCCCAAAAAAATCAGTACAAGTTTGTGGGAGGCCAAAAGAAACAAGCTGCCAAATGCCAAAACCCACAGCGGACCAAGAACGGAGCTTAATATTTTCAGGTGCGTGACGTACAAATTCAGGCTGAGGGCAACTGGTAGTGCCAGGCAGGTTCTCCGCAGAGCTCCCAGCGCTGCGCTGGTGCAAAGTCTGGTGCAAGTGTTCCTGCAAGGATCCGATCCTTGGAGCTGCATGATGAGAAACCTCTACAGATAAGCATGCAGCGTGAAAAAACCCAAACCTATTCCTGTTAGAGAGGACAAACTGGGTATAGTGGAGCGGGCAGCAATCAGCTTGCAGGTTACCTTGAGCTAAGCCACCCAAGCACGACTGCCTTTTGACTTCCCCAATTCAAAGTATCGAGATAGCGAGGTGCTTACTCATAACTGCCGCGGCATCGTGCCGAACGGAGCCAGCGGATCCGCTCCTGCCCGGCAGAAACGGGGCTGGGTGGCCTGCTGCCGCGGCTGCTGCCCTCGCCGGAACCCGCCAGCGGAAAGGCGGCGACAGCGCTTTTTGAAAAAATGACACCATTCTTTTCGAAAAAGCATCAAAAAGGGCTTTTTCCGGCTTCCAGCAAAGAGGGTGACGCGAGTCACCGAGTTGGCTGATTTGGGCAGATAACAAACCAAAAATGCCTTCAATAAATTAAGACCTCGGGCGCAACCCTTGCAAACCCAGTGGGCTTCCCCCTTTGCCAGCTCCCGGCCGGCGAGCGGGACAACGAGAGGACAAAATC
>JANZLQ010000044.1:19856341-19872396 GCA_026212715.1 Elanus axillaris | reverse complement strand
GGTGAAAGTTAGAACTTTATTATTTGGGAATTCTTGGGCTGTCGGTCTTGGGAAAAAAAAAAAAAAAAACAACCCAAAAAACCCCAAAACAACAACGAAAAAAAACCCCAACAAACCACCGCAAACAGGAAATTATTTCTGCAGAGGAAGGGCTGGGAGGGCCGGCTCTCTGCCGGGACCGGTCGCGGTGCTAATTGGGGAGATTCCCCCCCCCCCCGCCGCCTTGCGCAATTTAATTAATAATAAACTTTTAAGAAGGCGGCTGTGCCCGGGGGGGGGCACCCGCCCCCGGGAAAACGGCGCGGTGCTGGCTGGGGGGGGGGTGTCCGTGTCCTGTGTCCCCCCCCCGGCTGCCCTGGCCCCCGGCAATCCCGAATTCAGAAGCCAAGAGGTGGGTTTGGTGCCCTCCAGGAGAGGGGGAAGATACCGAAAAAGAGTTAAAGTCCCTGGGAAAGCAGTTCTGGTTGCACCGGTAATGCTGGGGGAAGGGGGGGGACGACACACAACCATTCTGCAATAAAATAGTGATGAGGTTTTTTTTTTTTGTTGACCTGTAATTTCTTTCATAGACAACATGCCCGTGTCAAGAATGCGCATGAGGCCCTGGTTGGAAATGCAGATTAATTCCAATCAAATACCAGGACTGATATGGATTAACAAGGTGAGGGCCGTTTGTTACGGTTGCTAGCGTTATTATTATTACTTCCGTATCTTTAGCTGTCCTTGTTCTCGGGGGACACTAAGCATTAGTCGAGATCATAAAGGAAGGAAGGACATGGGGGAAAACTTGCAAGCGTTATGTTTAAAAAAACCAACTATTTCTGGCTTTGGAAAAGGTAGCTGTGGTCGATACAGAGTGTAGTAGTTCCATTTTTTCCCTGAGAAAATTCCCAGGAGGAAAATGATAAATTAAAATAAAAGCAATCTGAACATGATGGAGAACCAAGGAAACTCCAAGACCTTTCCACTCCTGCCGCTGCCCACTTGAGCCAAGTCACCTCCTGTAGCTACTGTTACGCTCCCCGTTGCAAGATTTGGCCTGAAAGAAAGGCTGTAACTTTTGGTCTGGAAGGCACATCCCTGTACCTGTAGCACAGGGTGACTGACGGTCACTAGGCTTATTGAACCGGGTCTCTTTCTCGGAAGTTTCCGTATCCAGCCTGAGGTGATATTTAAGCTTGAACATGTTTTTCTTAAGATTCCTGCAGGGTCTTACGGGCAACATTAAAAAGGGATTCTCGACCAAAGCGTACCTAGAAAAGATACGGTAGCTTATGACAGGCTGATAGATTAGCTGCAGCGTATTTAAATGATTCTGCGAGAAAATTGGCAATATTGCTTACTTCTGCTGTACCGTGCCACATGTGGCTTTCCCAGTTTCAGAACTTAAAAAGCCTTGTATGCGTTGAACAAAATAGATGGAACAATGTGTGCTCAGTTAAGATAGAGGGCAGAGGGTTTACAAAGTTTCTGAGCTGCTGCTGGGAATTCTTTGATTAAAGCCATCGTTCCAATCTGGCACGCGATGCTTCTTTTTTTTTTTTTAATTCAAGTCTCTATTGGTTTCACTTCAGGATAAGATGATGTTTCAAATCCCTTGGAAACATGCAGCTAAGCATGGCTGGGACATGGAGAAAGATGCCTGCCTTTTCCGGAGCTGGGCCATTCATACAGGTGTGTGCTGGCTTTACGTTTCCATCAGTCCTAGGAATATCTCAGACACGGCATTTTTTTGTCTTGACTTACACCTCAGCTAGTTATATTAACTACTAGTATATATGTTAGAGAAAATAGAAAAATAATTTATTATTTTTTGGTGGGAAGAACTAGCAGTGAAAAGTCTAAACGCTCACCCCATCTCTTATTTATAGGAAGATATAAAGTAGGCGAGAAAGACCCCGATCCGAAAACCTGGAAGGCGAACTTCCGCTGCGCTATGAATTCACTGCCTGACATCGAAGAAGTGAAGGATAAAAGCATCAACAAAGGCTCCAGTGCTGTCAGGGTTTACAGGATGCTGCCGCCCTTGACAAAGGATCAGAAGAAAGGTAAGCCCTCGGCGCTCCTGCTGGGGTTAGTCACTGGTTGTTGCCATTGGTAACAACTTGTACAAACGGGTCATTTTATCCCAAATTCTCGAAACGCGCTTAAAGGCGTCATCAGGAGGCCATCGGGACTCGCTGCTGCTGACGGCAGTAGCAGAGCTTGCCGAGCAGGGCGCAGAGCTGCAAGAGCTCGTGCTCACCTAAAACATCAGCCACGCAGCCTTTTCTCACGTTTGTCTTATTTTTATTTCACAGAAAGGAAGTCAAAGTCTTCAAGAGAGGCAAGAAACAGGAGCAAGAGGAAGGTAGGTGTCTGTAGAGGCAGCTGAAGAAGCTAGAGATTTTGGTGGTTTTCACAGTTAACTTTTTTTCATATGGGAGCTTGCGCGTTCTTAGGCAAGTCTTTCATTCTTTGCCCTTATTTTTGTAGTCGTACGAAGACGTGAGGACGGAGGAGTCGGCAGAAAGACTGACCCACACTCCTCTGCCGGATGACCACAGCGGCTACACGGTCCACGACTACGCGGCGCAGGAAGTGGAGGTTGAGAGCACGTCCATCACCTTAGGTGAGACTCGGTTTTTAGCTCCCCGAGCAGAGTGGAAAGTGCCGTTTGTGCTTAAACCCACAATCTCTGCGCCAAAAGACAAAGATGACTCTTGGGGCTGAGCCCGGCTGCGCCGTC
This sequence comes from Elanus axillaris, assembly GCA_026212715.1. Lineage (NCBI taxonomy): Eukaryota > Metazoa > Chordata > Aves > Accipitriformes > Accipitridae > Elanus > Elanus axillaris. Next base: position 19,869,668 of record JANZLQ010000044.1, on the reverse strand, counting down.
AGACGGGCAGGGAGGAAACGGAGGTGGTTGTGTCTCTCCCGAGTGCCAACTCCTCCCGGTGCATCCCGCAGACCTCTCGTCGTGCGAGGTGAGCGGCTCGCTGACCGACTGGAGGCCGCCGATGGAAATCACCATGGCTGACAGCACCAACGACCTCTACCAGTTCCAGGTGTCTCCCCTGGCTTCATCCTCGGAAGGTGGGTATTTCTTTTTTCCTGCCCCCGTCTTTCCTCCGTCTATTGGGAGCAAGTTGGAGGCAAGGCAGTGGGATGAAGAAGTGCCTGGGGGGATCGGGAGAAGCAAGAGTTGTCTTGTAGGAAAAAACCCAACACCTCCATTTGATGGATTTGGGTGTCTGGAGCTACCAAACTGGCCAGGTTACAGAAGGGGCACGTGCCACCTGCAGAAGTAGTTGCTCACGGGTGAAAGGCTCTGAAATGCCATTTACTTCGCACACGCGGGCAAAGGGACAGGCTTCATCCCGCAGGCTCAACGCGATGGCACGGAGCGGTCAGCCTGTGAGGAAGAGGAGAGTTTTCCGAGCCGGGAGGGTGGGACTGGGGCGGCTGGAAGGAGGCGATGCCAGAAGAAGGACGGAGTTGGGTACGGCAGTGACGCTGGAGGAAACCATGCTTCCCAGTGGTTCTTCGCTCGGGATGGGGTGGGGGGGGAAAAATCATCTTGCTCCCGCATACCAAGCGGGATCTGCTTTTGGAGACTCCTGGGGAGGCAGCTGAGCTGGCTGGAGCCTTGCTCCCCTGCGTGAGGTTGTTGAAGAGCATCCGAGATGAAGGGCTGCGGGGAGCCCGGGGCTCGGAGCGGCTGGTGAGCCTCCCTGCCTCAACCTGAGCCCCTCCTCGGCGTCATCCGAAGGGGGGGAAGCAAAGGTGGGGTGTTTTGTGACGAGAGAACACGAAGTGGGTTGTGCGGTGAAGAAGCAGAAGTGTGAAAAGTTGACAGCGCTCTCTCTGTTTTCTTCTCTTCTTTTTATGTGCTTACAAAACAGTCACAGACGAAGACGAAGAGGAAATAAATTCGGAGATTTTTAAGGTAAAACCAGCCCTTCTGGTCGGAATAAAATTGGCCAAAGTTGCTGTTTGCACCAAGAAAGGAAGGGAAGCAGCTATCTGCTCCAGTCCTCTATGAGCCAGACGTACACTTAGGTAATCCAAGACCCTTATGTAATGAGGAAGCCTGAAAAATTCAATATAAAAAGAAGGCTCCTTTGCAAACATGAGCTGGAGAGGCCACGTCCATGGCTTACTCTTCATGTGAAAGCCAGAGAATGCTGTTGAGTCCTATTAGAAGTAGAGGTTGCTCTGCTAGAGCCTGCAAAGGTTCTCCAAACTGTTTTATTTTGCCCTTCCCTCCACCTCTGACATGTGGCGCTTAATCTGAGTTTCCAGATGTCACGCTCATCCCACTGATAAGATAGGAGTTTCATCACCGAAGGTGCTCCAGCCCTCCCTGCTTTGCATTAACTTTTTTTTTTTTTTAAACTGGGAGTAAAACAAGTTTTATATAACACAGCACGAGGAGATACAATTTGATCTTTTTTGCTTCCCTGCCTTCTAATTAAGGGGAAGGAATAAAACATTGCACCCACAGAAAAAAAGAGCAGTTTTTACCATCTCCTCCTTCTCTTACAGCTGCTTGAACCAGCCCAGGACTGGCACACCACCAGCGTTGGGGGGAAAGGCTTTCTCACCAACGAGCCGGGCACGCAGATCCTGTGCAGCACTTACAGCTACAAGGAGCAGGATGGGGAGATCGACACAACTTCAGGTACAGACCCCTCGGCTACCGCTGACGGTCAGTGCCACGGATGATGCGGACGAGGGTTTTCACGCAAGACGCTAATCGGGAGGGAGAAAAACAAATAGGGACGAGGGTTTTCACGCAAGACGCTAACCGGGAGGGAGCAAAACAAATAGGGGATTCGCACATCCCTCTGTCCCGAGATTTCCACGTAGCCTGTCGGAAGGCTGGAAGGAATTTGTTGATAAAAAGGAAAAGGTGAAAAATGCCTCCGGTAAGAGCATACTACAGATTTGTCCCAGGGTTATATACATGTAAGCTGTGTCAGCTTTCAGGAACTCCTTGCAATGTAACTGAAGAATTTCCGCTACAAATAGCTTGAATGGGACAGTTTAACAGGGAGCGGTTGGAGTATTTTAGCAAAATATTAGTCTAAGGTATTTGAGAAAAAACTCACATTTGAGAAATCTTCCAATTTTTTATATTTTTTTTTATATATATATATATATATACACACACGTATACACTATTTTGCTTTTGCTGCTTGCGATTTGGTACTCATTCTCATTTTATTTTGTGTAGGGGAGCTGGAGTTCAGGTTCTTAGACCAGAAAAACAGCCTAGACTTCTCCTGGCTGGAGACGGTGAGACCTACCATGCAAGTCATTCCCTGCGGCTTGTAAAGCCCTGGCTTCCTCTGACCACAAACTGCTCTTGGGTAGAAACTTGGGCAAGCCTGAAGCGAATGGAAGAAATTGTTTTGTTACTGACTGAACAAAGACCGTAGCTTTTATATTCCGTTTAACTTTTAGGCCTGAAAGGGTTAGCAAGAAAAATTCCATTATAAATAAAAAAAAAAACCAAACAAAAAAAAGCCAGGACTCCCATCGCACTAGCAGGACTCCTGGCCCCGAGGATGCTCAGCCGCAGCACGTACCTTGTCATCGCTTCGGAGGCGAAGCTGTTGCTGGGAGGTTGCCGACGTGCTGCGGGGTCGGGGCTGGCGGGTACCGCCGAACGGCTGCCAGAGGCCGTGGGAGGACGCGACCGTCCTCCCGGCGCGAGATGCGATGAGCACTTTACCCGTGGAGTGCTTAGGAGAGACGCTGCAAAGGCGTCTCTTCCCTGGTAGTTTTGGTTGCTGCTTCCTTGTGCAACACTGGTGATATTGAGCTTAACGACTGTCATTATACTTAGAGAAATTGCACTAATTGGCCCTCTCTTCTTTGATTTGCTCTATCACATAGTTCATCTTTAAACTGTGTAAATAGTTAAGACCAATAAAATGTGAAAATTCAGTTTAGGCTTTGCTTCCACATAGTACAGTTACCCAGACCCACTCGCAGGATGCTACCTGCTCCTAGGCATGCCATTTCTATTTCCATAGAATAGTCGAAGAGCTGCCGCATGAAACAATTTTTGCACTGATGGGGCAGAGCTCTTTATTTATGCCATGCCTTTCCGAGATCCCTTCTACCACTCTACCAGAATACCTACAGTACTGTACGCAGTCGCGGGAGCCGTAACGCCCTGCGGACCCAACCTGGGCCGGCGTGTGCGGGAGAGCGCAGGGTGGAAGAAGTTCTAGTTTGTGTGTAATACATAGGAATCAAATCACTAAGCTGTTATAGACTATTTTCATGTACATTTTATTTTTGTATATAACACATTGTATATTTGTTTTAATAAAAATGTTTTATATATGACATGTTTACTTTTTCTCATGGGAGAGCTCTGAGAATGCATTCCAGATTCCTTGAAAATACCCAGACAGATGTGCTGCTGACAGAGACAGTGGGAGGTTTTTGGTGGTTTTTTTCACGAGTCATGAAAGCACAGGGAATTCAGTACAGTTTGCTCCTGTTTTCCACACCCCCCAGTGCAGCTGATAGGTGGAATCCTGCTTCTCCCGAGAAGGGAAGCCCCGGTCCTGCGCACGTGCGGGGTAGTTGGTTTCTATCTGCCATCATCTGCAACTGTCAGACCTAACTACAGCAGGGTTAAAGTCTATGCTATTAAAAAAAAACAACCTCTGCACCCAGCTCCTGCTATGGATGTCCCTATCAGCAGCACTGCCGGCTTCTGTGATAAGATCAGCAGCAAAGACCCAGCCAAATAACTCAGGCTTGCCTTAAAAAAAAAAAAAAATATATATATATATGTGCACAATTTGGAAGGCAAGGGGAAAGCAAGCTGGTTTTCCCCCATGTATTTTATTCATTTGCCATAATTTCAGGCTGGAAAGGTCTGAGGTCGTTGGGCTGGGAGACAAGAGGCAAGCGTGGCCGAGGTAAACGCGTCTCCAGCCACCGGCACCTGACGCTGCCTGGAAAACCCCCGTACGGAACAAAGCTGGGCCGTGATGGCCTTTGGGGAATAACTTCATTCACTGAGCAAAAGCGAGGAGAATATCAGGCTGCGGGAGAGGAAGCCCCAGCCCAAGGGGCAGGAAAAACGCGGACATTTCCTACCGCCTTTGGCAGAGGCTCTGCTGTGCTCGAACTGCACATACATGGGGACAGATAGGGGGTTTACCGAGGGAAAAAATAAGGAAGCAGGTGGTGGCGAGTCTCAAATCCAGCACGGCTATAGGGTTCGGATATGGCACAGCACGGTGGACGGGCAGCCCGCGGGAGGGAGAGGCTGGGCAGGGTTCTGCGGAGCCTGTTCGTCATTAACTGGCTCCATCTCAGCACCAGGCAGGGAGCAGCTTCCTACGGCCTCATCCTGGCTCTGCGTGGGTGATACCCTGCTCGGAGACGGACACACAGCAAGGACATCTGGCCCAAGGGTGTCCACCTCCCGGGAAAGGATCCAGCCGGCCGGGATGCCCGGGGGCGGCTGGATCGAGAGCCACCGTCGCACACCGGCTCAGTGCCATCGACACAAGCGGGGGAAATCGGTTTTGGTTTGGGATTTCTGCAAGGTTGTTACGTATGGGGGGGAGGTGGGAGAGAGAAGGGAAAGTCTCTGTGATGCGAACAGTGCTAAAAATAAGGTAGACTTCAACCTGTCTGTTCATGCATTAAAAGGAGCGAGTTTTTCACAGTTATGCTCAGATACAAAAAACCCAGCACTTAAGTTCTCACAGATAAAAGATGTGACCGAGATTGGAGGGCAGAAGAAAACAGCACAGGGACCACAGACACGCTCCAAGAGTGTTTTTCCCAGGACAGAAGAGATGCTTTCCTTCATCACCTGCCAAGGTACCTGCCTGACCCACCGCGCATGAGGTATTTTGCCAGCGAAAAGCGGTAAAAGTCCCGTGATGGGGAGGCATTTATCCACCCAGTTGCTTCGCTGGGTGAGTAACTGCCAAATTCAAAGCATTTTGTTGTTGGTTTTGTTGGTTTGAACTCCTGAGGCGGGGGGGGAAGCAGAGCTGAGCTCTCCAGCTCAAGAGATGTGACTTGCCAAACCCCGGGGAGACTCCGAGGCTGCTGCACCGTGTTGATGCCTGACTGGCTCCTCCGTCGCCTCCGGGGCAGGTGGGTTTCCAGAAGCGACATTTCTTCTCCCACTACCAACTACGGACACCTTTAGGCTGCTTGTACCCAGAGGAGCATCACGAGCTCTTTAGGATAAACCTCCTGCACAGGCTAGGCAATGAAAACAGTCTTAGAACCTTGACATTGCCGCCTTCTGCACTCGCCTACCCTAATTAAGCTCTTCATAAACCCAGCAAACTTCAGCTGGCTATCCTGTGTCGGAATAAGAGTTGTTTTCACCGTTAATATGCACGCAGCTACATTGGGCTGGGAAGTAATTACATACCAGGAGAGCAGGTCATTGGAGAGAGCTCACCCCGCCAAACCCAGAGAAAGCAATAAAAGGAAAGTTTTTATGGGCAAGGCTCGAAGGGCAGGCGGCTCTTTCTTGTGCTATGAACCTTGCTTGACAGTGAGAAAGATCTACAGGCAATGCAAAAAATGTAAAAATAGACGTCACCTCTCTGGTGGAAAGGCAAAAGGAGTCGTAACATCAGTCGCTATTTGGGAAATGAACGGAGCTCACGCTGCAGGCTTGGCAGGCTGCTGGAGCAGAGCCTCTCCATCACTTACACCGTACTTAAACCATCGCTGGCTGCAGTTCACCCGCAAACCTTGAAACCGTTTAAAAACAAATCCAAAATTCTCCTTGTTGAGTTTTAGAGCTGTAGGTTGTCAACAGGACAAAACCTCCTGAACATAACACGACAGTCTCAGAAACAGTCCCGCTACCTGAACCTGGGAAAGCCCTACAGCAACTCAGACACAGATTTTGCGGGCGCAGCACCCTGCACCGAGGCAGCGAACGACCGCCTCGGTCTTGCCAATAGAGATTTTCAGCACTGCAGAGGCAAGGATATCACACATCTGTTAATTGCAGCTTTTCCTAGTGAAAACCCTTGACCTATAAATGAAGAGTCGTTGCTTTCCCCCCCGACCTTTGTCCGAACGGATTGTTAAAATGCCCTTCCATAATTAGAGGGGAACAGAACTTCCTCCCCTGTGGTCTGCTTTGCACATTGCTTGTAATTTATTTGCTTATTAGGGGCAACCTGTGAGCAGCTCAACACCTAAAGGTGCTGCCTAAAGGAGCCTTTTGCTCTCGGCTGCCCAGAGCGGTGGCACCTTGCGTGAGCTTTGCCCGCCACGCAGCAGAGCCTGCAATTAGTGTTTCGCCTTTATTTGCCATGGCGATTGAATCCTGATAATTGGACACATTTCCAGGCAGTCACATGATATACAGTATCACGCCTATAAAGGCTAGCCGTGCTTCAGACCAAAGGTATGGATTTATAACTGCAAAAAATAGGAGAATATTTGTTTGTGGTGCAAAGGCAAACTGTTGCTTAGATAGCAATCAGATGTCTTGGACCGCAGACGTTATTTCTCTGCTGTTGTGCTGGATCATTCCCCCTCTCCGGTTTCCCAAGGGTCCATTTTCCGTCCCCCCCCCTCCGCGTTTGTACACATGACACAAGGAGGACAGACTTCTGCAGGACAGAAACCGCTCCCAGAGGCTTGGGAGGGCCAAGGGGAGAAGTCTCGTCTGTAGAAAAGTCAGTTTTAGAGCTTAGATGGGGAAAAGGCTTCCCTAGAAAGGGAGGAAAGTCCCATTTTCATGGACAAATTGTATCCCGGTTGTGTTTTCTCTTACACCAAGTACTTCAGCCCACTCTGTACCCTCTTCCACCCCAGCACCGCGCTTGACAGCCCCTTTCCCTCCCGCATTTTCCCCATCCTCTTCAACATTTCTCGCACCATTAAACTCGCCCCTGTCCCTCCCCAGCCTTCCCATGCGCAAAACGGTAACAAAAGCACGTTCACGCGGGCACCACGTTGTGCGTAGCTCAAGCTACTCGCTCACTATGTCACTCCACTCTAACTTTTGGTCTTATCTGTCCCAAGAACGTCAGGATGCAAATGCAGCCGGTGCAGTTCCCTGCCACCTTGGGCTGCGGGTGGCCTCTCCGAGCCGCTGGGAAGGGATGGGGAAATCTTCCCAGGGCCCCTTCCCAAGCTCAAACAAGAGCATGGCACGCACGGCCACCGAGCCGAACGCTCGCAGGCCGCGTGAACCTGAGCCAGCAGAAGCCATAAGTCACCTAAAACCTAGAAAACCTGCTCATCCCGCTGGCAGACATAACCGGTCACCAGCTGGATGCAAGCAGAGGCTGTCAAACCGCAGGATTAAGGACTCGGGGCTGCCAGGCACGGTCATACGCTCGTTCCGTTAACTGCTTTGCTGACCGAGGTGAAGAGCAGTGCCGAACCACAGACAGCACGGCGGGAATAACCAGGAGGATCTGTAGTCACAGGGCTAGGAGACGATGAGGGCCAGGGAGTGGGCAAATCTCATCACCCCCCATCCAAACCCACTGCGGGCTGGGACCCGGGTGCCCGAAGCTGCCAGGTTCTGCCTCTGCATGAATACAAAGGCGGTTAATCATCCCTTCTGGTTTATAAGGCTGGTGAATGAAGTCGGGACAGATGCACGGATGGAATGGGCATTGGACAAGGGTTATCAGGAGATCTCCGGGAATAAGGAATCCAATTTGCAGGGAGCAAACGGGATGGCAGAGGGAGCCTCTCTCCCTGCCCTCTGGCAGCTGATGCAAATGGTCAGGCTCCCTTCAGCCTCTTCACCTCCAGGATGATCCACCCCATTCGTTAACGCGTTACACAAGACGAGCACCCCGAACCACGACGACTGCCGAGACGGGCGCAGAGGATGCTCAGCCGTCGCAGATGAACTCACAACCTATTTCGGTATAGGAAATTTCACACCGCCTGTTGTGCGTTGTTCCCCATCGCACGGCTGCGACACGCTACGCTGCGGGCACGTGGCCACAGCATCAAAGCGCAGAAACGCTGGGGCAAGCGGAGATGCGTGCAGCAGCTTCTGGGGATCTTCCAGGGGAATTCAACCTCGCCAGCTTTACACGACTGCCTTAGCAGAAACAGATGCCTCGCCGGCCAGTGGCGAGGGGAAGGACTTTGTTTTCTCTGTTTGCACGGAGCAACGGTTCAAAATACAAAAGCAAGGGAATGGTTAAAAGGCAGGTTTCTCTGGGAGGAAGATGGGGTAGAGCTCCAGGCAACCGGAAAGTAGATGGAGGTTTTGCTCCGTTCCAAGCATGCGGTAGTGTAGCAGCGATAGCACGGAGAATGAAAGACGGAAAAGAGCATGAGGATGCTGGCCCCAATTCAAAATTAATCTAGCACAAGCATTACGCATATTAGCTATTTGCAAGCAGGGCTATTAAATAACAAGACCCAGGCTAACCACAGGCATAAACACTGAACATGCTCAGTTTTAACATCTGCATTGCAAGAATATGTTTCACTGAGTTTGCTCTGTCAGGAGCTGAATACTACAAAGACCTCACCAACAGTCTTCAGGCAGAAGTTAATCGGGGAGCCAAGTCCAGACAGGTACAACTTTGTTTCCACAAACTTTATTGCTGAAGAAAGCAGAGGGAGCAGAGACCAGAGTGAGGACTATGCTGGCCTGTTCCCAGCCTTGTGGCTGGGTTTTAGGATATTTTTACAAAATCCTGGAGGGAGATGGCATAGATTACCAGTGGCATTGTTTAAAGCCAGCAAGCGAACCATGTTAGCACATACACATTTCACACGGAAACAGCAATTCATTATTATATCCAGCGACTGCCATTCCTGTCCAGAGCAATCCTTTGCCATCCCCTTTGGAAGACCCTCACCGGGGTTTCTCCTGCTCCACGTGCTGCACCCCACGCTTCTGGAAGCCCACGGACAGACTTTCCTGGGGGTGTACCAGGGCAATTTACCTCGGTGTGAGCGATTCACGCCACCATTTGCTCTGCCCCGCAGCTCCACGTGCCTCCTGCCCTCACCCCGTGAAGAGGTCCCAGCTCACCCAGCGCAGGCTGGGTCCACAGCAAAGCTGTGCTTCATTTGCCTCATGCTCATGTGACGGCTGTATCATCTCGGGCTGCGCGCCAAAATCCCAGCACAAGCCACATCACATCAAGAAACCTCATGTAGCTTGTATCTACTAATGCAGAACATCCATCAAGCTCACACCAACAAGCAGCGCTGCATCGGAGCCATAGCAAAAGCATCTTAGATGCTGCCTATAAAATATTATCTGAACCACGAGAGCTGTAAAAGTTTTACAGCAACTGGCTGTATCGTAAACAAGCTGCTTCCCAGCTGCCATGCAAAATGCTACCAGACCGGTCAAGGGGAATGGTCCAAACCAGCACCGCTCACCAATGCTACGCGTGCCATCTCCATGCACGGGTCTCATTGCGTGGCTTTTCCCACGAGGCAGGGAGAGGATAGCAGTCACCCACAAGAGGAAGAGGATTTAAAAACCCCACAGTAGTTAATAGGTATATTCTCGGACCTATTTTTAATTTACATCTTGTGACTGACCAGATTTCAGATTGCTGGTGTGGTTAATTAAGGTGCTATTAGCAAAACTGCCCTTTCTTAGCTGATGTAACTTATCTTCCCTTAGAGCTAAAGGCAACAGGAGCTTTTCCCCTTGATTTGAAAAGGCTTGGGCCCACCTAGATTATACCCTCACCCAGCTGTGTGCAGAGATGACTCAATTTTGGGCCTTAATTCCCAGATCCTGTTTGCTGCTGGCCTCATCCCAGCAGTTCAGGACCCGATGCTGTCCCTGCAGCGGAACACCTCCCTCGCCTCCACCGCTCCCAGACAGGTAGCGGCACAGGAAAGCCACGCATCTGCGCAGGCAGCAAAGCCAAGGCAAAGCTTGGATATAATTCCTATCTTCCGGAAAAGGCCCCTTCCTCAAAACAGCAGTTCCTCACGGAGAGCTTTACTAGAAGCACAGGCTGAGCCCCTCATCCCCATCCCTGATGGGCAGCTCAGCAGGGGAAAGACCCCAGCTGACATTCCTCCCGTGTTGTACTCATGATAAACAGGTAGCAAATTTTCGACCTAATTAGCATCTTGAGAGAAGCAACTCATTGCAGTGAGTTTTGATTGCAGAGCACGTGCCTTTACGTAACACGAGCATCGAGGGCTGAGGGGGCGTAGACAGCCCTCGAACTGCGCTTAGGTATAAGGAAGCCTTGGCAAAATATTTTTCTGTGCTCCGTGTCAGGGTGCCATCCCCTGCTGTGCCAGTCACAGTGCCAAGCCCGATTTTTTGTTTCTTTTTTAAATAAGAGGCAACAAGAAAAAACGAAAACAGACATAATACCTTTAGCAAGGGTGCATGTTTCATACCATTCGGTAGGTAGTATAATACAGATCCTGCCCTCAACAGCAAAAGAAGTAGTTACGAAACTGGCACAAAATAACAACTGAAATAGTTAAACAAGAAATCACTGGATAATATGCATGCCCGTTATTGGATATAGTGACGGAAACTGCTGCAAGACCTGTTGTTCCTATCAGCGTTCACTGGGATGATGAAGTAGAAGTTCAAATCATTTTCAAACGTGCAAGCTATTTCTTACGCTGAAGAAAATGGGGAAAGAGGAAAAACACCACTTCCCCTCCAGTAGAAAAAAAACCTACACAGCCAGGCTGAGCGAGCGGCCTTTCAAGGTTTTCTCCCCAGGTTCAGGAATGACTCTGCTTTTGCGGGGAGTAGAGCCCTCGCAGCGGGACCCTGCCGCGGCACCCGCGGCTGATGCTCGACTGTTCCCAGCGCCGAGGCTGGAACGCTGGTGCTGCGCCACGTGAATGCATGGTACCTTACGGTCAGGCAAAATTTGTGTATTTTAGGGAAACCGGCAAACCGCCCCGGGGAAGGTTCTTGCCGTGAATAACTTGCACGCCGAGCCCTGTTTAAAGGCTGCGGGGATCGCTTGGCAGCAGAGGGGTTTCCCTGCCACGCCGGGAACTGCCAAATCCTGTACCCTGTGGGAGAGGCAAGGGTGGGCTACGCTCCCCTTTTAGCAATCGGCTCCTTTCCACCGCTTGGCTGCCGCAGGGATTTTGCGTCCCTGGCCATCTCAAACGGGCTGGCTGACGGCCTCCTGCAACGCCCCGGCTCCGCAACTCTCCCAGGGTTCTCGGTGCTCGCCAAAGCCACGGCAACTGCTTCAGAAATTAGGTCTCTAATTTCTAATTTCACCGCAGAAGCGGTGGGAGCAGCCGTGCCGGCAGGCAGCGGGAGCCTGCGCTTCCAGCCTTGGCTGGAAGGAGCCGCTCCATCATTTCCACGACCTTTTCACATGGCTCTTGGAAAGGTGAGGAGGAAGACGCTGGTCTTCCAGCTTCTTTCTTTTCGCTTTCAGTGCAGGATCTGGCAAGGTGTAAGACAGAGGAGCCGGGTGTTGTCCTTACCATGGCTCTCTCCTGGAAATCAAGAGGGTGGAAACCCACTGCCGCCCTCCCAGCCGCGGGATGGGGAAAGCATCCGCTCAGCACAGCCCTGTGCTCACTTCCAGACTTCTTGGTAGAGGGCCTGGAAGGGATTGAGTTCACCCCACTTTACAGAATAACAACGCAGGGGTGGCTGGAACCACTTTGGTGGCAAAGTTTCACAATGAACTCGCTGCGGTTCAGCAAGCCTCAGGCACCTTGCATCTGAGGAACAGGAACTCACTGACTGAGGTCTGCAGGACGGAAGACCAGCCCTGCAGGAAAACGAACTCGCTACGATGTCAACCCCCCCCCCAAAAAAAAAAAAAGCAAAAACCAAACCACTCATGAGCTCGGGATTTGGGACGTCCCCTGCAGCGGGTGTCCACGTGCCAGCTGGGCTACACCACTGCCCTTCGTGCAGAGTCCGGTACAGCTTTCTGCTCTGGAAAACAAGCTCAGTAAATTGAGAAAAAACTACGAGTAAGGCTAGTGTTATACTTGGTAACAACTTACTGCCTTCTGCACCTCTGCTGAGCAAACCACTATTTCCTGAATTGAGATGTCAGGCATGAAATATTTCACATGCTGGAGCAACCGTCACCATCTGCTAAGCGACAAACAGACCTTAAGCCTTTCCTGGTATTTAATGCATAAATCAGGGTGCGTCCTGTGTGGCTGTTTGCGATTCTGTAATTGAAAACTCCCCGACTTGCTCGGGGAGGTGGCAGTAAAAATGCTCGTCTAGCCCGTGTAGATTTAGTCTAAACCACTTTCTATCAAAGTGTCTCTATAGCATGCCTAACTGGAGCGTGCAGTCTGATGCTACTGCAGCAGGAGTGTTGCCAGAAGCACCTGTGGGCATCAGGTAAGGCTGCACCTGAAGAACCAAGAGCTCGCTCCCTCGGATATCCTCTTTTCCCTACAGCGAATACGGATTTATCCTTTCCTTCCACTCCACATCTCACCAGCCGGGCGAGAAGTGACTCGACCGATATTCACGACCCCACGGGTCTGGCAGGCTGACCATTGCACGAGCATCTATTTTCACTCTTAGCCCTCCAGGCGCTCGATTATCCTACCAAATCCATACCCAAGAAGCACCCAGCGTCGCCTGGGGTCACCAGGCCACGTGCAGCGAAGACAAGACGACAGACCTCCATGCTTGGAGAGCATTGGCTTTGCACGATAACCCCCTGCCCACGGGAGCTCCTGGGACGTCTCCCGTGCAGAGGCCACGCGTTATATATCGTCACTTAAAAATACGCTTCACCAACGTTATTTGCGACGCTTGCAAGAAGCGCGGGGGGGGGCCGATGGCTGGTGTCGGTCATCAGCACAGGAGGGTTAGTGCCATGGGGGCAGCTCCAGCCCCATCTGCTGCAGTCACGGGAACGCCAAATTCAGCGGGTCCGCGATTCGTGCCCCAGTTCAGAGCTCTCCACCTCGGAGCACCAGGTCTTTTCCTCCTCGGGTCTCCAATTCACCCAGGCTTGTCTATTCAGACCTCCCCATCGATACACACCAACAGAAGCAGACCCAGTAGATGGAAGGAAGGGATTCTCCCCTCTACCCAGCACTCGCTGGGTCACACCTAGAATACAGCGCCCAGTTTTGAGTCCCCCCAGTACAAGAAAGACTTTGACAAACCGGAGCAATAAGCCCCAAAAGCTTGAAGCCACCAGCAGAGCCAGGGGCACGGAGCCCTTGCTGGGAGACGAGGGGGGGGCTTGTTCTGCTGGAGGAGAAGCTTT
>JANZLQ010000044.1:19825945-19856241 GCA_026212715.1 Elanus axillaris | reverse complement strand
GAGGAGAAGCTTTGGGGGGGGGGGGGGTCATTGAAAAAGTGGAGCCAGGCTCTTCTGAGGGTGCACGGTAGGAGCACAAGAGACAAGGGGGAAAAGCTGAAATGAGACGTTCAGCCTGGATATCAAGGGATGCTTTTGGGTTTTTTTTTTTCCTGCAAGGACAGCCCAGCAGTGGGACGGGTCACCCAGGGAGGTTTCCAAGACTGGAAACAGCCCAGGACAACTCGGTTTGACTCTGTGACCGACCCTGCTCGAGCAGGAGGTTGGACCAGAGTCCTCCCAAAGTCCTTGCCCACGGGAATTATCCTACAAGGCTACTCTGCCATGTTCTCCCACCAGCAAGCAGATCATGGCAGGTGGTGCAGTTCATAAATAGCTCTGTGCTTTCTCCTCCTGCTTAGTGCCCTGATTTTCCACCTGGTTATCACCTTTATTTAATCAGCAGCTGGCTTCCAGACCACGCTTTCAGATGAGCTCTTTTCTCGTTAAGTTTTGATTATGGTGCAGTCAAGGTCTGGTTGTAAGTCTCCTGTTCTTCCACACCTCACAGCTATAGAAGTGCCTATATACATATAGAAGTACCTATATATAGAAGGACAGCTACCGGTGGCCGTTCCCTCACTTGTTGGACGAGGTTCCCCAGAAGGGCAACAGCATCAAGCTCCCAGGTGAAACCACCTCCAAAAGCAGAGGTGCATCTCAATCAGACTTTACCCGGCCTTTCTACCACAGCTTTTCACACCAGCTATGGCCTTCTATGCACTGAGGTGCTGCCTTCATATTTGCTTCATCAAACTCCCCAAAAAACCCCCCCCCCAAACCTCTAAACTTACTGAGAAAAGCCGAGTGATCAATAACAAGCAACCCCGAACCAAGAAATTCCAGAGGAAAAGCTGTCAGCGAGGTGGGAGGGGGAATAACCTTCAGAGGCTGGTGCTGCTGGCAGACGCAGAGATCCATCTGCGCAGCCCTGTTCCCGGCTCCGGAGGAAGAGCGAGGAGAGAAATTCCGCCAAGTCTTGGGAAGCTCTGCCTGCCTTAGGCTTCGGTTGTATTGCAGCTGCGCTCACAAGTGCTTTATTTTCTCAGGAAACCTCTCAAACAAAATAATCTAGATGCAAAAAACTAAGGCACAAGGGATCCCTTGCCCTCTATACAACGGGGGAAGCTTCTCTGAAAGCACCTTTAATGTGAATTATAACCACAATAAGCCACTGCAGACAATTCCTCATTTCCTCCTGAGGTATATAGGAGCAGAGGGCAATTGGCACCGACAGGTTAGGAAGAAGCATTCAGTGCCTTGGAAGTTCTGTCCTTGTTTGCATGAAATTCCCATCGGGGCAGAGGCTTGGCCCCATCCAGAGCAATGCAACAGGAGGGCCGGAGAAAGACACACAAGTGTCCTGGACGGTGGAAACAAAGAAAAAAAACCAGGTGCAGTGAAAGCAAGAGAGGAAAACCCAGAAATACTGAGGGGAAAAAAAAAAAAAAGAGAGAAAAGGAAAACCTAGAGCCAGTAGAGTTTGTCTTCTGCTATAAATGAACAAAAACCCAAATGGAACAGTTTCGTTTTCTCTTAAAATGCAACCCTCGGAATGCGCTAGAGACACATCCATGCAGGCAGCCCCAGTGATGTTCTCCTCTCCTTTTCGGGGCACTCAGTGATGCTCTTCCGTCATTTTGATTCACGCCCATCAACGACAGCCCACAGCACCCATTGCATGGAAATAATTATATTTATTTACTAATCTTCTGAGGGGAAAATGGAATTAAACCCAAGAACGACTGCAGCATTTTTAAACCACGTGTAGTTCAAGAAACAAGATGCAAAATTCCTTAGATGTGTTTCTAAAACAGGCGTTAGAAACCCCAGATCAACAGAATTATTAAAAACCGAGACCCTGTAGTTTACCTACCCCCTTTTGTCAACCCAATGTCTCAGTAAATTAGCTCAGGGTCTCACTTCTAACCCCAAGATATCAGCAAACCAGCCCATGCCCACCATCAGGATTGCACTCCTACTTTCCCTCAACCGCTTCTCTCCTTCGGAAACAAGCAATAAAAATTTCGACCGATATCAGGGTACCTGGTACAGAGAGGAGCTCGTGCGATGCCGGCTCCCAGCCCGGCTCTGCCGCACCCCACCGCAGCGACAGATCCCACGCAGCCAGGGCTTTGTGGAGCTGGCCCCGCTGCCCCAGGAGCCCCGCTTCCAGGGAAACGGATCTACTGGCTCCTTTCCATCCTCCCTGGGCTAAATAACATCCCTGCGAAGCTCTTGCTGGTAGCAGGAGGCAGCCACTGGGCCATACCCAAACCGTCCCAGAGAAACCCCAGCTCAGGCAAAGAGCTACAGCTGCTGCTGACAACACTCAAATAAATGCAAATGGAAACACAAAACACCTGCAAGGTAAAGAGCAAGGCGTTTGAGTATACCAGGACCCAGCAGTGTAGAAAAATGCATTACACCACCTCTGCTTCCTATTTCCTTTTCCTTACGGCTCTAAAAATAATAGCTCCAAAGGTCAGGGGCTTGGGGAAGCGTGGCTGGGAGTCAGGCAGCTGAGGCTGTTGCTGCTGCAGGGCCAGCTTGAGCACACTCCTCCTCCCAGACTCCCACCATTTCCAGCCTGAGCTTTCCTACGGATTTCCCACCTGGTTTACCACCCGGGTGCAAAGCATCACCGTGCAGAAGCTGGCTGGGGTGGGGAGGGACCGGCTCGGTGATGCAGCATTGGGCTGTCCGAGCCCAAAGGTGGCCTGGGTCTGAATCTGCCCCTTTCTGGGAGCGTCTCCTGGAGAGTCTCTGGGAAACAAGCAAATTCTTACTGAATTTTTACGTGGAAGAGCGTTTCCTGGCCAAAATCAGTGCTGCACCGCGAGAGCTTCTGTGCAGCAGGAGGTGTGTTGGGTCTAACAGCCCGGGGGAGAGAAAGCACAGGCACCTTCGGAGCAAGAATTAACACCCAGACCTTGGGTTCCAGCATCAAGGGAACTGCTTTTTTCTTCCTCCTCCTCCTCCTCCTCCTCCCCCTCTTCCTCCTCCTCCCCATCCCAGAACAGCAGCACCATCCGCGCTGGAACTCCTCCTCCTCCTCCTCCTCCTCACCATCAGCGCTGGAAAGTGCCCCACGGCCCTGGGGCGGAACCAGCGCTAATTAAATAACCCCAAACTTGCAGAAGCAGCAATATAGCGATGAGGTGGTGGGAGTGTGACTGCAGGTATCCCTGCGTCAACTCCGCTCCGGTTCTCCGCAAGTATCCGAGCAATTTTCTAATGGTCCGAGACTCACAAATTTTACAGGGTACTTGAGATGCAAGCTGATGTCCATTTTACTTTAATATGAAAGGACAGGGAAGTGGCACGAGGTCTGATAAGAGAAAGCTGGCAGAAGGGTCTAGCTAAAAGGAAGAGTGGGGAAAAGTCGGGTGTAGGCAAGAAGGCAGGAGGACAGAGATTATTTCTGTGGCCAGAGCCTTGCGGAAAGCGTGGTGTAAATATCTTACTCGAGTTTGTATTGCTAGAAAAGAGGGGAAAATTTTGTGGAAAGGATGAAAAATGCCCATTTGAAGAGAAAATGCAATAGGAATATCAAAGATTTCTTTTAACATAGCTGAAGAATGTCTTGGTCCAAGGCTCAGAAATCCTTGGCAAGCAAGGGGTGAAAAGGGCCCGAAGCCGACGAAAGAGGCAGTATTAGGAAATGGGAACTGAAGCAATATCCACTGATGGGAAAAGAGAAGTGGCCGGGATATTTCTCAGCCGGTTTCACATCCAGGCACCTCCTTTCACGCACAATCACTCCCACTTTATAACGAGTGGGAAAGCAAGAGGTGCAGGCCAGACTCCGGATCGCCGAGGGTATCAGGGCGACGACGGGAACGCCATCGCGTGGGGACCGATTCGCCGGACACTTCTTGTTTAAGAGAGCGTTTTCCCTCTTGCGCAAACACCGCGCTAGGAAAATAACCTCTCAGTTGCAAAGACTGGCGAGAAAATACTAAACCCAAAAGGATCCGTCACTTGGGCTGGGTTTTAAGGGCTATTTTGCTGTAGTTGGGTGCCCAAACGCGGATGCCAGGAGGAATTACCAAAAGGCTGGTGCAAATTAGCACCAAACTCCTATCCAGCAGCGTAGCTCCCCGGCTGAGGTACCCAACGTACGCCTAAAGCACCCGGAGCTGCTTTGGGATATGGAAGCGTACCGGGTTTGCACAGGACACCCCCAGAATAAGGCAACCCCCGGCTCGTACCCACGGGACGGCTCAGGCCGGCGCAGCAGGCCGCGAGCAGCGACGCCTGCTCTTGTTACGGCTCCAGCATCTGCATTCCCTCCCTCAAAATACGTGGTTTGTGTGGGTTTATTTTAGAATAGCCAAGTACACCGGAGGGCTTATGTTTCCGCTTTCTTGTATTTACATACAAATAAAACACACAAACTATATCCCAGCATC
Source organism: Elanus axillaris (assembly GCA_026212715.1). Lineage (NCBI taxonomy): Eukaryota > Metazoa > Chordata > Aves > Accipitriformes > Accipitridae > Elanus > Elanus axillaris. Next base: position 19,851,787 of record JANZLQ010000044.1, on the reverse strand, counting down.
ACAACGGCTGCGGCTGTACCCAAAAACCGAACGGGGACTCCCCACTTCTTCCCGCTGTAACTCACGGCAATTTATATTGCTTAAAGACATATTCGGAGAGGCTGTTTTATTGCAAGCATTTCTTCAGCACTGATTTGTAACCCTCTGTTCTCACCCATCAGCCGCTTCGTCTCAGTCTGCTTCGGATAGTTTGGCAATGGAGTTTAATGAGGTTAATGTAAAACCTCTCGAAGATTAAGAAGGAAAAAGCTCTTTGCGTTTTGGAAAGAAAGGGGTTTAAAGAGCGGTTATACACAGCTCAGGGCAGAGAGAAAGTGAAGTGGTGTTGTCGGATTTCTCGGTTCGGACCGGTCTCACACCACTTGCAGCTGAGGGGGGTCCTGTGCCCAGTGGCTGCGACTTCCACCCGGAGCAGCCTCCGGCCTCGGTGCCTATTTAAGCTCGTTTTTGTCTTCCACCAAAGAGACGCCTGGAGTCTCCATGACCACTAGCTAATGCAGAATTTCTAGTGCAAAGGCGGAAAAGAGCACGGCTAGAAATGCGGCGTTATGCGAGGAATTCGGGTTGGCAGCCCGCGGCGGCCGCTGCAGGAGGAGCGCAGGGGAAGGCTGAGCGTGACCCAGACACCCAGCGTCCCCATCTCGCAAGGCATAACGAGGATGATGCGATTTACCGCAGGTCCATTTTTCACAATCTTTTATCAGAGTCATCTAGAAACACCGGCAGAGACTGGTGAAGCAGCAGCGCGACGACTGAACTTGCGCTCACCTCTAAGCAGCTTGGGAAATATTAACCACAAACTTGAAATGAATATATCCAAAGCCACAGAATTTTTTCCTTTTTTTCTTTTCTCTCTTTTTTTTTTAGCTCATGAGCCATGATACTTTGTGAAGGCATTTGTAATACTGCAGAAAAGAAGAACTGAAAATTCCAGAGGTGCATTTTATGCAGTATGAAATATGGTCTCCTCCAGTTTCATATCTTAAATGTGGCTTTTGCTGTATTCCAGTATAATATTCCACTTGAAAGGCGCTGTATAATGGCATAGATGAACAAATATGTTACATGTACAAAGGAGAAATGAATCCTGCCAACATCTCTGAGGAAATTTAAATTTGAAATCTGAACTAAAACAGGTATCTTCAAGGATTTTTTTCCCCCCGAGCCTATTTTCTTTAAACTCTTATTCAACTCCCTTAATTTAATTTTCAGTGCGGCAGATGTTGCTCACCAAATGCTTTCTAAATAATATCTGATTAGCGTATAGCACTATATTTGAGGTCAGAAAACGTATATGGAGTTGCACGGTTAGCTAAAAGCGAGGACGCAATGCCTCGTGTGAGGTTAAACTGGTCCCCGTTTCAAAACTCCTTCAGAAAGTCTGACAGCCCCAGAAGACTAGATTATTAAGACACGATACACACATCCATCCCACCGCGTCCCCACGTGCCTGTGGGCATATGAGCTCTACGTTTCTCATACATTCAAAATCCGATTTCTAATGAACCAGGTGGTTCCAGGAAGGCAAAGAGACCTCCCGAAGAGAGGGATTAAAGTGGGATGAGTTAGTTCAGCAGAAGTTGGTCTTTATTTTGTGTTAGGCAGAGGAAGCCCTTGCTGGGGACCCCTGCTTTTGGGCGCTTGGCCGCTGAAATCCAGAGACGGACCGACAGTGACCTGGGTAGGGTCACAGCCTGAACGTTAGTGAAGATAAATCGAGCGGTAACAAGCGTAAGAGCAAGGTCAAAACCTCCGACAGCACCACGACGCAAAGTGGGAACTGTCCTTCATCTCCATCACAACACGGCCGAGTGCCAAGGCGGTCGGCTGGTTCCATCGAAATGAATCCTCTTGTCTGGAAGAAGTCACCTAAAAATAGAGACCCGGCACGCCAGCGCTCCCGTGGCTCTCGCACAGAGCGGACCTGGGCCACGTTCCGGCTGCAGAATGCCCAAGAAATGCCCAAACTAAGGTCTTAACCCTTACCAGTTGCAAAGCACGTGGCTGTGAACCTGAATTCAGATTCAGGACTAACTCGACTGCCTTTCTTCCACTTTTCCCCATGGTATCCCCTTGTCACATTAGGCACCCGGCAGCCGCCGGCCGGAGCTGCTGGGCATGCCGGCCATCAGCTGCTGCTCCATGAGAATCCGCATCCCTGCTTCCAAAGGGGGAGGTTTCCCAGCCTTGGCTTCATCCTGTGCCTCTTCTGGCTCTGGACCATGTATCAAGCGCTGTAAGGAAAGGGACAATGTTAATATATTGAATATTACTGTATTTCTAGATCAGCCGATAGCAAGTATTCCTTCTTCGCCAAAGTGTATTCATTTCTTCACATGCTGATATCCTTTCTCCCTGCAAGTGTTGTGTGCATATATATATACACACACACACATTTTATTTTTATATATATATATATATTTATATATACATAAAAACCTTATATATATAAAGTTTTTACAACACTGGCACCGAGACAGCTGACAGCGTGTTACCTTTGGTTTGTTTTATAAAGCTTTTCTCCAAACACCATCACTGGAGCAGCCGCTGGCCGGTCTGCCCACCCCCTGCCGACCACCCTCCCGTCTCACGACCTTATTCTGGCTATATTCCCTTACAGCGGGAAAGCACCATCATCTTCCTCACGCTAGAAACCACCCGATGTGAGGGGGACAGCAGGGTCTGCCCTGCAGAAAGCTTCAGCATGGCAGGACGTGAAGATGGAGAACTGCATTCTTCTAATACCCTGAAGTCATTTCCCAGACAAAAATCCTCTCCTTGCAGTCCAGCTGGAAGATGAAAACTTAGATCGGGGAGCCGAAAATTTTTGTAGCTCTCCACCAACATCTGCGGGATTCCTTGGCACAGTCTCTGCTTCCCAAAAGTTTATCCATTCCATCCCACCCAGCTTACCACGAAAAATAATTTCCCATGTTGCTCACCTCCTGCACTGCCTTAAGGTACTTTAAGTGCCCAAGATCTGCTTTCCCCATGACCCGAGACAATGTTTAATGCCGGACGAGGACACACCGCACACACCGTCCAGCTTGTGATAAGAGCCAGAACTCACAGGCTTCCCACCGCCTCGTCCTGTGCGACGGCGTGGGCATCGCCAAGTGATTAACGCAGGGCTTGCTGCGGGCTAGAAAGGGAGCGGGGAGGTATCTGAAGCTCTGGAGTTTATGGCTACCTAAGCAAGGAAACTCAAGCAAGTTGTGTATAATGAGAAATATGAACCAAGACGGGGAGTTCTGCGCCACTGAAGAGCCGGGAGACGGCTCTGGCACGGGGATAAGCTCCAGCCTCTGGCTGATTATTTCCCAAATACATTATTAAACGAGGTGCAGCACCCAGACGTGCTTTTAAAAAAAAAGCGAGGGCCAGGGTGTCGGAGACGAAGGCACAGAGACGGTGCCTCCCAAACCCCAAGTTCTCCCCAGGAGCTGCAGCTCTCCCGCACGGCAGCTCCTGCGGCTCCGTGCGGATCCATCTCAGGACATCCCCTCCTCAGCAAGCCTCCTCCTGCCCCACTTATTTCTCCAGTTCCTACCTTTCCCTCAGCACGCGGGGCTCCGCTTCGACCTGCAAATCCACCACCGGAGCTGGAATTTCCCCCACCAACAAGCAAGGAAGCCGTGACGACCCCGGAGGAGGATGGCTGGGGACGGAGATGCAAAGAGACGGAGTGATTTGCTTGACCATCGCAGAGGATTTCGGGCTGGGGCAGGAGCGGAGCAGAAGCAGCATCTCCCGACACTCGGGCTCACTGTGCACGGAGAGTTTCTGCTCTTCACGCTTTATCCCTGAGCCAGTGATGGTCCACGCAGCCAGGAGATGATAAAAGTCCATGGGAGAAAGCCGCCGTGCTCAGCAATGCAGACCTACTGTGGCAAAACACAAAAGAAGCGGTCCCTCCTGAGCGATAATTCTCATTTTCTCCCCAAACACATAGATCTAAGTTGTTGCTAGAATGATTCTGTGCGCTAATAAGGAGGCAGTATAAAAGGGCTCAGAAAAATGAGGCTGCTCACGGAGGAAAAATAGCAGACGCAAGAGAAATTTTCACTTTGCCTCCAAAGGAAAAAAAAAACAAGCAAATGATAGCTGGCTTTCTTCAGCAGAAAAGAGAAAAATTTTGTCTGCAAAGTGTAGAAAAAGTTGTTTGGATGAGAAGAGGGAAGAAGCCGTGCAGAGGAAGCAAAGCAATTTTCCATAAATCACAAAAAATTGGACAATTTCTGTGGAAAGCAGATAATTTATACAAATACTTTTGCTTGCTTTCAACCCCCTCTAATCCCTTATATTTTGAAATCAAATGTAAGATGAAAAACTTCACAGGAAGTTTTTTCTGCTCCCCCCAAAATCACAGATTAATAATTTTCTGTTTGTTAATGAAGAAGGTTATGAAGTACGCTGCACAGGAAGATGAACTTTGGAAAGGTGATGGGGAAATATTAACCCCTCCATCAGGGCCAGTGGGACAGAGAACACAGCAACCAAATCGGATGTCATTTTTTGAAAGTCCCACGTCGCACACTCTATAGTTGATTAGAAAAGCGAAGACTGATTACCCAACGATGAACTTTAATTAAAATGAAAGTAGGAAGTTCTTTTCTTCCAGGAGCCAGAATATGTAAAGGCTGGAGCATCTCATAATATTTTTTTTTTACCCGAGGTGAGCGAAGCGTTTTGGCTATCTGTGTCTTACTCAGATCACAAAGCAAATTTCCCTTGACTTGCTTCCAGGCTTGAAAAAAAGAGACTTCAGCTTAGAAAGACCAGAAATCCTTCTCCACATTTCCTCGTCGGGGTCAGAAGGAGAAATTAGAAATACTATCCCTTTGCTTCTGATTCTTAGCCAAACCAAACAGCAAGTACTAGAAATCAAGGTGAGATGGGGAGAGGCGGATAGGACACAAGGTCTCTGTGTGAAATTTTCTACATTTTTGTGGGTTTTTTGACGCACCAACAATGTTCAAAAGGCTCAAGTAACCTTCAACCAAGCCAAGAACAAAATTCAGCCTCCACGTCCTCCTCGGACGACTGCTCGGCTCCAGTGGCTCCAAAGCAGCATATTCAACAGGCGGCACGGAGGGTTGACTTCAGGTCTCCTCCGGTGTCGGATGGCTTTGGACACAGCTCCATGGGGAGGAGATATCCCTCGCCGGAATCTCGTTTCCTAGAAGCCAGGTGACACAAAGGCTCGTGCTCTGCAAGACGTTCGAGCGGTGCTTCGTCCCTCTTGCTCCTCGCCGCGTCGACGGCTTTGCTTAGCAGGCGAAAAGATGGGAAAAGTATTGGAGAAGTCCGTGGTGAAGCAGCACCAGGGGTCTGGTGCGGCTTCCAGGGTGTCTCCAGGCTCCCAGGGTACCGCGCAACTAAACCATTTTGGACACTTTGGGATATCCATCATTTTGCGTAATTAGAGAATACCATCTTAGGGGTTTGTGTGTCCCCCCCCAGTGAAATTCCCGGCTCCAAACGCCATCCTGCCCGCTTTGCCAAGGATGTCGCTGAGGGGAGGCCGAGTAGCAGAGACCTCAGCGACATCCTTGGCAAAGCCAAGGGAAGGGGCCTCCGGACCAAACTCTCAGCCAAGCTAATGCTGGACTCCGGGATCTCGTTGCCGTCTGGCAGAAACACAAGCCTGCTCTTGTGCGAGACAAGCCAGAAGCGCTCGTGCAGGCAGGGAAGACCTGATCTCTTGGTGGTTTCAGTCTTGGATTGTCCAAGGCCAGGACAACATTTGAACTTTCCCTTTTGAGCGCCTGAAGCTTGCGACATCTCCACGTGAGCCGTGTCTACTGTGGGAAGCAGAACCAGAGACTCGCCTGACATTTAACAGCAGAAGTCACCATTGCCTGCACAGCATCTGCAGAGAGAGGATGTGGCCTCAAAACAACCCCTCCCGGTGCAATCCTCAAAGAGCTCTGTGCCGCATCAGATGGGCTCATCTTCATGACCACAAGATCAGATTAATCAAATTTATCATGCTCTTGCAAACGAAGATAAATCTGTATTATTCTGAGGCTCCTTGCTGTCTGAATAAACCATTCTGTTATTCCAGCTAAAAATGAAACGGGCCCACCACCAGCCTATTTTTTCCTCATGTAACTGAGAATTGATTAAAGTGGTGTAATTAACATTACATCAGTGCTAAGCGAGTAAAAAATAACATCAGAATCCGAAAGTCTGTCCTTACTCCGTAACAAACACTGTGATGATGGATGGCCACTTGAAAATACCCCGTATTTGTGATAAATTTCTAAACTCCGTTGTATGGAGCCATGAAGTTCAATGGAAAGCTCACACTTTGAAGAACAGCTGTATGAAGTAGACGGAACATGCTATCGAGATACAAATATAAAACCGAACAAATAAATCAACAGGCTTCGAATTAAAATTACGTATTACAGCCCTAAGTCACCCCAAGTCTTTATGTCCTGTCACCTTGCACATTAAAAACCCCAATACAATTTTTTTTCTTGCTCAGCAGTGTCTGCTGATGCATGACTTTGGAGGAACAGACTGGAAACAGTCCAACAGCTGATGTATCCGTAGTATTTACATGGGGCCCAATCCAAAACGCAAGGAGACAGAACAGGGGTAACGACACAGACCCTCTCCCCGCCACCTCGAAGACAGCGTAGTCTCTGAGCACGTGCACTGTTCGCCTCCACTAATCGAGGCTTTTTATTATTTTTTTTTTTAGCATGTGCACAGAATTTGATTTAAAGTCTTTTATTTGACGGAGGAAAAGCCCAGTGTCATACCCGCCTCCTCTCCAGCACATGGGACCGCTGGCACGACGGGGCAGACGGACCAGCTCCTTTCCGACAGACAGACGCTCTTCGAGACGGTCCACGCAGCTGCGCGCACGTCTCCCAAAATTCACTGATAAGGATCTGATGCCTCGAACCAAAGTCCTGGTGAGCCACCAGCCCGTGAGCGCTTCGGGAACCGGTTCCAGCTTTGGCCGCTGCCTGCGACACCGGCTGAGCGGACGAGCCCCCAGCTTCGCCAGCGGCCCCTTCCCAGGGCAGATTTCTACAGATTTGAAATTCAAGCTGTAAAACCACTGGAAATTCTGCAAAGTAGCTCCTCTCCTTTATTTCTGGCATTTTCACTCTCTGGAAAAGGGAATGTGAATAATAAGTAGTAAGTCAGACTGTTCTGGTCCTCCACAAACATTGTATTTGGTATGTATTTCAGATTATTTTCTTTAATACATGCGAAAGCACTGCTTAGTGGTGTCCTGTCAATAGTCAGTTGGACGTTCCCCCTCTAACACAAACCATGCCCTTTGAACGATGCAAAATTCCTTGAACGATATTAATAAGCAACAACCACCAGGCAGAATAACACTGGGAAAATAAAAGAACAAAATCCTGCAAAGCCTCCAGCCAGTGATGTTGGGATAGTGATTTTGACGAGTGGCATAAAAAAGCAACCCCTTCTCCAAGGTCTCTTTTCGTAACAGTATTTCCCGTGCCGGTGCATGTACCGCCTGTTTAAACAAGGTCTTTAAATCCAAAATGATCATTTTCAGGACACTTTCATCCATATCTTCCACGCGTGAACACAGAGGTCCCTACAGCACACGCACCTTCCTCGCTTTCCTCAGCCCAGCTCCTCTTCCTCTTGTCCTCTACATCAGAATCACCCATATTCCTGTTTTTTAAGTTATTTACCTATACAAAATGTTTAGAGATGAAAGCCAATATGCCTGCCGCTTCGGGGACAGCCTTCAAGGCTTTGAGCGGCAATACCTGTAAAGACGGCTCACGACAGCAGATGGACTTGCCTCAGTCGCAAGGCGAGCAAAGTGTATATATATTTTTTTTATTTATTTATTACTTTTTTGCTACTTGGAGTAGTTACTCTGCCAGTAACAAAATGCACAGCCGCTAAAAAGAAGGTGGGAAATAGCAGATGTAAAGCCCAGGACAAGCCCTCGCAGAAGCTCAATCACTTCTCAGCCAGGCTGGGATTGACCCATCCATCGTCCTGCATTTGTATCCTGTATTTGCAGGGCTTCAGACCGTGTTTAGGCTGAATTTCCCTGTACAACAGTGATGACTGGTGGCCGTCCTACTTGTTTACGTAGCTAGTGGAAAGTCATATAAACTGGCACCGCTCTCGTGGGTTCTGTCACCTGCCCCTTGTACCCAGCCAGCACCGGTTACCGGCAATAAAAAGCCAATGAACATATGGGGATTGCTCAGTTACATCATGAAACAAGATGAAAGCAAACACTTTAATGTGCAGAGCATCGTTTGTCATGAATAACTAAAAGGAATGCTGAAATATGAGTTGTTTGGAACTTTGTCACTTTCTCATCACAGCACTTTTGTCTCAGAAAATATGACTTAGATCAAAAGGGAATTCCCCACAAGTACGTTTGAATTTTGCTTAAATCACCCCGTAGAAATCCAAAATAAAAAGAAAATGTTTCAGTTGTGTTTATAAAAAAAAAATAAACCTCACAAAGAACAGCTGTCTTGCTGAAATGAGCTGAAATATTTAATTTTTGCTCAGCCTGAGCGCGACCCGTGTCAACCCGAGCTACCTTCAAGCCATGAAGTTTCTAAGTAATTTTTGTACCTCCTGACCCCACTCCTGCGGTCAGAGTCCTTAGCCAGACTACATCCCTCATAACACAATCTATTTCACCTTTAATTAAATCCTGGTGCTACCCCACGAGAGCATTTGGAGGGGATGAACCCCTGCTTCCATTTCGGTGTTAAGGAGCACCGTGGGGGGTGGCTGCCCAGTGGAGACCCTTCTTCTGCTGTATTGGGAACTGAAAAACCCGAAAATCATCTGGATTTTCAGCTTCGTACCTGACAAATTCTTTTCTCTCCATCAATGCCCAGTAGGATGCTCACAGGCCAAGAAGAAAGCATCAAGACCGACAGTTACATAATACGGCTAATATTAATAAGCCAACTCACAGTAATTACGTCCAAATTTCCTGCGGAGATTGTGTTTCATTTGCTTATGTTTTGTTTGTTCTGTTTGGTTTTTTTTTTTAAATTCATGCAAATACCTTTTCAGCACCCCTAAACCCGAGCCCCTAAATGCAAGTTGACCTTCAAACGTGCTCAACGCTAAAGGAGGTGAATTCCTCAAGGCAGAGCGAGCCCCGAGACGTGGCATCATCCCCTCGTGTCCCCCTCCTCCTCACCCTTCGGCAGAAGCCGCAGCTCTCTGAAGCTTTGCTCACCACCGTGCAGCCTGGGTTTTGCAGCTATTTTCGGCACCGCCACTGTACAGCAGCCAAGTTCACAGACGTATTTGTGTGATTTTTTCATAACTTCCTCCAAGTGGGTCTTTTTTTTTTTTTTTTTCCTCCATACTAAGCTCAACATTTTTACTCTTCCTAGGTCAACCAAAAGGCATCTTGCCTTGGCATCTCGCCTATCTGCCCGGCCCAGTCGCAGCATTTCTTATGAGCGGTGCCAGCTCCCCGGGTGGGTGCGAGGGGGGGGACCGGACTTATTTACTAAAAGCCCATCAAAAAACTATCTCTGTAGAGCAGATTCAGCCCCTTTGGAGCTAAAAGGGCAAGGATTTGGGTGCTTCCCCATGGGAAGGCAGTTCCCAGGCAGCTTTCCGCTGGGTACATGCTTTGGGGACCGAAGGTAATGCTATTTTTTGTCCATTTTTATGCCCGCTGTTGAGCCGGCGTTGGGTTCCCCGTTGGGCTGGCGACTTCACCAAGCGCCTGGTACGTGCCAAGACTCTGAGCTATTGATCTGCTTGAAAGCAGAGGGGAAGACGGAGGAAATAACACCGTCAGGGTGTTAGTACAGAAGCACCGTGAGCAGACACGCGCTCCGGACGTACGCGAACAACATCCTGCCCGGCACAGAAACCTCCATTTGCCGACAGCTCTACAGATCCCCAGCCCCGTGGTACCCAAGCTCCACGCAAGAGTCTTGCACGCACATCAAGCGAGCAGAGATATTAGGCTTAGACGTGCCGGTTTCCAAAAGCAGAGAATTGACCTCATTAATTCTCCACGCTCGTAGGTTAATGAAGCCCCAAGCGTAGGGTCAAAGGGGGTTGGAGGAGCTCGGTGCTGCTGGCAGTGCTGCAGCTGAACTCAGGCTCTGAAACCAGCTCCGTGTCCCCAGGGCTGCGGATGAGGAGCCGCTCCTGGGGCTTTTCCCAGGCGCCAATTCACCCCGTGGGATCCAGAGCTGTTCCGAGCCCCGGCCAAGGCTGCAGCTCCCCGCCCAGGAGATCTCACCGGCCAGTTCAAGTTCAGAGGTTATTAATAAGACACACGCAAGGGGAGGGTGAGCGTAGGTGTGGGATGGAAACAACCAGGCTGAAACGCTTAGAGCATCAAGTTTGACATACTCAAGTGTTTTTTCTTCCCTTTTTCAATCGCTGCTTTGATTCTTTGACTTTTTTTTTTTTTTTGACATGCAAATGTTGCTTTAAGCTCTTCCTGTTCTCACATCAGGTGTATGCAGTCAGCTTTCTCACAGCAAAATTGCCCAAAAAGCTTTAAAAACCTAAAAGGCGGGGGATTGCCAAGGAGGAGAGAGTTCATATGCACCCTCACCTGATACCCTCAGCTCTCGAACAACCCGGAGGCTCCCGGCCCAGCCTGGCCCAGCCTCCAGCACAGCCGACAGCCCCTCTCCAGAAATGCGGATGAGGCGTTTGCTATTGAGGATGGACCGTGGGAGCCTAATTCTCAGCTGATCCCCCAACACTCGGTTCCTCATCCATGTTAACCACTTTGCCAGCTGCAAAAAAATAAAATAAAATCTGCTTTTCTTGGACTTAGACCACTTGGCTACCAACCCCTCGCCAAAAACCAGAGCTTTCCAGTTCAATGACACTGAAACCAGTGCGTAACCCTGGTCTCAGCCCCAGCTCCTCCAGACTGCTGGCACCCCACGCACTCCCCGGCACGCGCAATCCCACCCACCCATCCTTCCCATGCAAACAAACCAGCCACGAAATTCTACGGGTGGGAACACTCCTGTGAGAAATTCGTTGCGATCCTATTGGAAACGCAGTGCGGTTACCCTGCTGCCAAAAATAAATGACCAAAAAAATTGAAATGCAGATACTGGTGTCAAGGCTTGTGCAGCCCACGAAGTAACTGGTAGGTGGGTCAAAAAGCTGGAGAATCGCCAGCCTGGTACCGGCCCCACAGACCTGGGGTACCCACGCTTTACTTCCAGCTTCCTAAGAGATGCGCCGGGCAAAGCTCTGGCAGTCCCCGACGATGCCCTTCCAGCTCTCAGGTGGCTGAAATCTCAATATTCAGTTATATTATTGAATTTTGGCCCCTCGAGCTCCCAGCCCAGGCTCAGCCCTGGGCGAATTCCCGCTGTCCTCTGCCAGCAGGGCAGGGCTGGAGAGGGACGGGGCATCGCCAGCAGCTATTACAGCCCCGAGAAGTAGCTGAGTCAGCCTTCCACATGATAAATCATTGACTCATATTTGCAGTTTCCTGGTTTTAGTTGAAATGCATCTGTTGCAAACTCATGCAATGCCATGCTCTCCCACAACAACCCCCCCTCCCGCCCCACCATGGATTTGCATCCTTTGGAGTAGAACCCATCCCCCTCCCTTATTACCTAATGACCTTAAAATGTTCATTGCAGCGTTTCTCAACCAGAAATGCAATTCCTAAGGTCGTGTTTTCTAAAAGAGCCCAGATACCTGCTGAGGATACAGACACGGATGAGGATGAGCTAAAGCCATCGCTCACAGCTCGGGCAGAGCGGGGACACCTCAGCCCCGCGGTTCTGACGGTGCAGAAGAAAGCAAGAGGCAATTCAAAGGCAATTACGTGAGAATAATTAACCGGGAATGGGAAATGGCACACATCAAGGCAGTTAACCACAGGAACGTGCCTTCAGCGCTACCCGCCAGGATTACAGATGCCAGCAGGTGAGTTGGAAAATCAGCGTATTGCTAGAAGCCTCCACCAGCTTCATGGCATTCGCTCCTTTCTCCATAGTTCTTTCCCGTATGGGTCTGATCCAACACACACACACACGTTTTCCTGCTTCCCTAGCAGCTTGGGTTCTCTTTTTTTGAGGATGTAACCGGCTTACAATCCCTGCGTGTGCCGACACCGACGAAACCCCTGACTCTGAAGAAATCCCTACCTGGGTGCTTCCCGCGCTCCTCTGCCGTGCTCAGCGTCAGCTCCTGTTAGAAATTTCCAGCAATTCCCAGCAGTTGCCCGGCTAGCTGCCGCTTCCGCAGGCTACGGGAGACGACGGGCAACAGCCCGTTCCGTGAGGCTGCTGGACGAGCTGTCGGCGGTGCCTGTCTGCGGGTGCACGTGTATGTCCAAAAGCATCCAGCTCCCATTTTCCCCATGCAACGTAGCATTTATTTTTCAACTGTCTGAGAGTTTCTGTAGGAATAGTGCTTCATCTCAGGAGCACCGGAATATCTAATTGTCACCTTAGTCAAGTCTTGATTCATTCTAGCAATTAAATTAAAACGACAAAGCAAAACCAAGCGTATGGAAACATCTAGGCCGCCTGGACCATCTAGCTAAGTAACTCCCGATAATTTCATTCACCTAAATCATGCGAATCAACGATATAATGAAGGTCATGGGGGGAACTGCCCTGCAGCAACAGGAAGCGCGATGCAATGCTTAAAGCAGAAGATTAGGATCAGGAAACCTGCCACTATTTGCTTTACCTCTGGATTCTGTGCTTCCATCACCTATAAAACAGGAATATCGACATCTTTCCTAGCCTAGAGATGCATATTGAACCCCTTCATTAATGTTTATGGGACAGCTGGAGAGGTTCAGATGAAGAGGGCTGAAGATAAGAAACACAAAAGCTTGTGAGCGATCCAGAAGAGCCGGTGCCCTGGGAAGCGGCGAGCCGCGGGTTGCAGGATTCCTCTGCAGGCAATGGAGTGGAGAGGCCACGGCGGGTGCAAAATAAGCACCAAACCAGGGGAGGGAAGCGCTCTGGAAATAAATGAGACAAGGCAAAAAGCTACGGCTAAGTACCTGGGAAGGTGTCCCCACTGAATATTCCTTTTCAAATTTATTATGTTGCAGCACTGTTAGAGATCCGTAATGGGAAGGCTTTATGTCCCCCTCCCTGCCTAGAAGTCAGAATTACTGGGGCCGTTTCTTCCTATTGCTGTGGTCTGGGACAGGAAAAGACGCTCCACATGGCAGCTGGAAGGATTATTACAGGGTTAAACCAGTAAGACTAAAATAAAACTAAATTATATAAGTTAAGTCTAGGAAATATTGGCTGTAACACAACTCCATAACCAAAGCGCGATGGAAAATTGAGTTTTTGACAAAACAGTTTGCTTGCTTGCAGCCATCATTTGCTTTCCAAGGAAGTTCCCTCAGCGATGTTTTTAATTTGCAGTGGGTTAAATGTTGTCACAGCTTTCGGTAAGAGAATTAAAATAATTTTTTTTGGCCAGTTTTCTGGCAAACGGGTGTGCACTTGTACCCCACTTTGGGCTTAGTTGCTGTCTCTACCCAGACCAGCCTGAAACTGCCTCCGTCAGGCTGTTTGCCACTCAGCTCCGCGTGCCTCTGCTGCTTCACCCTGATTTATGGGAAGCAATATTTTATGGGAAGCCTGATGACTCAGGGTTCTCACAGCACATTGTAACTTCTTATTTATGGCACAGCCACCCTTTACCAGCAACACATGGCACTACCTGCCCTGGCAGGTTTAAAGTGACTGCGGACGCTCCTGGTCACAATAACCCTGATGAGCACGGTTGGGTTTGTTCCTCCAAACCAAAGGATTTATTCCCAGGGTGCGTCATTCCTGCTTAATTCGGCCTCTCCCAATGCTGTGGCCAGGCTTCCACAGCAGAACCGGTGGGACCGTGGCAGCGTGGGCTTCTGCCCACCCGCCGTGGCACGGGCACGCACGAATAGCTCCAGCCCCCTGCACGCGCCATGTCTCATTCCCTTATGGCCACATTTCTGCGACTTCCAGGTTACGCTGAAGCTCTACAGGACTTGATTACCTAGTTCAAGATACAACAGAGATAACGACCAGATCGCGGGAGCAGGGATCAATGACCCAGCAGCGGTAATGCCAGGTCCATCACCTCGCCTGCCTCCTGCCAGCTCCCCGTGCTTTTTATGTTAGATTTGCTGAGCAGCTTCAAACCAACATTAAAGCCAACACAGCATACTGCTTCATCCCTTTTTTCTCCTTCCTTTTCCCCTCCATTCTCCCCCACCCCCCCCTTTTTTTTTTTCTTTCCTTAGCAGGGTGTTTCTTCCAAGATCACAACAGCAACAAAGGAAAGCTTCTGCTACCATGGCGTTGGTCATCAGGGCTGTCTCTGCATTGCAATGCAATCTCTTCTCAGAAACAGCAGAGCCAAGAAGAAACCATAAAAGTTCACAAATCCATGTCCAAATCAAGTATGTCAACATTACAAGCCCTAACAAACAAAAACCTCACTTGGAAGCTACAATCCTTCCTGCTCAAGGCCATAATAGAGTCATGTTCTCAGGCTCACCTTCCCCAGGCTCAAAATAGCCCAAAAGCACCCAGCTCACCGCGACTGATGCCGGCGCCCAGCCCGCACCAGCCCGGCTCCCGCGGTGAGGCCATACGGCACGTCGGGAAGGCAAAACTCATCCCGGAGCGCGTGCAGGGTCAGAAACACGGCTGCAAGGACCGCAAAGCCATCCAGCCTTTAAGTTGAGCGTATTGGTAAGGTGGTCTGGCAAGCCTGGCTCCGCTTCTCCAGCTGTCTCCGTTCGGATGGAGACCTGGATGCTGCAATCCAGCCCAAATTCCCTCTGATGGAAAGCAGGGCGTGAGGAGAAGGGGGAGAGGGCAATGGGGCACACCTCTGCCTTGGCGTGAAGGAGACCCAAGACCGGGAGTCCTACAGCCCGGAGCGTACGGCGAGCAGCAGCTAGAGACGCGACTCCTGATCTGAAAGTTTATCCCTATTCCAGCTGTACTGCTTAAATAAAAAAAAATCCTATTAGCCACCAGGGATATTTTTTTCTTTTTCCCATCACGTTTCCAAGGCAAAAGAACAGACGTTATCAAGCAGGTTTGCTGACTATAATAGAGATAAACCATGTTACTGAACACTCACACAGGCTTTTTTGTCCCTTGCCCCGTGTATGCTCTTGGTTCTAAACAAAGGACAACAGACAAGATAAATTAGAGAGGAAGATGTACTTCAACAAAGAGATAGACTTCTTTTTTTTCTAAAACTGTCTCAATTCTGTTTATATTGGCTAGGAGACAGCATCCCCCGTTCTTCTCAAACACACCAAACAAAACCCAAGCTAATGACGCAATTCCCGTAATCAAGGTCATAGGCTTGGTTTTGCTGGAGCCTGCAGCCAAATGTTATAGCCGGGGCAGAACGCAAAACCTCATTGAAAATGGGCTGAGGGTCAAAAACTTAAAGAATTTGCTTAACAGGAGGAAAAGCACTTAGGGAATGCTTTCTTCTCGAAAGAAAAGAGGAAAGTTGGAAAGCTTGCGGGTCCTCCTGAGTGCTTCACCTGGAGGAAGGGGCAGGGTGAGCTGGGATGCTCCTAAAGTCAAGGGCAAAGCTCTTCTCCACCTGGGTGAAACTGGGATTTTGCTCCATCTCCTCTGGGCTACGCCCAACTAAGAAGGAGGGCAGTTCAAAGAGAGAAGGGAGATGGCTCGCTGCTCAAACCCATCTGCCAAAAAAAAAAAAAAAAGTCATTTCCCAGCTAAGAAACTCACCTGGGGCATCAGTGCCTTAAAATAGCAGCTGTGACTCCGCCATGGCAAACAGCGGCCGCTCCCTGCGCACGAGGGACGCGCGCCGCCGCGTAAGGACCTGCAGGTTGGGTTGTTGACACGAGAAAACCCGTCTTAGCTCCTAAGTCTATCGTTTTGCTTGAGACAGAAGAACAACTGGATTTGAACCCAGCAGTCCCGGTGATAAGGCTCAGCAGCTCGGCTGCTGGGAGAGCTCGGGGTGCGGACGGAGAGCGGTGCCCGCGGCTTTGCACCGTGGCTGCTTGGAAAAACCTGCAAGGAGGAGTCCTTCCCTCCTCTCCTGCCCGACTCCGGCTGGAGAGGGATGCCCGGGAGCTGGCGGGAGCTTTCGGAGAGGAGAGAGGGCAACGGCTCTTCTGCAGGTGATTCCAGCTTAAAGGGTTTGTGAAACCTCGGCACCAGGCGGAGGTGGCTGGTTTTTCTCAAGGTGAGCTTGCATGAATCACAGGAGGAAACAGAGCCGTGTAAAACCGGCAAAGCTGAAACTACTGCAGAGCGGGCAGCTTTTTCAAAGATGGGTCTAGATCCAGGGTTCCTAGATCCAGGCTGGGGCTGTGAGCGACAGTCCCCTTCAAGGCAAGAGACATTTGCTCTGCTCTCCCCGATAGCCTTTGGTCGTGAGGAATAACAAGGGAACACAGATGATTTGAGTCATCTCCACTGATCCACCATTCAGGGAGAAAACCAGCTTGCTTTTTGTTGCTGCGTGCAGCAGAAAAGATAAGCAGAAGAAAAAGAAAAGCTACGGGGAATCCCACATGACTTTCTTCTAGTGCACTGTACTTGGTCTATTGGAACTAATAAAAACACTTAGGGCTGCAGGGCATAGACTCACGCAGCTGGATATAAAGTAACACAGCACTATTAGAATAGGCTGCATTTGCCTTTCAGACCAGCTTCTAGCCCTCCAAATAATCCAGACGGACGTGCAGGGGCATCCCTTAAGGCAGGTCCTGTAGCCGGTCCAGCGCACGCCTGGGTGCATTTGGACATCGCCCGTCTGTGCCTGCAAGGCTTTCTGCACAGCGCGAGCTGCTCTTATTTGCACTGTATATTTGATATAAAGCTCTTCTAGAGACAGCGCTTCCAGGGTACCTTCATGTGCTGAGGGACGTCCCATATTTATGCTTGTTATCGCTGGCTTGTCACACACTCCTACGCTTTTATCAACCACAGTACTTGTTCGGAGGAAGATGATGCAACGGCTGCATGGGAAGTGTCAGCTCTTTGGTACAATGCTGTTTATTGTTTCAGAAAAGAGACTTTCAAAATAGAACGGTCGCTGCCATGTTTACTGACCTCCTCAAGAAGGCTTTTGGCTGCGCCTTTTCTTTCCTGAAAGGAAGGCAAAAATATCAGGATGCAAAAATCGGTGCACGCCAGTGAAGCGGCGAAATCAAGCAGTGCCGTCCCTGATCCCCGATCCTCCTCCTCTGCACCCACTCTGGCTTTTCCCAGGGGCTGGACTCCAAGGCTTGAGCAGATCAGACAATCGTTTTCCGCCGTCACCTAATCCCTTCTCTGCTGCATTATCTCAGCACGAAGACGCGCCGGTTTCTCCACCGCTCAGTTAAAAACTCTCTCGGTGGGAGCAGCAGCCTGGGGTGCAACCAGGGCTGGGGGAGCTGGGCTCTCCTCCGTCGTACGCTGCTGCCGAGGAGGCTCTGCTCTCCCCGGGAAAGGATCACCCAGGGGAACTTTGAGCCATGCACGTGCCACATGTGGAATTAAAACGTCTGCCTGTTTTCTTTTAGGTAGCTTGCAGTTACCCTTCTGACATAAGGGGCATAAAATCAGCTCAGCTTCACCCGTTCCAGCCACCTCCATCATTGCTGACCGCACAGGAGCTTGCAGCGCCCGGGCATCTTACATCATACTTAAACCACAACATAATATATTGACAAAACGAGAGAGAGGTGAGAAATAGTAACTGATGAACGTGCCTTAAGAGCAGATGGGTAAGATAATAACGAATCGCTAGAAGCAAAACTATTCTAGCAGTCGACCTGCAGCAGTCGTTTGCAGAAAGCGGCGTGTCGAGGCGAGTGCCGCGGTGTAAAGGCGCTGGCAGGCACGCTGCCGCGCCGGTGGCATTAAATAGTGGGTAATGTAACCTTTCCACTCCACGGCCTGTCTGGGAGCCATTAGCTTTTATTGCCCTCTGGAAATCATTAGCTCTACATCCAAAAGTCTACGCGGACAGAAGCAGGATAAGTGGAGACTGATAAAACTCCATTTTCTTCAGATTAAAACGAAATTCATTTTTCAGACTTCTAGTGTACTCTCACTCTCAAAAGTGAGATTGTGTGCTTGCCCTTCACCCAGCAGCTGCTCAGTAACTCCTACTATATGCAAAAATCACAATTAGCATGAGCGGCCACGGAGACCTGGCTGCAGGTGCCCGTTCCCTGCGGGACCCGCTGGCAGCCACAGCGGGATCGGACGCCTGCGGACACACATTCCTGCAGCACCGCGCTGCGTTTTGCTCCAGACGCGCAAAGATGGCTAGAATCAAATGAATTAAGGCACATTGACATCATGTTCAAACCAATTTCACGTTTCCAGAAAGCAACCTCGGGCCAGCTCAGTGCTTCCCATCAGTGGGCGTCACTTCTATAATGACACGAGGGTAATTAGCAGCCTGTGCAAGCCCACGTGCCAGGACCGTGCCGCCTGTCCCCCCTCCCCGCCCCAGCCTGGGTAGTCCCCCAGCATCACGGCTCCGCAGGATTCGGGCAGGGTGAAAGCCAGGACCCGTGCCTTTTTAATTTCCAAGGCTCATAGCCCACATTCCCCAGGAAGGGACAATGCCATTTTTGAGGGTTGCAGAAACGCTGCACGCTGCGGGATGTGGAGGTTACGGTATTTCGGTAATCCTGCGGGTTAAAGTGCTTGAGGCAGACAGAGGACAACGAACGCTTTTCTCTGGGTATTATGGGAAACCCAGAGAAAAAGAAAGCAGAGGCTCAAAGTTTGCCACCTCCGGATTTCCCCGTTCTGCACCTTCCACCGTCAGATGAGGCAAAGGCAAAAGCCGTTTCAGCTGTAGAGCCAAGAGCCAAAGCTGCTCAGTCGCATCCAGGCGACAACAAACACCTCTGATTCACACAACTCTGCCTTATGAGAATCTCATAGTTGAGACCATCCCTTTCCTGTAAAAGAGCAGCAGAACTGGTTTTGCAGCCCTTGGTCATGCTAATTTGCTGATGGAAAACAAGGTGCTTGTAAGGGAGAAGGAGCACGCAAGTGAGCTGTATTCAGCTTAATCACCGGGTTAATTAACTGTATACCAGATGAACACCGCTTAAGTTATATAACTAGTGTAAAACCTCTGGGTTCACTTAAAACCAGAGCCTTTTCCCCAAAAGCAGGTGACTTGCTCCCAGCAGCTGGTAGGGGTAAAGAAGGGAGGAGAAGCTGCCCCACGGCTTTTCCCCACCACTGAGGTCAATAAAGTCACTGAGGTCAATAAAGTCACCGGAGGTGTTGCCCTCTCTCCAGGGACACAGCCTTAGCTGGGAGAGACTTATCTGGGCTCTTAAACTTAGCAGCGTAAGAATAAGTTGTGGTCAGATTTTGCTAAAATAAGTGCAAAGGCTCTGGAAGGCAAAGGAGACGGCTACAAACATTACGAGCTCCTGATGGGGGAAAACTAAACCACAATCCGTACTGGGGCTTTAGCAGGATGTCGCCTACAGAAAAAAAAACAAGAATCCTAAAGCAAACCAGCACAGGCCGTGCTACGCTGAAGATTTCTCCGTTGTTCTCCCAGCCGTAGAACAGACTCCTCCGCGGCTGTGTGGGAACGCTGTTCTGGAGGAGGAATAGATTACGTATGGATGGATTACTGGGGATTGACAGGCTCATTAGCAGAGTAATTTAATGTGCTCACGAAGGCGACTGCCATGCTGCACGACATGAACTGGGCAGCCAAACGGCGGTTGTAGGAGTTCTGTATCTCGATGAATTTTCATCCTGAAGCAGCAGCTGGACGGCATCTATGGAACCGGAGCTGCTTTTGTGTGGCCTCAGCTACTGACCCAGCAGGAAGGTCCCGCAGGGCAGGCGACGGCTCTGGCCTGGCCCGTAACGGCACGGTAACGAACCGGAGTAATTTTTATTAATCCGCTGAAGAATGACTGCACAGTGAGCGTACCTGAGCTACAGAGGAAAGAACCTGCTCTCCCTCTCCTCAACCGGAGCCTGCCAGCAAGGGCATACAGTGCTCGACATCTCCTTTGCCTGTTGTTTCAATCGAATCCACCTGTATTTTCTCCAGCAGACCCAGCCCACTTCTGCAACCCTCTCCTCTGCAAATCCCTCCTCTGCCTTTTTCTTCTGCAAATAAAACCCTCTCCCAGGTTTCCTCCTGTCTCCCAGGTGGCAGAGCTCTGCCTGCTGTCCGCGTCCAGTGATTTCCCCGCAATGCTCCACAGCAGCCACGTTGAAAAGCCTGGAGCATTTTAAGAAACGCCTATATTTGCTTTTTTTTTTTTTTTTTTGGAGCTATTGTAGCTGAGCCGGCTCCAGGCCGGGGCTGTATTTGGCAGATGTCCACCGCTGCTGTGAAGCGATAAGTGCGGCTGCCCCGGCAGCTCAGCGGCTGAGATGAGACAGGAAAGGGTGGGATGGGTGTCAGCTCGAGAACAAGCTGTGACAAACACGAGGCAGGAGAATGAAACTCCTGACATACCAGAGATGCTGAAAAGGCAACCGCAGATCTCCTGGGCCATGAAGGAGAGGGAGCCCCGCAGAGCTGCCTGGCACACGTTACGGCTCCCGGCGTGGTACAGATCCAAAGCTGGTCGTGTTTTTCATGTTTTCACACATCTTTCTCTCCGGCCACGCTACAGCCTACATAAAAGCTCTTTGGTGTCACACCGTAGACCTGAACTTGACCTCTAGCCCTGGGGATAAACTCAACGTGGGGCTGAAGCCAATGGTTTCTGTGCAAGGGTCTCAGGACAAGTAGGAGATGCGGTTCCAAGCTGCAGCTCAAATCCACTGCTGGAGGCTGACTTTGGCTTCCAGCGGAAAAAAACCGGGCGGAAACAAAATGGAACCATGCCCAGGCTTTGCGAACTGGGGGCTGGCAGCTGGAGGTTTGCGCTCCAAGGTTTGGGCACAAGGTTGGCAAGGGCTTAGGGAGGATGGCAGACGTTCCCTTGTGCCTGTCAGACCGCAGGGCCATTGTGTACGGCAATTATTGGGATTAAATAAGAGCGGAGAAACATTCCGTTGAGGAAGAGAGACTGCTGCAAGCTGCACTTCCAGCAGATGACAGAGAAGGAGATGAGGAAAATGAAGTGCAGAGAAGGGCAAAGAGACTGGCAGTAAACCACACGGTCTTCCAAGTGGAAAGGCAAAGCTCCGGCACGAGGTTTTGGTCACAGACTGATAAAACCAGAACTCGGCGCATTCATTTCTTCCTGACGGCTCTGACAGGACCAGCAGCTCTCTACCCTCAACCCGAGGTGCTCCTCCAAGACCTCTCGGAGCTGCTGCTCTTCTCCCAGGACTCCTCAGGATCTGGAAGCTCTTCAGAGTGCCCAAGTCCCCCAAAACAGCAAGTGTTGGGGTCTCCGAGCGGAGCCCCCCCCCCCTTTGAACCCCTCCTCCAGATGCAGATGTGGAGGCTGCCCTGAAGTGCCAGATGCTGGTGGGTGTCCAAGGTCTGAGACCGCATGGACTGCATGACCGCAGGGCCACCCTGCTTGCGCTTGGAGCATCTTCCGTGCCTCCGGACCTTATCCCAGGAATCTCCATCTCCCGTTCCACAGGCGCCACATCCTCATACCCTGCCCAGGCAGAAGGTAGCTGCTGCTCCCCTTGTTATTTCTGCACGAGCAATCAGAACCTGCAAAGGGACGCGACGGACTGCCAGACCCTCGTCTCGGGGAGGGGGGATGGATGCCGGGCTCTGTGTGTGCTCTGCAACTGCCTTAACTTGCACCTCGCTTCAGACACTCCTTCCCATCGGAGCTGGCTCCGGCAACGCCGCCGCGGGATGGAAAGAGAAGGCGGGAGGGCGCAGAGCACTGCACTTGGTTCTCATCGCCTTCTGCGCGGTGCTGATCTTGCCCGTGGCTGTTTCTCGTCGCTGTGGACGGCTGACTCGGTTCGCCGTAAGGGAAGCATCACGGCGGTGGTGGCTTGTGTCTTGTCTTGAGTGGACGTTCCCCACTGCCACGGCCAGGAGGGATGGCAGCCGGGAGGCTGGGAACACCAGGGCAGCCCCCGACAGCCGCCCGCAAACCACCAGCACGTGCAGTAAGTCGCAGGGATGCTCTGCAGAGCAAGGCAATCCAAGCTGAAAGACGGAGCCCGGCAAGGGATGCAGCGACCAGCATCGCCACCCAGGACAACCCCAGGGCTCCCACCCAACCTGCCAGGAGCTGCTCCGGGGCAGCTCCTCCAGGCAGCACCCAGGGCCACCCACACTTCTTGTGGGTGCCACTGCCCTCTGCAGTCCCCAGAGCAACACGCAGCTTGCCAACACGCAGCCCGGACGTCCCTCCGGCATCCCCTCCTTCCATTCCAGTCCTCATGGACTTCCCTACCAAGTCCCAGCCCAGAAGATAATTCATCCGAAGAAACGCATTTACCTGCAGCGGGAGCACTGGAAATGAATGGTGCTGGGGGCAAGCGAGGGCTCTGAGCCTCTCCGTCCCGTGCATCGCCCCGGCTGGGAACTCCCCAACGGAGCTGTGGCTCTTCCAGAAGCTGCCGAGGAATGGCCGAAAGCCTGAGCGGAGCGTGTTATCCCACACTAATCCCTCCACCCACAACCTTTCACAGGAAACCTTCCGTCGTACAGCCAGTCCCGAGAACGCGGCTAAACGTGCCCTGCGCATCCGAGAGCGGAGCCGTGGCCTCTCGCTGCCTTCGGTCACGTAGTTTGGGACACGCCTGACTCAGCAGGGATGTCTCGGTCTGAACTGGCTACTTGAGGCTGCGTTTACCGTCAGTACAGACTCAGCCGGTGGACTGTAGCACGCTCGGCTTCAGCTGAAAGTGGAAGTCGAAGCAGTTGAGGTGAGGAGGCAACGAGCAGCACCGAGGAGGGGACACGCCACGGGGAACAACAGCTCTGGCAACTGGCGTAAAAGTCCTTTTTGAAGCTTTCTGGACCGCTGAGACCCGGCTGGGTGAGGACCAGGGCAGGACCGAGGGCAGGGCAGTGGCAGCTCAGAGGGAGCCAGCAGGTCTTCAGCCACCCGTGGAGACACACGGCCCCAGAGGCAGAGCGCGGGAGAGCCGTCGGGATACCTCCGGAGTCCCTGCTCTTCCCCAGGCTGCATGGACAGAGCCGGAGAAATCCCCAGGGAGTCTGCCAGCTGCAGGGGATGGGATTTGGGGGTGTCCCGGGAAGCATCCTTGCTCCAGCCTGGCACTCCTGCCCAGCCGCCTCGCAGGCTGCCGGCCAGGACAGACCTCGGTCTGAGCACATTGGCCACGCTGGTGTGCTAGCAGCTGTGGTTTCGCCTAAACATTTCTGCTCTGAAGGCTTTTCTCACTAAGCCAGTCAGATGATTACAGATAAAACCTACACCTTAGTGCAAAAAAGCAGAAATAGAGTCTCTTGGTTTATGTATGTATTAGCACAAGCGCCGAGCGAGTATTTGCTTCGGAGCAGCAAGTTAATCATCAAAGCAATCTAGTCTGCGGCTCGTTTGCAAAATGGAAAGCAGAAGATTAGAAAGGGCATCTGTGCCAAGGGCTCTGGCACCTGGGCGCTTTCGACACAGCTCAGAGACTACCACCGCCCATGGCTCCCACGCAACGTCCCCCACCGCCCCTGCCTCCAGCCCTGCGTCCCCAGCGCAATTTTAAAAGCTCTGCTAATATTGCTCTTATAGACACAATAAGGGTTAAGAAAGACAGCCAGGCTGGGCTGATTCCTGGGGGAGAAGTAGAAGAAGGACGTTCCCGGACAGAGCTGAAGATTCATATATCCACCTCTGCCCCTGACCGCAGTGCAGCACAGAGCACTCAGCTCCCATCAACTGCTGCCAATTTTCCAGACCTGATAAGCAGAACAGCAGCCGGCGGGCCAAGTTCGCCCAGCGTTTAGTTGTGTTAGAGCTCATACAGTTTTACCAGTGATGAATTTTTAACTTTGGGTACGGAATTGTAATGCGCTCGAGTGCTCTGGGAGCAAGGTTTCGGCGGAGAAACAAGAGGACCGCGGTCACAAATTGAGACTCTGAACGCTGAAATCCCCCAACCTGCATCATTACAAGACGCTCGGGCAACATAAATGCGTCTCCGCTGTCCCCTGCCTCATTGCCCGCAGGAGATGAATGGTCCTCGCTCGCTGAGAGCCGTCTCTCCACGATGCTCGAGCCTGGCATTCCCTCTGTGCCGGTAAAACCCTGCTCCGAGGACAAACGGCATCGTGTCACCAGCTCTTCCGACATACACAGTGCCAGAATATTTATCCTGCGATTCCAGGGCTTGCCCTCATTTCTCGGCCTGAGACAGAGCAGCGACAGCAACGCTGCCGTTCCAGCGACCGACCCACACCACCTAATTTTCAAATGCCGTCAACGCGCACTTCACGCATCCAAACCTCAGCCCTCTCTCGGCTCCGTGGCTGCTCCCGGCCCTCGGCGCTCCTGAAAGAGCATCTCCTCGGCCGCTGCTCCTGCCCGCGCCGTTGCCACCAACCACCCTGCTAGCAGGTTGGGCTCCGGAGACGGTTGTCTCCTCCGGCCGCTGCTCCCGGAGCTCCTTCCATCCCAGCTCCTGGAGCCTGGGCCAGGGATGTCAGAGCAAAGGGTCTCTCGGCTTGTTCTTCATAACCTACAGCTGTGGGAGAGGCAAGTCCTGAGCGTGGCCCGTTTGAGGTGTCGAGGGCTCTCTTCTCAAAGGGAGAGCGGGCAGAGATCACAGGAACAAACTGGATTTTGTCTGCCAAAGGCGAGGGTAAAGGCTGGGGCACTCGGCAGCAGCTACCTGCGAGGAGATCCTGGCCCCGCTGGTCTCGGTCCTCGGCAGCTCGCGGTTTAGTCCGAGTTTAGCCTCAGCCTTACCCCCTCGTCCCAGCCCCGCCAGCTCGCCCAGCTCCACGGGTCTCCTCTAAATCCACATTTATTCCTCATCCTTTTCAGCTTTCTGGCCTACGCCGCAGCAGCGTGTACCAGAGCTACAATTAATACTCGACCCGACATAAACCAGAAGGGAATTAAGCTTGTGGTTTATTACAATTTGTGCAAATCAGCTTGTGTTTGGGCAACGGATCTTTACAAAATCTGTTCTTCCCTCCTCCCAAATGCAAATACCTTGCAGGGAGGGAGGCTGGGCAGGCAGTTCTGCTCCAAGGAAAGGTCACCAGAACTCCGGCCATCTGAGAGGCGAGGGTCAACCCTTGCCTCCCTCTTGGCTGGAATAAAATAGATAAATACAGAAATGAAAGCCAAGCGGAGACGGACATCCAGGATGGAAAATTTACAGCTCAAACAACTGAAGTCGTCAGAGTTACCAGCAACTGGAAACTCAAAACCAGGGACTTGCAGCGGGATAAACGCAACAACCGGAGCGACGGGCAGCGGCACCGGGCGCATCAACAGCCTGTGGAAACCTGTTATCGCCGGGAACATGCGCACGAAGGAAACCTCCCCAAATTATAATTTAAAGACCAGATTTCCACCGGTGCCAGCTTCCACAGCAGCTCCTAGCAGCCCCAAACCCAGGCCCTTGGGGGTGCGGGAGCCTGCGGGACCCCCCAGCCAGCCAGCGGGGGGGGACACACACACACAGGAGATTTTCTCCCCATCTTCTCTCCCAAACAGGCACTTATTTCACCCAAACTGGCACCTGCCCGTGGCACAGGAGGCGAGCACCGAGCACCCGAGCTCCCCTCTACCCCGCCCCGGCTCCCACCCGCGGCCGGCGGGTCCCTCCGGGTCCAGCCCCGCTCCCCACGAACACGCAGCCCCTTCCCGCAGCATCGTGTCGTCCCCCCCCCCGCGCCATTCCCGGCTCCCCCTTTCCCTGAGCCCACCGGGGGGGGGATGCCTGGGGACCGGCGAAAGGCACCGCTTACCTCCTGCGGGGCGGGCGG
>JANZLQ010000044.1:19791248-19823846 GCA_026212715.1 Elanus axillaris | reverse complement strand
GGTAGAGAAATAGTAAGGCCACTGTATTCAGAAAGACATCTTTTATCAATCACTCACAAGGCTAACCACACTGTTGGCTTCAGTCATGCACCTAACTGTCGACACACAATTTAGCAATACTATGCCCACCTAATTTAAGCTACAGCTGCAATCGCTAAACTCAATTACTTCTAATATTTGCTCAATTACTTCTAATTTCTTCTTAGCGAAAGCAAGCAAAAGCAAAAATCCTATCGTTATTTATCACACTCGGTATAAACTCTTCTTAGCAACAGCTGAAAATATCAGTGTGTTATCGACATTCTTCTCATACTGAACCCAAAACACAGCACTGTACCAGCTACTAGAAAGAAAATTAACTCTATCCCAGCCGAAACCAGGACAACAAAACCCCATGTTAACAGCGTTTCAAATAGATTCTAGGATATATTTCTAAAATCTGCCACAACCAGGTTAAATAAAGGAAGAAGGTTAGTATTTGGTGAAGAAGCAATACACCTTGCCCTCCTCAAATGTTTTATAAACTGGCAGAATCAGGATCCTTAGATTTTGCAGGTGGAAAAATTGAGCCGTGGGAAATAAGAGAAGCTTCCCAAGGAAACAGCCCCAGAGCCCCCGCTCCCAGTCCAGCATCCCATGGACAACAGAGGTTTCCAAGAAGGGCTTGAGTGATCCGGCAACCCGAGGCCCTGACTCAAAGGTGACTTGCTACCTGACTTCTAGCTACCGGGGAGCCTTACTGCAAAACTTCAGTTACCTAAATCGTATTTGAAATGTGGGTCGTGGGAACCAGTCACCCACTTAGTTAGGCTGCTAATCGCCTCTGCAATACCGGGAGGTGCGCGCCTCGGGGCTGGGTTTAGTCCAAGTTTCAGACCCGACTTAAGATCTGCTCCTGGCTGCGGAGAGAGCTCCTGGGTGACGCCTTGTGCGCAGCTCAGATTTCTGCACCTCTACGAGACTGTTGTAACTTTTATCCTATTTTTATAGGGGAAAATAGGGAGCTTGGGCAGACTCATTTAGATTGATGGATGCGGAGAGAGGAAAGGGTATTTCATTACGTATTCACTCCTCAAAAATCCCAGAGCCCTGCTTTACGCAAGTCACAGTTCTGGACTTCTCCAAATCTATCGGAGCAAAACGTGCTGCTGTCACGGCTGCTCAGGACAGCGCTTTTCCCCACGGGACAGAGGCAGCCCTGAACACAAATCTCACCCCACAAAGATGCTCGTGACCCCTCTGAAATAAAACTCACATCTCTTCTGCAGCGTAGGACCTTTGGCTTAGAGGTATCCATTTCTCCCCACAGCTCAAGGTTTCTGCACTGCTTCGCTGATTTTAAAGAAAAGAAGAACAAACCCAGAAAATAAACCAACCCACAACCAAGCTGTCACACCTTGCCTGCCGCAGGGGGAATCGCATCCCCTGTGCTGCCCAGGGCAAACCCTGCTGCACCGTGTGCCCGTCCAAGAGAGGAACGCCTGCTCCGTGGTCCTTTCGGACACGGGTGGGTTTTCCGAGAGGAAACTGGGAAGCGGTTCTCCAGCCGGCCTTCTGCTGGGAAAGGGGCTCTTCTCCCTTTCTGCTGGTCTTGTCTCCACCCTTCCCTGAAGGATGAAACTAAGCAATTCAGGCTAGGGACAGCAGGGGTTTAGTTGTAGACAATCGGCCAAGTATTTAGTTCTGTAAACATCTTAAGTAAATTCCTGCTGCCCCATTACCTCATCTTCATACTTCCTTACTGTTTCACTGCATTTATTTAAACCGAAGAAAATGTACGAGAATAGAAGTGACCCAGGTTTTAAAGACAGTGTGTGGAGGTTGGTCCAAACTCAGAGGAGCTATTTCTTCACAAGATGGGTGAGGATTTTTACAGAAAAACCAGACCTGCATGTACCATGTACGAGATGGGCTAAATGCCAATTATTAAGCAAGAAAAGCCAGGCAGTGATAGGCAGAGTCCCTAAATTGTTTCTCAAACCTCCTAGTATATCAAACTCAGCTTGCCAGTGGTACTTCTGCTTATCTAGAAGCATACAGCCTAATGCAGCACGTCTGGGGAAACCCCACAAAACCCCAGAGACTGAATCTAGCGATGATGTTTGCACGGCTTGTTGTCTCGGGCCACGTGAAGACTCCCATACAGTTTTGCCACAAATGTTTAAGCAGCACCTTAGAGAAACCCCTTGCAACTTGTCAATAATGTGCCATTTCTAAATAAATGTTGAATTACTGGTTCTCTGTGTTGCTGACATTTGGAAAACGCTCCATGAAAACAGGACCCACAAGATGACCTTTCAAGAGATTGTTCTCCGTAACCTCTCTGCAGGGAGGAGAGGAAGCAAGTGCCCACGCTGCTGCTCCAGCACCCACCTCCCATTCACCTCTCCCACGGACAGCAGCCACAGACAGCGGTCAAGTTATGAAGACCACCTCCTTGCTTAGAACAAGAATTTAAAGAAAAAAAATTATGGGAAAGAAGTCCTTATACGTAACACAAGATTAATCGAGGTAAAGCCTACAAGATCACACACACACAAAAAGAAGTAGCTCTGTTATACAAAACACCTTAAAACATAAAGATGTAAAAGAATCATGAGAATACTTCATTTTAAAGATAAGTCCAGATGCGATTTTATTCTGAATTTTACAAAGAACAGCATTTTTCTATAAAAAACTAGGGTAAGAATCAATTTAGTTACAGCTAGGAATATTTACATTCTTAGAAGAAATTTCTGTATCTTTCTGTATACAAGGCTGTGGCCATCACTAGTTTAAAGTACCCCCAAAGGCATTTGTAAGTAAGGCATTATGGTGCCCGAGCCAATTCTACGCTT
Organism: Elanus axillaris; assembly: GCA_026212715.1. Taxonomy (NCBI): domain Eukaryota; kingdom Metazoa; phylum Chordata; class Aves; order Accipitriformes; family Accipitridae; genus Elanus; species Elanus axillaris. Next base: position 19,821,009 of record JANZLQ010000044.1, on the reverse strand, counting down.
ATAAGAAAACGGTTTACAACTGCCAGGGTTAAGGTTCTATTCTACAAATACTGAAATAGGTATTTATTCGCAGAGACAGTCCCAGCAGTTTCCTTGCGCGCTTGCTGTGCTCACGTGCGTAGGTCCCTGGAGAGTGTTAAAAAGAAAAGCCCTTCTGGGTGAGACTATAAAACAGAACCGGCTGTAAAGCAGAGATGGCTACAACTCACGTTAATCTCAAATTCCATGAGATCAGCAATACAGTATTAACATCGTCACATCCTAAAATGAAAGTCCTCTGAAAAAAACAGTATTTTTACAACGTAGTTAGGTGCATGGTGACAATGTTCAATAATGCCCGTCCTCACAGGCGGCACGCTGCAGGCAGTTTCTTGTAGAACGACGAAGGGGCTGTGCAATTAAAATGATACCATTAAGCATTCAAAACTCAGTCCTTGGCTTGACTTACTGAAGTGCAATTCCCTGGGCAATGCACTGCCTCCCTGTGCTTTATTCTTCCACACTGTAACTTGGAAACAGGGGAGGAGCTGTTCACACCTCCTCACAAAAACAGTGTCAGAAGTCATCTGAAGTCGCCTGCTTCTCAAAGAGGAAATACTAGATGAAGCTCACGCGAGCATCACATTAACCATCGGAAGTGTCAAACAGAGAATCTAACAAATACAGACTGGAGCATGAACGTCCCAAGAAATCAGGGTCCCTTTTGAGTTAATGCTATTTCCACTTGCAAGCAAAGAAACCGAAGTCACAGGATTATGCAACATGCCCAAGATGATGAAAGAAGTCAGTCTAAGAGCTGGAAAGGAAGGGATCTTAGTTCCCAGCTCGAGGCCATATGCTGTTTGCCTCGCTGAAGACACTGTAGTGTGCATTGTTCTCTAGCAACAGAGAACTTTGCCTGACCAGATCATTTTGTATCACCTGAATTGCTGCTGTAATACAGGTTATGGGCACCGAACCCATTCAGTATTTCCCAGGTTAAGGTTAGCCTGAATGTCAAAGCCTGTATTATCTTCCTCTGCAGTACAAGGAGCTAACAGGTTTATCACAACTCCTCTTTCAAAGGCGAACCCTGTCCCTGTCCCTACCCCCTTACAAAGTGTCACGCACTACTACTTTGAGGATAACAGGAGCAAAAGCACTGGCTTTCCCAGAGAGCAGCAGAACAGGTCCTTCCCCACGAGCCAGCGCACTGGGCAAGACTGGCGTTAGGTGTATCCCAATACTGGTACTAAAACCCATCAACTCTTTCCAGAAGGCACAACCTGTGCATGACTTCACCTTGGGATTCAAGGCTGTCCCGTGCATCCCTCGTCCACCACGAGGCCGAGAGATGCGTCTCCCACGTGCACCTTGACTCATTTCACGACACTCACGCGACAGCTCCGCAGAGGCGAGTGAAACGTGTCTCAAACATCCAAGTTATAAAGTGGTCCATTCACAGCAGAGCCTCAGAAAGTCAGTCCCAATCCTGCTTTGCAACAGTAGAACGCAGAGTGACGTGCCAACACGTCTATCAGTGAAATTATATATTATCTAGGATTGGCCATATCTGAAAACGTGGCACTCGGCAGACACCTTTCAAAGCCAAGGCATGGTGCAGCACCAGTGCTTTATTCTGCAGGTATATCCATAGCCACACTTAGTGCTAAAAGTCTTACCTGTTGCCAGCACAGATGCCACTCTAAGATTTGCCAGCGACTGGATCGGGTCCTTTCATCCGCATTTTATTTGCAGAGATCAGATCAGCTACCTGTATTAAAATATTCCCTCTACTTCTTTTTGGAAATGCCTATTAGCTGGATTCTGCCTACCCCCTAGAACAAGCTCCTTGTGTTAGAAACGAATTTGAAAAAGAATAGGATAAAAAAAGTAAACACAAAGTAACCCAGTATGCTATATTAAATATATTCTACATTTCTGACTCGTCCTTTCTGTTTTTAAAAACATAAGCAAAGAAAAAAAAGAAAGTATTTTTCTGACATAAAGAGACTGCCGTTGTGTTTTGCAGTAGTAGTCATAACCAGAAAATTCCCCAATTTGTCTAGATTAAAAAAAACCCCTAAAGAACAACAACAAAAAAAAGCCCCACAAAAAAACTTTAGTAAACATCAGAATATTTAAATATTCAAGAACAAAAGTCTCGCTGTCAAGGCGCATAGCTGGATAAAACAATAGCTAAGAAATTACAGCTAAATCAGATGTTAAATGAACCTGCACTTTAGGACAGGAATTTCCATAGTAGTTCATGTATCAGGCAAGCACGTATCTTACATTTCAGGATATTTTCTGAAACATTTTACAGGAAGAGACTTATGGGACGCAGTTGTTTACATTGGCAAATTCATTTCAAGGAAGTTGCAGCTAAATGTGTTTTGCCTCAGATTTCTGCGGTTATCAGATAATTCTTCTACAACACACAGAAAAGAAGCTGCTTCTACACGTTCCAGTTCCTAGAAATAAGGTTGACAAAGAAAAATATCTATACCAAGTTTTAGAACATACTCCTATGTTTGCAGTGAGTATTTCAAAAAAGGTGGTAAGCCTGACAAACCGTATCATGTCTTTCGGGCAGGGGAGACCGGCTGTTACACGCACTCTCCTGACACGTATTTGCTCATGTCAAGGCTATTACATGATGTGCAGCGAGGCTTGCAAAATCCAGATTCTCAATTTTCACACTAGCTTCAAATCACACGCTGCGTTTTAAACCCGCCCGCCGAGGGCCTGTCAACCTATTAACAGGAGTGACACGGAACCTGCCCAAACATTTGGATTTCTCTCCTCGGAAGAACTGATGGTACGACAAAATGATGTTTCTCGGTATCACTCTCTGACCCGGTAACATTAGCCAACTTCCTGCTGCATGCAGAAATTAAAATACTAAACAAGTAGGTGAAAAAATGCAGAGAAAGCGGAACAAACCCTAAAGCTCAAGACACTGGTAGGAAGAGTTTGAACAAACCAAACCACTGTAGTCTGTGCAGTGTTTTCTACTTTCCTGTTTCTGGGACAAGCAGTCTGGAGGGCACCCATCAGTCCAACTACTGGAGCCGGCTTCCAAGGACAGAATGTGGGGTCTTGGTTGACAAAAGACTGGAATCAGCTGATGCCACCTATGTATTTAAATACAGTAGGAAAATGCAAAACTTCCACTACCAGCTGCCGCAGCAGAGAGCAAGGGCCTTGACAGCTTTGGCTACCAAGGTTTAGGTTCTGTTTATTAAGTCTCTACAAGACAGAACAAAACACAAACAAGGGCCACAAGAGAGAAATCTTTCACCACTCACATCTGTCAAGGTGTAAGCAGAATAGCACAAATGAGACTGGGTGTATGGATATACTGTATGTATTTAAAGAAACACAGGTAATGCCAAGGGTGCTTCCACGACCCAAGGAACAGTTTTTTGGCCAGATTGTGAAAACCATTTTTTTTTTTGTGTTTTTTTTTTTTTTTTTCCAAACAATTTGAAAACAATTCACTGGTTACATGAGTTAAGTGAAATAACAGACCTCACAGCAGTCGTACAGTTGGCACTTGAGAATTGAGAACCAGTGGTCAGAAATACATTCTGAATTTTGTTCTCAGTACACTCCACCATGAGGTCAATGCAGTGGCGTAGATTAACACAAAAATTTCTCTAAAATATATTCATTGTGTGCGTGTGTATGTGCACGTGCATGAAAAGCACAGAACAAAGACAAGAGAATTGTTTCTGTCCTCCAAATTGCACAAAAGACGTTAAAACAATTTAGACATAAAACTTCCACCACACATCAAAAGGCAAACTAATACCTCTCCCTCCACACACAGATGAAACCTTTTGCATCATTTAAAATAAATAGGGCCTGGAAGCAGGCCACATCCAGGGTCAGATGTAAACAACTTTACCATACAGGTACAGGCAGCATTGGAATCAAGTGAATTTTGTGAGCAAAATTTCAGTGCTACAAGTACTTGGTGCAAGACAACCCTTTCAATCTACATTGAGTTTAAACGTATCAAGTTAGAATTAATTCTCAAAATCTTTCTTTGCATCTTTCTGAATCTGGTACCAAATTCAGCATGTGCAAAGTCATTTGAGTAAGATCACAGCGAGGCATGTTCTTATAACCTTCAGTCCAATAAATAAGTTTCCTGTCCAGAGACAGAAGTCAAGGAATCAAAACCAATTAGCAGCTTTTTCCAGCAATTTTTACTTCTTGATGTGCATTAGCTCTGGAGAAGGTTTACTGAGGAATCCAGGTACCCCTGCCAGCCCCTGAACTCATTTTCAAGTATCTTTCAGCTGATCCATACACTTAAAGTTACAAAGGATTGATCAAATACTGTTCCATGGTACTACTGCATTAAAACAACCGTGGCTGAAAAATCTCATTGAAGGCTATACAGTATTTATGTTCATATAAAAAGAGAATGTACGGAACACAGTGTTTAAATTAATAAATAAGGTTAAAATTACAGGAAACAAAGTGCTGCCACTAGCCCTTTCTAATGAATTTTAGAAGAAAAGTCCATTTAAGTTTCAGTCCACCAGGAAGTACAGAGGAGTTCCATCAAAAAGCTGTGCTTTTAAAAATCTCTGGATTTTCTTCTTCCTCCTTGGAATCCCTTGTGCTACTAGATGCGGGCCTGTATTCTAATCTGGGGGAAAAAAAAAAAAGGAAAAGAAAAGAAAGAAAAAAGAAAGTAACTTAAAAAAAATAGATGCGAGAACTGAGAAAAAAAATCTTTGATATCCTGAGCCCTACTTGACATTACAGCCTCCCAATTCTAAAATCCAGTTGACTTCAGTTGGACAGGTCCCTTTCTTACACTAGCCGTATGCTTATGTGCCATCTTCAGTCAGAGCTGTGGCAAAAGGCCTAATGCTCTCAATGCCTTTTTGGGTCATCTGAACTAAATTGGAAGAGTTCAGCCCTTCACCAGTACTTATATGACTTCCAGAACCTAGAAAGATAGATTATAACCCCCAAAAGTGTCCCTATACCTTTATAAAGCAATACACTTTTACAGATGCATTCCTCATATGTACTTTTATTCAATCCTCAGGGTAAAATGGCAAATTTGGAGCCGAGAGATGTACATAAGAACATTCACACTTGGGAAGAGGGATCAGGATTTGAACCAAGCTCTTTTATACAGAGCACTAACTACACTACTGAAACCAGCCCCTCTGTCTGGCAATACCTAGGCAAGTTCACTCCTCTTCTCAGAACAGAGAACAGATGTGTTAAGACCAGAAGGTGACACTTACCCTTTCACCAACAGCATTTGCTCAATTGTGTCTGGAAGAGGCATACCATAGCTTTCTGGCAGAAATAAAGTTAGAATTCCTGATAGTACAGTCAGGCTCCCCATCAGGATGTAAGGCAGGAATCGATCATAGGCACCTAGTAGAATTAAAAAAAAAAAAAAAAAAAAAAAAAAAAAAAAAGCTAGCATCAGTTCTAAGTCTCCAATAATGTTTGCACCTAGGTACAGGGCTTTATCTGTGCAACATTACGCTTGCAGTAAAAAACAACAAACCAACCCCCCTCACCGCCTGGCATTGAAAGCATATGTTGTTATAAACGTGGTTTTAGGAACTCAAGAGACTGGGAAACAATAGCTATAAGAGCTGTCCATATGGAGTCTGTAAGATTGTGAGGCTTCAGAGCACCCCTTCAACTGGGCACAAAACACAATTTCTCTTATGTTATGACCACTCCTCAGAGATGCCGAGACCCCATTTTTACCTGCAGTTTCACAAGACACCTGGACACGGAAACAGAGACCAGTAGAAAAGCCCAACGACCCACAGAGGCAGGACACTGATCTGGGTAAAAAGCATTGCTTTCCAACCACCAGCATCTCCCAGCACATGCACAGACTAGTTAACTTACCAAGGTAAACAAAGTAAGGTGAGAGGATACTGCCCAGTCTAGAGGCCATGGAACTTGCTCCAACGCCCATATTCCTTACTACCGTTGGGTAGAGCTCAGCCGTGTAAACATAAACCATTGAAAAGGCAGATGTGATCCCGAATTTCCCTAACATCACCAGTAGAATAGATAGTGCACGAATATCTGAAATCAAAACACAGTAAAGACTTCAATAAAGCTCTGACAATTCATGGTATCTCTTAATTCCATTGTGCTTGTGTAACTCCTGACTAATTAATCACAGTATCTGGTGTCTTTTTTCCCTGTGCACGTCTACAAGCATGAGCAACTTTTTTTTTTTTTTTTAATTACTAGGACTCAACATTTTCATTTCCTCTTGAGCATGGGGCTCCCTGTCAAGCAAAAAACAAGGAGAACAGAACAAGAACTGAAGAGGTCCTCTCAGATTTCAGCAGCCAGGTCTCTGCTATTGCAAACAATGCCATATATCCTTTTTTAATAAAGCGAACAAAGTTAAACATTTGAAACAAGCTATTTTTGCTTTCCTGCTCTGGTTTCTCATTAACATTCCTAGCTAAAAAGTCAACAGTTTAATTGTAGGAACTCTTGGGTTGACTTTAACTGGGACAGTTAGATGTGAAAATCAGAACAGATCGTATCAGTGTCCAATCAACAAAAAGGACAGGAGAAAAAAAAAAAAAGAGAGTGCAACATATATTATCTGTATAAAATATGGAAGGCAGTTCTTGCGCATTCTCTTTTGCTTATTCTTTGATTTGTAAACAAGTGCTAAGCAACAACCCCCCCCATCATACTCAGTAACGAGTGCATAACCCTATTAATCTAACTGGCCTAAAGATACGTATGGTTTGATATCCAGTGTTATTTTGTCCTCTTTTCCAGTTGCCAAACATCATCTTAACTGTCAACACTATCTCAGTACAAGCATCTTTGCTTATCAAAAATGCTTCCACAATGACTCCCTTGAATGTAACTGTTTAAATGAGCCATAAAGAGGCAGTCATTGACAGCTGTTTGGGAAGTAAGTTCTGCAGCTTCTTGCTAAGCTCCACTTACCAAATTCTGGTTGGTCTAGTCCTCTTTTTCCACTTGGCCCTTACAAGGTCACCTTGTCAGGGATGCACGTTAAAGGCAAAACTGGACTACAACCCTAATCCCAAAAGATCACAAAGCCAATGACCCACCTTTAAAAATGTATCTGACTTGACATGCTGTGTGAGCTCCTTGTGCAGCAGCACTAAGAACCAAGGAAGAGGGGCAAAGATAGGAAATGAGCATCTGTATTTAGTCCCCTCATGACACTTTTCCTCCACATCTGCCCAGTGCATGGGCACTGCACTTCACCTATCATACATATTTGAGATCAACTAACGATTCCATACGTGAAGGCACCAGCTGAATGAAGAGAAGAACACAGCCTCCCAAGAATAACGCAGCAGCCATTGAATACCGTCGAGGGAGATTTCGAAGCAGCAGCCAGGAAATAACGTAGGCTGGAACTTCAATCACGGCCGAGAGGAAGCAGTTCACATAGACGTCTCCATGCAAGTTAGGTGTGTCGAGAGAAAGTCCAAAATAACCAACAGAGATTATCATCCTGAAAGAAGCAGAAGAACAGGATCAGACAAATTTCTCTTCTTCCCGAGGTTACAACGAACCTCTTTTACATCTCTGTTAAGCACAGAAATTACTATGCAAGGCAAACGCAGCATCTGCCAGATTCGTTCACCTCTGAAGCGGCTAAAGCCCTGACTTCAGAAACAGCAAGATAACAATTAACAGTGCTGATGCTTTTTATCTTTCAAGTTGCTCTTGAATTAAAGAAAAAAAATTGGGTTTTAGATGAATAATATCCTATTCAGCATTAACAAAATTAGGTTACGCCAGAGCTGTTGCTAGCCTTGTTGAAGCACAGGCCTATGAGCCCACGGTCATAGGTGCCGGATGGTCCTGCAGCTGTAGAGCTCATCCTACTTTTCTGATGCCATTGCATAACTTTGCAACTGTCCATCCCACTCTTGTTCAGACCTTGCAAGGAAGCTCCGAGTCTTTGTCACTTTTAGACAACTCATTTGTCTCTGTTAGTCATGCTGATGGAGAGGGGCTGACTACTTCTCACGTACGCTTCCATATTTCAGGTCACCCCCGAGAGGTAAGTGATGATCATCCACAATGCAGCGATACAGCAGTTCCCATCACTAGCAGTTACAGCCTTAGCCTGAAAGTTTGGACTACTGAATTTTACTGCTGCTGAAGCCTACAGCAGCTTTTCATTACGTTTACCAGGGAGCTCTGGGTGGAGAACATTGTTTCCGAGTCATTACCCTCCATGCTTTGTGTACAAAGTCAGAGAGGAGGAGTATGGCATTCTGGCAGACCCAAACAATCCGGGATTTTCTCTGCCATGCCCCAAGCTGGCTGGGCAGCATCCAAGTCACATCTGCGTGGCTCAGTGCCTGGGTTGGTCAGTGCAGCAGGACAGAGCTTGGTGGCTGGGAACGCTGCCATCTTATTGTGTCGCTGCCAGAGGAGAGCTGGCTTCCACATGGTCATGGGAAACACACAACTGGCCTCAGAGAGACAATGGGAAGAGAAGGTTACGCTTCACCAACAAGTAACACGTGGTAAACAAGGAAATAAGGGGCATTGGATCAGGATGTGTCCATGTGCAACACTGAAGCACCGAGCATTCAGCACTTCATCTCCTTCAGCATTTATGTTACAACAGAACCTGAAGCAAAATCACTGCACAGCACAAAGTGGATCACTGACAAAAGATTGGCTCTTTCTCCTCCTCACTTCACGTGGGAAGAGCCTTCACCGTCCAACTGCTTAAAATAAGTTACCCAGTGTACCTGAGGAGGCATGAATCACACAGCTGCGGGTAACCCCCCCCCCCCCCGTTGCCGTGTGCCCTGCCAGCTAAAGCTAGTCTTCTCAAAAGTAGTTATGCAGTGTCTTCCACGATACTGTGCAATACGCCCAGCCCTGTGCTCCGAGGAGTTATTTCTATATACAACAAACTGTGCTTGCTGGAACTCACTTGCAGTAGCAGTTTGCCTTAGCTTATTACATTAGCAAACCTTGATACAGTTATACATTTTCTAGGAAAATTTTAGGGGTATTTACACATCCCAGGGTGATGAGAAGCCCAACTTCCTCTTCCCTGATGCAAACCCAGCAAAGGGATTAGTTTAAATTCCTGCTGCTTAATCAAAATTAACAAACCACTCAGCAGTATGTAAAAGTGATATATTGCTGTCTGCAACCATCCTTTTACAGAGCTACTTTTAGGAGAACTTTCAGTTCATAACGCAGAATATGCCATCGGTATACTATGGGTTGGAAAACATTGTTGTGAGTCAGCAGAAAATGCTTTATACTTTGGGAAATTAATTAAAAGGAGGTTAGGCAACTGACATGCAAGGTAAAAAGAGTGGAAAAATCGCCCAAATCAACTGAATACTTTTCTGCAAGAGGAGGCAAGATTGTATAAATCAGTTGCACATGTTTGACTCTTCCTGCCTATCGTAAAACTTCATTTATCCTGTGGTAAAAAGCCCTTCAGCATATGGAATGGATTACGTACTGCCACATCACTCTGTCTCTCTCAGATGCTTTGTCCTACCAGAAAGGCTGTTCAAACAGGTTTTGCATTTGATTTCTACAACCACACATGCAAAATTGCCTGTGCCTAGGAATTCTCTACCGATCCACTCCGTGCAGATTAGAGGTAGGGCATTCTCAATTCTCTAGCTCACTTCCAATTAAAGGTGAGAGTCAGCAATTGGACTTGGAGGTAAGACAGCAATATATGGATACTGTATTGACATTTCTGCAAAGAACCAACATTACTTTTCTTTTTTGAGCTGTTTTCTGCTCAAGTTCCTTTCTCGGTCTATTTGTAGCGCTGTGCTTGGTGACGGGCAAGGGAATCTGGCTCGAGTACTAGCCAAGTCATCCTTTGACCCAAAAAGCCACATCAGCTTGTATGCACTGGCAGCTCAGTGGACTCAACTCCAAGGCTTTGCCTCACTAAAGCACAGGAACATTGTTCAAAAAGGCAGCAAAACAGACTTAGTTAGCTCCAAAAGGATCCGAGGGACCTTCTTGGTTAGGACACTGTAGGTACATGCACTAACTAAACCTCACTTCTGTAGCCTCTGGCAGGCTATAAATTACTCTCTCCATTTTCTCTCTTCTGAGCAATTACAGCCTCACTGAGATTTCCAGTAAAGGAAAATGACAACCGTTTAATCAAATTGAGCATAAAGTACGGCTTCAGCCAGTGCAAAACCAAGCTGAAGATGGCAGGTAGACAGTAGCTAGCAGGAAAGTCTAGGGAAATCTCAGATTACAACTTCAAAGGCAGCTTTATCCCCTTCAGAGACAATACAAAAGAGATGAGAAGAGTCTCCCCATAAGTCAAGCACAGCTGTGTTCGGAACCCTGGGCAGTAGGCCTCTGACTAGGAGACAGGGCACGACTCATTCCTCTTAAAAGGCTTTGTTACAGTCAGATGAGGATTCCCCAAGGCCCAGTATCAGGCAGGATTCCCATGCAACATTGCCAGCTGATCTGATTCTTGCTCACTTCAGGGTATGCCTGACTTTCAGAAAGAAATACCAACCCAGATGTGTTTCTAGACTGTTACTGAAATTAAGAACCCACATAACCAGAATTTTGTTGCTTCAACCAGCAGGTCACGGGTTTTGAGCTGGTTTTGTCCATATCTCTTCAGAATACCTTAGTGTTCAAAGAACAGTTCTCAATTGTTTTGCTACTTTTGTGCTTACATACTCCTGAACCGCACTTGCTTACCAAAGAATCACTGACATAATTGTGATAGTTAGGATATTTCGGGTTTTCATTAGATCCAAAATGGTGTACGTCTGCTGTTTCTGGGAATTCAAATCTTGCAGCTGGAAAGAAAGAAACAAACCATGTGAAAATTAACTTTCTGCAAGCAGAATTATTGTGAAAATAAGCCCCCCCCAACTTACACATCAGTATTTTGATATGCTGCAGAGCTGAAACAGATGCCTCACTTTTAACCAAACACGTATAAGCCAGAAGAGCCAACTACCTGTGAAAGTAGTTGCTCCTCCCTAATTTAAAGTCACTTAAAATTTAGACTGGAATTAGTAATAATTTTCTTTGCCTGAAGCTTCAAAAAGCAACGGCTTATTGTTACTTTTATACTTGAATTATAAAGTGACAGCATTAATTCACGATTTTTAAGTCACTACTGGCAGAGTTCTGATGTCCAGTTTTGAGCACTACACCTTGAGGATCATGCAAGTCGACTGCACCCAGGCAAGAAGAGAGCAGCAAGGATGATGAGACATTTGAAGAACACGATCTGTAAAAGCAGAGGGTTTATTTAGCCTAAGGGACAGAAGACCAAGGGCATCTTAAAAGACCAAGAATGGTCTTCAAAGACCAGCACAAAAAGTGATAAACTGTCCTCTATGTCCACTGCAGACAAGGCAAGAAATAACAAGATTAAACTGCAGCACGGCAGATTTAGTAAATGACTCCTCATGCTGGACCTAACAGTAACGAATTTAAATTGAGACAAACTGGCTAATGAGCTGAAAAGCCCCATCACTATGTTTTTGAGATCTTCTAATTATATAAGCAAAAAGACAACAAACTTCTTTCCCCATGAAACTTTCCAGCTCCTCAAAATAAAACCACTTCCATGTAAACAATACAAAGATACTCATCCTTGAAGCATGCAAACAAGTTTTGTGCCTGGTAAAATCATGAAAAAGGAAAGAATTTAAGTTTTTTTTTTTTTTTTTAAATTTAGAAGTTTAATTTAGACCCCTAGCAAGGAAGAGACTCTTCAAAATATGTAAAAGGTGATTTAAGAGGACAAGTACCATTGATTAAAACTGTCAGTTCTGATAAGTCAACACTATAAGGCTGAAGAACCACAGTTTTCTAGACAGGTCTTATTTTTGTAATCACAAAAGATGGTATGTTTTCAGGATTTATCACAGGTTACTTATCAATTTAATGGTATTTTAGCAGTCTTACAGTAAGAGCATTAACAAGACTTTCATCTTACAATCTTCCACAGAGAGTCTTTTTTTCTGTTAGGACATTTTCTACCTATCTGAATTTGCAACTCTATCAACAGTTGGAAATCTAGCCAAGAAACAAACAAGCATCCATCTTAGCAGCTCAAAATTATCAAATGAAAAAAGGTAATACTGAAATATTTTTAATTTTGACACTTTTTGAGTTGTAAGCTGCCAAGACACCTCATAATATTTAAGTGAAGACTTCTCTTTCCACAAACAGAAGCATCACTCTTGCCTGACAGACCTAAATGATGTGCAAGCAAAATAAGCTGTATACAAAGATTACTTCTACCCATAATTTTTTTAAGTCAGCATGACCTGAGAACGTCAAATCAAATTTAAAGACTGAATGCCTTTTGTTGGCACTGTGTACTCCTTCCTGGTATGTGCAAACGGTTATCAGTACAAGTGAACTATGACCGTAGCTTCGAAATAGTGCAATTACTCAGTACTATAAACTTTTCTGACCTCTTCCCAGCTCGTCTAATATACCATCCTCTACTCTGCAGTCATTCAACTTACAATACTTTTTTCCCTAAAACATCAGGCTGGTCCAGCAGAAATAGCTGGATGTTTTGAAGGACACAATACATCACAAAAGCAGCCATTAGTTTAACTTAATTCCTCATCAGGACGCTGAATTGGGGCCTTAAACTCTTGTTCCTCAACTTGAATGACACATTATCTCCTCACTGTCTTGCAAACTACCAGAGCTAATGGGAACATGGAGTTTATGCAACCCCTGCAGTCAGGTGAAAATTCTTCTAGTGGTATTTTGTTCTGAAGACCTGGAGGGTAAAATAGTGGTCTGATGCTTGTGCAAAATCCAGTGCATTTGCTTTCATAAATCTTCATTTTCTACAAAAGGCAAACAGTTCTTCACATTTGATAGCTTTCATTCTGCCTGAAGCCAAACCTCCCACCACGCAAACTGCAGTCAGCTCTACAGCTCACAGCCCTTTCTCATAAATCACATGATCTTTCCTAAGTACTCTTCAGTTTTGCCACTATTTGTTGCCAAGAAACCAGCAAACAGGAAACAAAAAAAGGAGAAAAACCAAACAAACCACAAAACAAAACCAGGAACAGTAAAATTCAGAGTCACAGCTGATGAGAAAAAAAGGACCCTGCCTTTTAGGAGCCGGATAAGCAGACAACATAATCCTTAACAGGACAGGCTAGAACAAGAAGCTATGAGAAGGGCACGGAGGGTAAAATGATGATTTGAAATTAAACCCATCATCCAAACATTTCTATCCCCCCCATATGGGATAATTCAGCCAACCAGGCCCTGTGTATGCTCTGCACCTTGTTTGCTACTAGTAACCTGCTGGATCCTAACTGGTTTTGAAATCCCTGAAGCCTAAATATTGCAGGTGCTGCTCTCCACCCGCACAGGTTTGAGGGACACTCCAAACGTGAGCTCAGGTTGCTCGTCCATCCAGAACTCACATTCCAAATGCACTATGGCTAAGGGCCAGCCGGATTTCTGAGAACCTCTCTGCAGTGTAAACATGCTTCCTAAAAACTCAAGAGTGGCTGTGAGCCTTTGCTTTATAGCTCTTCAGAAAGCAGACAAAAGAACAGTATAAACAGACCACTGATGAAGAAAAGTTTTGCACAGGTTTTTTGGTCACAGCATTACTTTTACTTTAAACAGTAAAAAGATGGACAGGATTTCTGCATTTAAATGGTGCCTGTTCAACGAGCTCATTTTCCTTTGAGTGTCAGAATGTCAATCTGTGTTTCTGAAAGTTGACATGCAATGATTTATCTGTAAATAAGCACTGCATACTCCAGCCCACCCTGCTGCAGAAGTCAGCATTTCCCCTTGTCCAGCGTTCCCTGGGGCAACATCCCTGCTCCTGCCCCTGCCTTCCGCTGCTCCAAAATCCAGCCCCATTCAGAGATGGCAAACATTAATATTTTTTCTAAGAACGGGACATAGAGGATTCCAGGGACAGTGACCTTAAGCAGATGTTGGAGCCAGAGCCTATCTTCTGCTCTCCTGCTGCAGTGCTGGCAATGGATGAGTTTTCATGCCTACAGCATGAGAAGGAAGAAGGGGAAAAAAAAGGAAAAAAATCCATGTTCTAATGAAAGTCCAGGGAAAAGCTATCATAAGCAGCTCTGGGTTTTCCTGGCATTCTTACTCAGTTCCAGCAAGGCCGGGATGTTGTACTATCTACAAATAAGTCTGGGCAAACAGGTTGGTTTGCACCTCAGCTAACTCCAACCCAAGTGAGGCTGTTTCAACCCCAATAGCAAACACACTAGAGTTTAATGGCTAACCATTTTCCTTAGCCTCCTACAGAGGCCTCGTAAAGCAAGTGAGTACCGCAGGGATTTTCTTATGACAAGACAATGTCAGTTGTCAACCAGAACACAATAGAGCAACTGCTCAGACAGATATGCAAACAGTTTGACCTCCAAAAGTCAGACAGACATGTTTGAATGAGTGTGGAACTGCTTCTCCACCTTAAAGTCACCAAACTGCTCAAAGGGAAGATACCTAGAGACAACAAGAACCTGTTGGAAGAAATAGATGGGGAAGAAAAGATACTGCCAGGTACTCCACCCCAAAGGGACTCAAGTTTTATTTTCCTTAACCTGGAGTAGAAATTGGAGTTGCATATGGAGTTGAACTAGAATAACATTATTTCCAGTGCCACTGGCCAGGATTAGTCCTGTGTTAGGCTTTTATAGAACTATATTAGACTGCTCAAGCATTTAGATCACAAAGCAATAGGTACCTCAAATTCATTATCTTCCCCCCAAAACTAGAGTGTATGAGGAAAAAGGTGGCTGCAAACTGGATCAAAAAAACCATTTGCATTAGAATGCATGTTGGCATTCCCATGGGAATGGGACAGCAAGGGCTCTGCAAATCTTAATGAAGTGGGGAAAGGATATTCTGCTTTTCAGGAAAAGGATGACCTTTTACCCATTTGAGAAGTATGTAATACAGTGCAGGCATAATTCATGTATCTGGAAATTAATCACTTTACATGGTCATTAATAGCTCCAGCAAACAACTGGACTACTACATGAATCCTACCTCACTAGGGTCAAGTATTACATCTGGGGCTGTAATGCCATTAGTTTTTGCAGCCTTTCGAAGGATGTCTTCTGCCTCTTGAAATCTTCCCTGGGAGATCAGCCATCGTGGAGATTCTGGAATGACCCTGCAGAAAAAAGTTCAGAATAATAAGCCTGCACTTCCACAGAAAGCAGTGCCTCAGGCACCAATACACATTGTTTCAGGCACAAAGAGCTCAAAACTTGCCATATCTTGCAGAAATTAGAGCAATGACTACAGAAATCAGATTTAGAAGAGCAGACTAGCATACTGAACAAGAACAGACTACAATGCATTTGTGGGTTTTAGAAGTACTAAAGTAGTAAGTAATGACTCAGAAAAAAGAGTAACCAAAACCTTCAAAGTATGGGAAACAGTTTAAGAAATTCAGACATGTGAACATATAAGCAGCATGCTGTACATTAAGAGGCATATCCTTAGAAAATAACACATATAAAATTAGTAACTGTAAATAATATCATATAAAAGCAAGTCAGAAAGTAGAATTCGCCCAAGTCATTCAACTTTGTAAGAAACTGGAACAACGTCATATAAAGGCAAGTCAGAAAATAGAATTCGCCTGAGTCATTCAGCTTTGTAAGAAACTGGATGGAATCACAAACATAAATGCTAGTGTAAGTGAAGAAACACCGCCACCATGTGGACTATTTAAACTTTACATGCCACCTAAAAGTCGTATTTCATTAACCATGGAAGAAAACAGTCTCACAGATGTGCAAGTACTGTTTTATAGCTTGTCACCTCTATGTCGCCCTAGCATTGCGCAGCCTTCTAAACCAACTGTTTTCTCATTCTGCCCTTACTTCAGGCCTACTCTTAAATAAAAGTTCATGGATTTCAGCTGGTGCAGAAGGATGAGTTTTACCGACGTCTTTTTTTTCTTTGCATGCGCATCACTTAATTTTATAGAAGCCTACAGAAAATGAAGAATAGGCTTTTCAGGCATGAGTCAGATCACCCACAAAGCAGCTAGGAAGAATAAAGGACACAACATCCATTCTTCACCTGCCCATTCCTGAATTTCATTGGTAAAGGCTGATTGGCTTGGAGTCTGGATCTTAAAAATCTGCAGACAGGACCTTCCAAAGACTGGAGTCTTTTAACTTAGTGATACTCACCACCAGAGTGGGATGCAGAGGAGCCCAGGTAAAGTAAGCGCCAGCAGCAGCATCCGCCAGTCTCTGATGAAGTAAGCAAACAGGGGCAGCAACATGTAGCCAAATGCGTAAAATATGCAAACGCCTAGCGTGCAGAATAGCACACGGATTGATTTGCCAAGAATTTCTGTGCCTGTTCAAAACAGCAGAGTGACGATTAGTATTTTAACTTAATAGCAACCAAGTAACTTAGTGAAATTACCTCTAGCAATTGGCTTGGAAATATACTACACTGGACAGTTACAGTATACACGCTCAGCCAGCCAGTTTTAGAGGCACCACAGAGCTGCTTCATGCAGTGACCCTGCATCAACCCAGCTAACTATATGTGTAAGTAAAAATGGAAGAGAACCAGGCCATACAGTATTTCTGTAGCTCGAAGTAGCTAATGCTTCTATAATTTTAGCTTCTTAGAATCTCACATTTCACTTGACAAACTAAAACCGCTTGGCATACTATAAAACATTCACAACAGTTAACCACAGCTTAATCTCTCTAAGGTCCTCTCCAGCTTATGGAGACCAGCTTCTTTAAAGGGTAATTCAGAGATGTCTAAATTAGGTTCCTGATCAGTATCACCTTCTAAAAGATTATTTCACTATTAGCCAAAAAACCTCGCAGTCTTTCGATGTGCACATGTGGAGTTCCTGTTGGGTCACTAACAAAGGCCAGGCTATTGGCAGTGGAATTAAATGCACGAACAGGGTCAATGCTTCCCTTTGAAATGCTTTGGGACCTGCAAATTAAGAGACAGAAAAAGAAATATAATCTTCCTCGTTTCCACAGAAATCAAAGAAGATTGCAGCAGGATGTCTGCAGTGAGGTTAGCTAAACACTGCTTTCACAGCTGCACTGGCCTTCTTTGGCCCAAAAGGAACTTCTTGCCAGCATTTGGTACTTTGGACACTGAGATCACTGTAAATAACAACATTATGAATCTGAGATTATCTAAAAATTATTAAGGTAATTCACATTCCCATGATATAAAGTACACAAAGCAAGAATCATTATGCCATTTAAATTTTTACTATAGGCTGTTTAAAGTAAACTTTATAATACTTACTCTATTTTTTTCTTTTGCAAGTTTTTAAATAAAATTTGCAAATTTTTAAATTAAATAGGTATTTAGGCCCCAAAACTGACAACAGAAATCCCCGAAAAATCCTGTCTTACCTCTCCAACTAGAAGATGGACTTTGTTTCAAATAATTGATTTCTGTTTGTTTGCCTTTTTAGGATTGTAAGCCACAGAATTAATTCAGATTGCACCTCTATCAACTGGAAACTTCCAAGGAGAGGATGAGTTATCCATGCGTGACAAGGACAAAACAAATTGTTGCTTGGCAAAAGAAAGCAACCCTAAGCCAGTACCGAAAAGGAGCAGGAAAAGCACAAGACATACTGGGCCCAGTAGGACTTTCATACCAAGAACAAATGCTGCCACGTAGTTAGATATTTGTCCCATGCCGACCAGCACAAAGAACACTGAAAACATCTCCCAGCTGGTAGAGAAGACCTGTATGAAGCTGAAGCCAGTCTGCATTGCCAGTGTTGCAAACAGCACATTCTTCCTGCCAAACCTTCCATGGACAGATTAAAGAAGAAGGAGGGAAAAAAAAAAAAGATTATACAACAGCATGAGTTACATCTTCAGAAACAGAAAAATAAGATTACTCGTGCATACTTAGGGAGATACAAAACATCTGCAAAAAGCAGAGGTTCAGGAAATTTGACACAGACACAACTATTCTAAATACATTTAAAAAACCCACTGGAGAAGAGAAAATAATATGCCAAGGGCTGCTACTTAAGTTGCCTTTAAGTATGTGCTGGAACACTATTCCTTTCTTACTGATAGGATGAGCAGGGAAACAAATCATCGGGAGCAAATTGTTTAAAATGCAAGAGTATTAGATGCTTATTCTCCTGTAAGGAGCATGCAGTTCATGACACTGATCAGCATGTTAAAAAAAAAAAGAAGGAAAGCTTCTGAAAGAGTGGTAAAACTCAAGTTTGTAAGATGCTATTATCAGTAAGTGAACCCATGCTACAATCTTCATTCCACTTGGCAAAAAAAATGAAGCAATTTAAGGGATTCTAGCAATTCTGTTGATGAAGTATTAAAAAAAATAAAAGAAAAGGAATTTAAACTAAACCCAACCCATCAAGCTGTTATAAGAGTCAGTGCCGATGTCCTGGCCTGGGCAGCCCCACACCCCCAGCAGACTCTGCAGCCTCTGACGGGACATCTGCTGAGCCCAGGTTCACACGACCACGCTCCAAAGTCAGACTCGACCAGGAGGTCTACAGCTGGTGCCATGAGTCTCGGGTAGATCACAACGCATTAAGAACAGATCGTTACTTGAACTGCAAAATATTTTGTCAATCTCAGTGCTGCGCCTGGCCAGGCACAGGGCTCAGGCTCTCCGAAGGACTTTCTGTACCAGATGGCACAGGGCTCAGGCTCTCCGAAGGACTTTCTGTACCAGATGGTGATGGCAAAACACCATAGGAAGCCTTGCTGGAGCAGTCTCTTGACCAGGAGCTACGAGGAAAACTGGAGGAGCTGCACTCACGGCCTCCTCGACCGCACTTGATGAGGATCTGTGTCACCAAGTGAAGGAGCTGTAGAAGGAGACTCCCGTGTGATCATGAAGATGGGAAGCTCATAGCTTCTGGCACCAGGAGAACAGCTCCTGCTTCACCTGCTGGTTAGTCACCATGGAAGACACTTGGCATCCTTGTAGCAGTCAAGGGGCTGGGAGCTGTTTTGAACAAACCACCCAGGCCCTGCAGCAGCACCAGGATGAAGTAGTGGGAGACTCCCCACGGCAAAGAGGGGAAATCGCCCCTCAGGTGGGAGGGCAGCTGGAAGGCATGGAGATCTGCCTGTGGATGGATGACGAGCCCGCTCAGAGCTTGGGGATTAGCAGGTGGACCAAAGCCATCACCGCTGTGGGTGTCCACTGCGGACCACCCGATCAGAAAGAAGCAAACGAGCCCTTCTTCAGACAACCGCAGTGAGCCTTGCGTTCAAAGGTACTGGCCACTGTGGGGAACTTCAACCACACCAATACCTGTTGGAAGGACAAGACCCAGGAGGTTTCTGAGGTGCATCAGTGACAACTTCCTAATGTGGATGACTGAGAAGCCAACAAAGGGAGATGCTGCTGGACCTCAAGCTTGCAAACAAGAGAGAACTGGTTGGGGATGTAAAGGTCAGCAGCAGCCATGGCTGTTGGCTGCACAACAGGATTTATGAGGGGAGGAACAAGGCAGAAGGCAGGATCAGCAGGAGAGCAAACACTGGCCTGATCAGGGATCTGCTTGGAAAAATCCCATGGCATATGGCTCTGGAGAGAAGTCCAGGAGAGCTGGTTGATTTTCAAGGATCACTGCCTCCAAGCTCAAAACTGGTCCAACCCGATGAGCAGGAAACCAAGCAAAGGCCCTGAACAATGCTAAAAGATTTGTGGCATAGGGATTATGTTTCAAAGAAATAGAAACTCTACAAGTAAATCAGCAAATTAGAGGATCACATACTGTTCTCTGGGAATCAGGAAGACAGCATGCAATGCCTTGTACAGCAAATCCCAGGGAGAGAATCAGAAAAAAATGAGCTTCAAAAAAACAAAACAACTGTCAACATTACAAAAATTAATGGTGTCTTCCTTTTTTTTTTTAACGTTTGTACTAATAAACAAGAAAGCCTTGCTTCTCTGGAGTACAGCTGAACAGCATTCATGCTTTGCAGCTTCCACAAATGCAGATCATTGGACTTAGATGCTGCATTTGATGCTGAGGAAGAGAAGCTATGGGTGTTTAGAAAAAGAGAATTTTAAATTTGACCTCAGAAAAAAAGGAAAACAAGCCTCAGGGCCCTCTGAACATAGTCCAAAGTAATTAGAAGAGAATGTCATTGATCTGATTTTTCCAGATGAAACTTATCTCCTACACCTGTTTTCTGGCATAAAAAGTTTGCTCCAGAAGTGATTTAGCTGAAAAAAAATAAACAGATAAAGGTAAAACCCACTAACAATCTCTGTAACATCCTGTTCTAGTTCAGGACATTTACTCGATACACCCTGTGTACATTCAGATTAGACAGCCACAGAATAAAGACATGTCAGTAGTTGCAGAAAGACACTTACAGAAAACTTCACATACAAGAATTGCTTACAAAACAGCATCAAAGAGCCAGCAGCTCTGGTGTATATACTTTACTTGTCTGAGAGCTGTCCTGATAAAAAAGATCCGAGCAGGACGCCCACAAAGAACAGGGAGGTGCTCAGGGGTCCCTTCCAGTCGTCATCACATACGAGATTCCACTGCAGGGAGAGAGAACATGAAAGTCTTCTAATAAACAGGATTTCCCCTCCCTCCTAAATGTCTTGGCTCAGCCCAGATAAAAATGTGCCCTTTGGACAGAAAATCTCCACAAGAGAAAGGAGTAACTAACCTACTGCACAAATGAAGCTCCATGAAAATTATGGGAAGGGATGCTGGGCAGCAGAGGGCAAAGGCTACCCACCCTGAGCCATCTCAGCGGCAATCCAGCTGAGGCCCCAGCGCTACCTTCAGTTGTGACCCACGTGGCTTTCTTTACACGGGTGATGGCTGTGGCGTTTCTCCTACACATATATGAGTGACAGTAACTAATAATTTCATAATGCACTTGGTTCAGCTCCCTTGCAAAGGCTCTGCAGCCCCTTAAACTGCTTCAATTCTGCTGGTTTTTGAAGGAGTGAGAATAGACCCCAAACTTGATTTCCCTGCATATGGCAAAGTTTGTCATTAAAAATTCACATTTCTAATTTAAGAGAAATTGAACTACAGAAACAACATAAAAAAAACAAAGCGCCTCTTCCCTTATTACATTTTAATATGGTTTTGAGAGAGACTGGAGACTGCTTACTCCTCACTGGGAACCTAAACTAACGTCAGTTATAATCTCTGGAATACAAATTGAAATATACACCAAGCAAACAAAGGTTTCCAAAATGAAAACAAAAAAGAGGAAGAAAACAAGATAATTATTGAATTATCTAGACTGCAGTAGTTTCCAACATCCTACCCACTTCAGTTTGATGTTTTTAAAATAACATTCATGTTATTTTTGTATCTCTACCAACAGCTATTATTGAAAGAGCCTTAATTTTATTTTGATTATTGGTGGGGAAAAAAGGTGTGTAAATACTAGAAGAAAGGACAAAACCCAGCAGGGACGCCTTGTCCCTCACCTCGCTGCTATGCTGTGACTGGAGGAGTTCCCAGAGCTCTCTCCGTCCTGCCGTGCTACCCAGCAAGCTGCTGGCAGAGGGCAGGAGGTGCTGCAGCCCCACAGGAGAGGAATTTGGAGGCAACCAGTGCTTCTGATGTGAGGCCAAACCCTCCTGAGCTTAGTTATTCCTCCCACAGGGCCTCTTCTGATGTTTTAGGGATGGAAACTTTTAGTTTTTAATTTGTATTAAAAAGGTTGAAATGAAATGAAAATATTCACCCTGACCCCGATAATTAATCCCCTTGCCCCCCAGTTACAAACAATTAAGTAAAGTGTGTTTTCCTCTTTTTTTGTTTTTAAATTTGTACTGGAACACCTTGTAAGATCTGCCCCTGCAGCTGCTGCATGTCCCAGCTCCCCAACCACCCCGTCCGTGGTCCCACACGTGCAAACGCCCGCGTTTTGCTTTGTCTCCTTACGCGAAGCCTTTGACTCCTGGAATCTCCCAGCCCTCAGCGCATTAACAGTTCACGCTACAGCTACATCCTAGCGTATGTTTTAAGGTTGGAGGATCACTAAAAACCACACACTGAATGAATGAACAACACCAGCAATAGTCTTCTACTCCCAGATGCCCGTGGCAAAACTCAACTGAGCTACCACTTATTTCACGGAAGAACATCCAGTTTTGAATTAGAACTGGAAGTTCTTCTAGAGGTGAATGATGCTTGTTGATACAGGCTGCACTCTCATCGGTGTTTAGGTAACTTTAGCTGCCAACGCTTACGCTATCTTATGAATCTGGCTCATCATTATCATTTTTTTTAAGGTCATGGGAGCAAATGAAACGCACATTTTCCCAATTTGTAACTGTATCCAAGTAATTTCTTAACCTCTCCTTTGATAAATCTGATAGTGGGTTTATGCTTGAAAAATCTCTCTTTATGTCAGACTTCATAACCTTTCACGTTATTCTTGCCCTTACATCCCTTTATGGCCTTTCCAGCCTCGCACCACCTGAAGCACAGGCACCAGCACGCAATGCAGTGCTCCGAGAAATCCTACCACACCATCAATTACACATTATTACAGAAGTTCCTTTCAGAATTGTGACCTTCTAACGTGCTAACATTTACACCACTCAAGTAAGGGATTTAACTTACTATAGTAATCAATATCATTTGGATTAAAACCTGTAATTAAAATTTATAATTAAATCCCTATTTAGTCAACAAAAGCTGTACTTCATTATAGATTAAAGAAAGTTTGAGCAATTCTGTGACAACCACAGAGGCTAATCCAGCCAGGAAGCTTCAGCAAAATGTATCTGGCAACTTGGAAATATGCAGCAGATGATCATTATAAAATTTCTACAGGCCAAAGGTTTCCGTGGTTATCACATGCCTTCATATGATGACACTTATCAGGAAAACAAATACCACAAATACAAATCCCGCATTAATAAAGACTTGCCTACTCACAAAGAATCACCTTCCTGTCAGCTACTGGAGCCAGATATCTCCAATAACAGAAACAAAATCTAACTAGCCGAACTTCTAGCTCAGTGATTTATAGTCTATCATTACGAAATAAGTCATTACTTTCCAGCTGATCACCCTGTGCTTTTGAGTTAGCCGTCTCCTTTCATCTATTTTACACCCTGTACTTTGGCACAAGGCTGCACAACACTAGGCTTTCCAGACGTTGGCATGCTTGTGCCCAGTAACAAACATTTTCTTCAGACCACTGAGGTAGAGACGTTGCTTGGAAAAGTTCATGGTATTAAAATGTTTTGCGCTCTTCTGCCAAAAGCTTCTTGCATTGGCAGGTGGCAATGTATCAGTCCTTATAATGTGGCAATGATTACCAGCTTGTTTTTCTGTCTGCTCTATTAAAGCAATGCTAGGAGCTGTTACGCTGAAGATCACTTGAACCAGGCACCAAAGTGAACTTCAATATCAAATTTCCAAGGGAAAACTACCTTGGTTGTGCAATACCAGTTATTTACAGGCTCCACAGGTGCACAACAATCAGAACAAAGGGATTTTAAGGTCTGTTACCCCTTACTCTGGTAAATGAATGCTGAAGTCTTCAACTTTTTAATGACTCACTAACAAGGTCTACTGTATTGCCTGTTAGTCATGGTGGCATCAGTCTTCCAGAACCATTCTGCAACCAGACCCCTCCCTCAACTGTACGTTGCCCAAGAAATCACCGAAGCATCGCTGTTAGACGACCAGCATCGCAAAGAGCAAGTGTCCCAGGAGTAGTTACTGATTGAAGTCTGCTGCTGGCAGTGCTGTTTGGACATAGTATACCATGACCCAGTGCTCTAAAATCATGTGCTATTTTGACTTCTTAGTATCCTTTGCGTTAGCCTGCTAGCTGTAACGGCCTTTGCCCTGGTGAATGAGATAAGGTTAACCTCAGCAAGGTACTGGGTCTCCAAACAGGAGAAAAACATTTCAGCTTTGTTTCAAACAGCAGCTGCTGATGTAGTGAAGCATCGAGCTCCTAAACACCGGTACCCAACGCTCAAGGCACAGCACAGAGCACTCTCCCTCAATTTTGCTATAATTTTAGAAGGCGGCATCCTTCTGCTGGAGTTTAAACTTATCTTCTTACTCAGACAGCTTGCAGATACTTTGGGCTGTAGCTACTTCCCAAACAATTCCTCAGGTTGGGGCGATGTCTTCATCAGCGGCCTCGCACCTAATAGCAACAATCACTTACACATCGGAGGCAAGTTGCATGGCGAGATATGCACCTCTGTAACGGATCCTGGCTGATACCAGCTGCTGGTGAGGACGGGTGGAGAGAGGGGACAGGGAAAAGAGGACAGGCTATGGAGACAGCCAGAAAATGTGGACAGCTTGGGGGAGAAGGTGGGGGGACACCACAAGAGAGGGGGACTGAAGCAGTTGCTTCTTGAGAACAGGTTTGGGGACAGAGTATGAAACAGTCCTAGGTATTTAGTCATCACTTAAACACCTCTTTAGGAGAGCATTTCCCAGATTCTGCTTCATCTCTTGCATGGCAAGTCAGCTACCTGGAACCACATCTCCAAATCCCCTACTGTAAGACAAGCCCTGTTACAAAACTGAGAAGAATGAAAAAATCCTGAACTGCTCCCTCAGATCTCCTCCCTCCCTCAAACAGAAGACGCTCCCCAGCCACATTTTATTAGCTTCCAGGCTTTTGTCACAATACAACCCGAACAAGAAGGATTATTGCAGGTTTACCTACAATTACACTAAGCAGCATATGTAGAAGCGTGTCAGTCTTGCTGGACTGGTATTTCCTGTATTCTATTTTACCCCTTCCCAATATTGAACTAAACATTAATATAACACCTCTATCCAAAAAGAAAACTACCCTACAATTTTCATACAAACCGCAATCACAATGAAACACAGACTTCAAGATGAAATACTCGAATTCTTTGAACTGCAGATGGTGGATCAACCTTCAAAGCATAAAACAACTAAAACTGCAAGGCAAGTTTAGCAAGACAGGATGCCGCAAGTCCAGTTGAAAATACTGCCATACCACGAGTAAAAAATACCATTCCTCTAAGTTCTCTAAGCACTGCAAAACCTTAAGGGGTAAAGACCAATTCCCTGCATGCAGGCTCTGCATCCACTGCACTTGCAGAATACCACTTGCCTCGAAAGGAGAGCTGGCACTTCATGAATTACTAACCATAAATCTTGCAATGGCTCTCATCCAGACACCGATGCAGATCCCTTATCCTGCTTCACTTCCACTACAATTACATCATCTTGTAAGAGATGACAATACAGAAAATAACAAAATCCTAGATGCTAACAACAAGATACCCATCCTATTTAAGCATAAAATTTGTCCAATATTTTTAATGCATTATAACATGGAAATTGCAAGTCTAATTATAGGGGAGCTCTTAAAAACAACAAAAGTTCTTGCAGTATAGCATCACAGCCAACAAATATATACCACCACCAAATATAAACCACTACCAACTATGTTTGGAAAGTTATGGAAGTAGTTGCAAGGCTACCAACAATATAATTTAGGACCTCACTTGAAAAAAGCATGTTTCTCAGATTACGCAGAACTGTTCTACTGCAAGAGCACTCACACCTCCCTAATACCATTACCAGAACCCTAAACAAGGATGAATACAAAAACTTCCAAGAGCTTTTCTCCCTTACACCCCTGTTACCTAAGGAAAAGCCTTACACGAAAACAAATTTTTCCAGCTACAATGTATCATGTCCTCCCACTCATTTATTTATTTTTTAAACCCTTTTCCTTCCTTGCTGAGAATAACATGCATGATTGAAAAATAAAGTGGGATAGTCCCATGTACTAATATTTTCTTTTTAAAATCAACATATTAGCAAGAATTTTTGAAGCTAATCCAATATCCTGTACTCTCCCCTACCACTCGCATCTCTCTGCAAGCAGCGGCAGGTTTTTCAAAAAAAATCTCAAAATCTCACAACTGAGTGCTTACGAATCTGGTCTTGTTTATACCCATCTAAATATTCTCTGCTTACTTGAGAGCTATGAGTGTTATTAAACACCCTTCCCTCTGAAAATACATTCATGTATTACAAATACTTAGAAGTTCTAGATGTTACATCAAAGCTTATTATCTAAATGTAAACAGAAGTCTGTATCTACAAAATACACATTCTGCTCAATTTCTCCCCTTGTAGTTGTTTTAAACTTGCATAGAACAGGAAGGAAAGCGCCAAATATTTTAAAATTCCAGTGCAGAAACTTAACTCTCCCCCATACATCACATTTTTTATATAGCTGAAGAAAAAGGAAACAAGGCACTGAGAAACGCAGAAACTGAGAAACACGAGCTGAGTTTTAATCTAAAAGTAGACAGCATAATGGGAACATTACCCTGTCATTAATTGTCCACAGTACCTCTAAAAAAGCATTGTTTCCATTTTAACGAAAGCAACTGCAGGCCTGTCGTTCTTTAATAATAATAACAACCCTATTTTATGTTGCAGGGTCAGAAATGTCTGTACTTTGCACAGTTCTCTCTATGTGCCTCTTAAATCACATATTGAAAACCTCAGCATTTTAGAAGTAATTTCATAACCCTGTCAGACATTCATATTTACTTATGAAATGAAAACTACATTTTTTTCCCTTCTTCTGACAAGACTGTTAATACTAAGATTTTGTACCTGCAAATCACTTAAAGGTCCTTCCATACCTCATAAGCTCCTGGGGCCGAGAAGTTGTCAATATGAACTTCAGCCAGAAAATAAGCAGATACTAACCTACAGCAAGAAAGAGGAGGCACCTATTTTAAAACGTGAGAAATAATGGCAGTCACTAACATTAACGGTAATCAAGAGTTCGGCGAGAGCTGAACGTGGATGACATGGGCTTGATGTACACTGCAGCTGCTGGCTCCCCTCTTGGAAAAGCCTGTGGAAATGACAATGTCTAGCACCAACCTGTGTTTTTATTTTGGTAAAGCAAAACAACACATCCCTCTGTCTTCCAACAAAGAGTGAACCCCAAAACCTCTAGTTTGACACTTGTACCACAGTGCCCATTTGCGTCATTCCAGATGTCACCACTGCAGCCTCCGCTTGTTTCCTGAAGGTCTGGCATAGCCCACTGATCTTCGGGGACAGGGGTCTGGCAGCACAGCGGGGCACCTGCATCCCTGGTGTGCAGGGAATGGAAAACCTCTGGGCCCTCGTATCTGCCCAGAACTTTCTCCCCCTGCATGTCCATTCAAGACAGAGCACCAGCCCTGCGCAATTCCAACCACGTGCGTCATTCCTCGGCAAAAGCTAAACAGTCCCTGAGGCTTGTTAAGAGCACAACAGGCATAAACCATGCAGCTCTGGAGTACACCACTTGCACTGAACTGGTATCAAATTGATGCACAATGCAACACATTTTTAGAAGGATGTGTTCGGCCCCTGAGGATGAATACGTGTATCCAAAATTCGGTGTCTCTTTATGATTCAGTATGTAAGAATTACTCCCGTATGCACCAAAATGTTTTGATTGCCGTCTCATCTAATGTCTTCTCACTATATCGTATTTCTAGTCCACTGGTGCTCTTCGTAACTGCACTGCTCAATTCTACTCCCAGTTATTCAGTACATCCCCACAACAGATATGACCGGCAGAAGTTAGCCTTTTCCCTCAATTACCAGTGGTTTTATTCCTTTTGCTACCACGTATGAACTTCTATTACTCCTACATTCTTTTTTTTATGGCACTTAGGGAGGAATAAGAATGACACAGATGGCTCCTTGAGACAAAGTAAAGCTTTTCTTATCCTCTGAGCTACAGCATTTCAAAAAGTAAAAGACAGAAAGGGATTTTGTTACATGGGAGCTGGTTAAATACTGCAGACTGGCTAATAACAACCTTCTGTTGTTAGTCTGTGTGAGAAAAGGAAGTCTCTCTTCAAACTAGAGGGAACTGAATGTTTTAAGTCTCCCCTGAAAAGCAGACCCATAAATGAGGACTTTCTCTCGAGTCATGAGAGATTCAGCAAAAAGCTTTCTTAACAAGAATTCCCCCTTCCCCCTCCCAGTGTCAGCTATGGAAATCTAGGACAAAGGTCCTCATGATTATTCAACAAGTTTGAGATATGCAACCAAACACAAGATTAGTCAATCATAAAAGCAGCAGCACCAAGCCAAGAAATTAAACAAGTTTAATACTGGAAACCTGCAAGTATGTGAAAGGCCACAGCTCTTGCAAAACTCCCTCAGAAGCATTAATATTAAAGGCAAAAAAACCACCGCCTCAGTGCATGATGTCTGGGCAGACAAACATTACCCCCCACAGAAACAAAACATCTGCCAAACCATACAGGCAACGGGCCAGAGCTGCTGGGAAGCCTCAGCAAAACGTTAGCAGCTCCTGTTTCTTACAGATTATAAAACTCCTGGATGATGCACTGACAGCCCAAAATATTTTAATTTACCCCAAGTCAAAGCTCAGCAAAGAAGTTCCAGAGACAAAGTACTGGCTAAAACCACGTCTAAAGCCAGGCCGGCCATTATATTTAGGCACTTGGGACGAAACCTGTACATTCACCCATGAACAGGACTGCCCTGAGAAAATGCCAACTGCCTTACGCTGTCCTGAGAGCACCTCAGCCTTTCACATGAGTGCATTTCAGCAACGACCAGAGTCTAGAAATTCAGAGCAGCCTTCCTCCCAAGAAAGACAGCAGTTTTTTAGAAGCAGGTGAGGCAATGCCTTGTGCCACTTGTCAGAATCACTCAAGGCCCTGCTGCTATGCACGTTCGAGGGAAGTTTCCAACAACTCCAGCGGCACCATTTCCATGCCTCCCTGTGCTGGCACGGCTCCTCTACCATGCTCCCGTCCTCATCCCAGTCCTTCCGCCTCCTGAGGAAGACTTCTGTGCTCAGATCAGCTTATGGTCATTAATTACCCGCATCCATCACCACGCAAACGTCCATCACAACCCATTTTACAAAGCAAGAAATAAAGGCAAATATAGTTCCAGCCCTGTAAAACTTGTCCACAGGCACAAACAGGCAATGGGACTGTGCAAACGGTTTGCAAGCCTTCTGAAAAAAGGTATACACGTTCGGAAATTCAAGCATTCCTCAAAATCCATTTCCTTGTACCTTACATCAACCAGTGCCTGTGGGTCTGCACAGCTTCCACCTGAAACAAGAGGGACAATCAGCACAGCTTCAGCTTCGTTTGGTTGCCCTGACAGAAGACTTGACTAGAGGGGTCTACTGAGCGGATGAGAACCTGACCTGTCCCAGCAGGTGACTGGGGAGACCAAAGACAGCGGGCACGACCAAAGCAGAGGCATTGCGGCCACACTGCAACGTCCAAGGTCCTTCTGGACAGGGCGTCAAACCAGGGCTCCCCAACTGCTGCGTCCTGCACAACTCAGGGCGACTTCTACCGCCTTTTTAATTTTTTTTTTTAAAGAAAAAACCAACCCCTTTGGATCTCCCGAGTTCAAAGAGACATCTCTGAACCGCGGAGCGAGCAGAACGCCTCGTCCCGGTGCTGACCCTTGCTCCAAACCACTTGTGCAGAGACCAGAACAAACCCATTAAGCAGTTACCGTTACACACGCCACGCTGGTTGAAGAAAACGCGCTGCGTTCGGAGACCACCTTCTGCAAGCGGAAACGAACAGAAGATCTCAACACCAATTGAGCATACCAGATTTAACACCAGGGCGATGCCCAGGCAGGAACAAGCTCCACCGGTGCTACGATAACCACACGCTTCTCCCCTCGGCACCCCCC
>JANZLQ010000044.1:19766729-19791148 GCA_026212715.1 Elanus axillaris | reverse complement strand
AATTAAAAAATTGAAAAGCCCCCCCCCCCCCAAATGCCAGAGGTGTAGGTAAGGCATTTGCCGAGGCGGGGGAGGTTCGGGCGGCTGTGGCTCAGTAAGAGTTAATTTGATGGAGGGGGGGGGGTACGTGGAGAGGGGCTCCGGGAGGTGCCCCCCCCCGCCTTAGGGAGCGCCGGAGAAGGACGGGCAAGTCTGCCGGCAGATAAAGTGCAAGGAAACGGGCAGAGCAGCGATCGTGGCGCTGGAGGGGCACGGAACGGGGGGGCAGAGGAGCCGAAGCGATCGCCCGCCGGTCCGCGGCGCTGCTGGACTCGGGGTGTCTCGTCGCGGTGCGAGGAGGTAGGGAGGATACGGGGGGGCACGAGAGATACCTATGGATGCTGTAGGTGCAAGGGCACAAGCGGAGCTGAAGGCAGAGAGTTTCGCCCTATGGATGCTGTAGGTGTAAGGGCACAAGCGGAGCTGAAGGCAGAGTTTCACTGTGGTAGCTTAAAGGTGTTAGGCGGGGGAATCTGTACCTCGATGTGTGGCAACAAAAAAAAAGTAAAAACCCGAATGACTGATGGATTTCTCTTTTCCCTTGATGGTCTAGGAGTGGGGTTTGCAACACGGCAGGTGGGGAATGTAACTAAACCCACGGTGATTATCAGCAGCGAGGGGGACAAAGTAGTGATCAGGACTCAAAGCACTTTCAAAAACACAGAAATCAGCTTTAAACTTGGAGAGGAATTTGATGAAACTACCCCCGACGATAGAAACTGCAAAGTAAGTGAACTCTCGGGCTGCAGTGGCTTCTTTCTCCTCTTCTTCCTCCTCACCCCCACTCCCGAGGCTGTATCTTTGGTCGGGTGACAGGAAAAAAAAAAAAAAGTAACTTCTGCTACTGCAGCTCTGTGAAGGACAGGAAAAAAAAGACAAGATTGCATCTTATTTGCCCACTTACGCCATGTCTTGTCTGAAGCAATGCGATATGTCACCAGCCCCCTTCTAGTCTTCCTTCCAGTGTCGAAGAATTGTGTTAGCTGCCCACTTTTCTTTCAGTCCAAACATTATTTGGCATAACTTTTCCCAGTTGAAATGGGGAAATGCCTTCTTCCCTGCGGTTTATGGGGGTTTAACGTAAATGTTACCCCGAAGCACATCTGAAACGGTGGTTCTTGTGAGACTGGAACTCAAACAACTTTTTTTCATCCTTTGATACAAACAAGAATTGTATGGAGCTCATGCTTAAAACGAGGATGATTCACGGGCTTGGCTTTAAAATGGCTGGGACTACTTTATCATTCTAGATCCACATCCATCTATTGAAGAGAATTCAATAGAATAGTGCATGCTGAATGTGCGAGCAGAATCCCAAATACCCCAAATAAATGAATGTCTTTGTGTTTCTTGGTATCTCCCAGTCAGTTGTGACCTTGGATGGAGATAAGCTAGTGCACGTACAGAAGTGGGATGGCAAAGAGACAAACTTTGTGAGAGAAATAAAGGATGGCAAAATGGTAATGGTAAGTATAAAGCTCACTGAGCATCCACGTACACTGCTAACACTCCTCACTTACACTTATCTCAAGCTGTATGAGCAGATAGTGTTACTTATACGCAAACCCTTAAACTAATTGGTGGGGAAAACTAACAGAGATTTTGCAAATGTTTATTTTGTTTTGCCTCTTGTTTTACTGACAACTAAAAAATTGCTAGTGGTTATAGGCAGGCCAGCCTGTGGATTTCTAGAGTGTTTCTAGAGTGCCTGTGTTCTTTCTAGAGTTCGTGCAAAAAAGCTCAAGCAAAAAAGAACAACAACAAAAAAAACCTGGTGAGCTGGAAAAGATTCAAAGTTCTGGATTATATAGGCAATGATCTGTTGCCAGTGCTAATTTAGATTGCTTTAAAAACTTGTTTTATATATGCGCGCATAAATAATATTTAACTACACAGAACAAATATTTCCCAAGGAAAATAAATTACAATATTCCAGGAGGTAATAGCATTTTCATATTTAATAATAAAGGGTTTATTCCTCCTATCTTTTTAAAAACTATGATCAACAGCAATTGTGTGAAGAAAGTCTTGTTTCAAATACACATTCTTTTCCTGACTTTTCAGGAACAGGAGTATGGGGTGAATAAATGGTGTAAGTTAATGTATCTAATGTCCAGGGTGGCACTTCTCATCTTTATTTTTGGCACAGAGATATAACTTTCAAAAATGAAACCTCTTCAGCTATACTAATTTATGTGACTTGGTTGTGGGAGAAAACCAGTTAGCTTGTTTTCCGAATACTTTGGAGAGTATCTGTATGGATGGAGACCTCCAAATATTTAAAACCTTAAAGCATACAGTCAGTGCAACACAACGTGACAAGCCATACAAGGGAAAATACGTGCTTTGTTTTTGGGAACAGCTACATGCATATACAGAAAACCTTTTCCTTTTGAGTTTGAACATGGTGAGGTGCCCTGTTCCACTTCAGGAAATGCCTCCAAACCTCACACACTGTAGTTAGTGTTCAGCACAACTGCAGCGACTAAAATATTTGGTAGTTCTAGCTACCTAAGTGCACGGAATGCATTTATTTTAGTACGAGGTTCTCCTTAAGTATATGCCTATGCATAGTAGTACAGAATGTAGGTATAGAGGACTTGGAGTTTTAGATTGTACATCTCGCAGTGTGATCAGCTTTGGGAAAATCAGTGTTAAATCTGTATTAAGACAATGCTGTATTTAAGAAACTACATTCACAAAAACTAGAAAAATTAAACAGTCATTTCTAGCCTCACTATAGTTGCCTTGTAAATGTGCAGTAAGTGCTTCTTGGGTTTGAAAGTAAGTAGCAAGGAGAAAATTAGGTTTATTACGGGAACTGTAACTAAGGTTTTGCCTCTTGTTTATTTAAAGTATCAATAATCTACACCAATTTGTTTTTCTATAATTACATAATGTAAACCAACCTTGCTCTAGCATGGGCTTCTTAATATGTGTTAAGTCATTATAGAAAATGGTCCAGCATCTAACGTGTCTGTCTTTTCCTTGGACTTGCAGACTCTCACCTTTGGTGATGTGGTTGCTGTTCGCCACTATGAGAAAGCGTAGAGTTTACCTGACCTCTGTCCAGATGTTACTTCTGCTGGATGGATTAATGTACCGTCCACAACTGAACGTAGCTAAAATGCACATTTCTGGCATGAAAGGTTAATAAAGAGTTTTGGGGGGGGGTTGTGTTTTTTAAAGAAACCTGTGCCATCACATTGGCAAGCTTGTGCTGTATAGTGAAACAGGTTAAGCTTGGCATTAAATTTCTGAAACACTTGCCTCTCTTTTTTTTTACAGTAAATGGAACATATTTGAATTGTTTTGGAATGCAGATCAAATAGAAATTAAAAAGTTTTTTAAACCTGTGCTCCTTTTGCATTTAATCAGCTAATATTCCAGTGTTCTGGAGGGAATTGTTGAAAGTTCATTTTTCTGAGTTAAACAACAGAAAAGCAGGTGGTGCACAAAGCTGCAGCAGCCTCTCTGTGTGGTGTAGAGTACACATGGGAAATGAGAAATTGCCTTCACCCTACTTCAGTGGCTTCTTTTTGCTGGAGAAATCTAAAGCCCCTGTCTTTATATAATAAGTAGGCAGAGAAGTGAGAGGCTCAAGCCAGTTTCAGCTCTTCTTTTCACTGGGAACTTGTTATCCCGTGCACGCTAAGGTCAATATATAGACAGCCTTCGATATCAGGGGGAATCCTGTAGTTTTGGTTTTAATAGTTACAAGAGTTTTTCATTTGTTTTGGTGGGTGTTTATTTTTTGCTAACATATACAAAAGATTGAAGTGTTTCACAGGGCTAGAGGAGCGACCAACATGATATGAAGGCCAGGACTGGGGGAACCTGAAGTACAAAGCTTATCTTTTCATCAGTCTCCACAGGGGTGGGAGGAAAACAAAGGGAAAATGGTACAAGACAAACCTCCTGAGATTCCCATCCCTGAGCTCTAGTTTCATAGCTAAAATGTACAGCAGGTAACCATTTTTATTAAGATAAAATGCTGCTTAAAAGAGATAAATTAAAACCTTATTCCTGAAGAATATTTCCCTAAAAGACCAGGGTGGGGAAAAGTGCCTTACACTTTAGATTATTAGGAAAATTGAAACAGGTTGCTGGCAGCATGGAGGAGATTGTTTGGAAAGTCCATGTTTTCTGACACATTGACTCAGTGAACTACATGGAGGTGTAGCAGCCTATAACTTTTCATACCAAGGCAGAGCGGAGCTCTGGCTTTAGCTGGTCAGTACTGGGGACGGGGACGGGGATGGGGATGGGGACAGGACGGGATGGTGCAGAGGGAGGTGCAGGAGGGGCATCCTGCCCAACTTCCCGGCCCTCATACTGCACCCTGCCATCCTAGGATAACATGGGTAGCGCATCTCACTCATCTGATAAAGGTTCAGACATAACTGGCACCTAACCAACAGAAATGCAAAATTTAATGTTAGTAGCTTTACTTTTTCATAAAGAAGCTGCCCGAAAGGACCATCCCAGTCTGTTTTCTCTTGTGGGGAACACTATACAGCTAGAGGACAGAGTCCTTAATTGTTAACCATTATAAATATGCTTTATTTGGTGGATATTGATAGTTTTTAAAATCTAGGAGCTAACTTTTTTCATCAGAAAAATTGAAAGTTGAACTTGTTCCAGTGGTATGGGGCGCTACAGTCTCTATCTTGTGGGCTGCTTCAGCAGCTATAGTGCAAGTTATGTTTAAACAGCATCTTCTGCCCTTCAGTTTTATTAGCTCATTTAATCCTCGGCTTCAGTAACTAACACAGCTTTCATCTGCCCTCCCTCCCCTGCTGCCTGCCCGTTTGCCTGTGGATGTATTTGCCACATGACTGTCCTTCCCAGCCACCCCTTCTCAGAAAGGTGGGAGCAGCTGCTTTTCCTTCCTCACCGGAGAAACAGACTTGGGTCCCCAGTACTGGCATTCATCTTTGCAAGTGATTCGTGGGTTCATGAATTAAAAAAATAAGATTTTTACTAAGTACAAGGAAAGGAATGCAGAGTCGGATTGTTAAGACTTGGTTTACAAATAAAGCCTGAATGGTAAACGTTTTACATTGCAGTTGTTTTTAAACAAAGGCTACTTTTCCCTACATACATATGTTCCGTAAGTCACGTGAAAGCACCATGAAGCTTATTGGTGAGGTCTTTTGCCGTTCTAAAGATAAACAATATTAATGTCAAATTAAACAAGGGGGAGAAAAGTGGAGAAGCATTGCCTGTGGCACTGCTCGGAGGAGTGGAAAAGTGGGGAAAATACTGACATATGGGACTTCCCGCTGCTGGTAAAATGGGTTTACAAAGGCCTGGAAAGCAGATCGGAACAGAAGAGCACAGCGAGCAGCGGGACGTTTGGGGGCAGCTACGGGATCTACGCCATCGCCTTTCTGGTCTGCTCCTCAATCTGACGCTGAGCCTTCTTCCTTCACCAGAGACTTCTCTGACTTCAGCAATAAACAGCAGCTCCTGCCACCATAAAGCCTTACCAATGGAGACGCGTATTTACACCGCACCTCAGCCTCTTCCTTAAGCTGTATTAAAGGCGTACTTGATGGCGCACTTCATCAGCTTTTTTTTTTAATTCTGAAGTGCCTTAAGTAGCCAGGATCCCTTTTTACACCTCCGCTGTGAGAAACCTTCCTTCCCAGAGATGCTTGAGGCTCCTGCGCGGCCTCCGAGTGCAGGGCAGGCTCAGGCTCTGGCTCTGGCTCAGGCTCAGGCTCAGGCTCAGGCTCTGCCAGCCGGTAGCACCGGCGGGAAAGGACCTTCACCCACGGCTGCCGGCCGCCTCGGAGAGCCCCTGCGGGGAGCCCAGGGCTCGACGGGCCGGGCCCGCCGGGCGCCACAGGCCGAGCGGGGCAGGGACTCCCGCCTTCCATCTTCCTTCCAGGCCGCCTCCAATCCGCCGGCGCCGTGAATTCGGCCCTGCCCGCGGCCAGGCTGGCCCCGACGAGCCCCTCGGCCGTCTCAGCGGTGACCCGCGGCTTGGCACCACCTGAAGAAGGTCACCCCGAGACCCGGCCCGGCCGCCTGAGGCGGCTCCCGGCATGCCCTTCGGCCGCGCGGGAGGCGCGGCGGGGGCTCGGCCCCTCAGGCGAGGCCGCGCCTGGCGCCGGCCCCGGCGCTGGGAGAGGCCTGAGGGAGAAGCCGGGCCTGGCTTCGGCCAGCACCTCGGGCCTTGCGTTCAGGGCGAGGGCTGGAAGAAGCGCGCCGGGAGGCGCCGGGCAGCACAGAGGGGCCTGCAGGAGGGAGCTCGGCCTGCTCGTAGCGGTGCTGGCTGCCGGCAAGAAGCAGGGCTCGGCGGTGGGCTCTGGGCAAGCGTCGCCCTGGCCCGGCTGGGCTGGGGTGGCATGTCCCCTGCCCTCTGCTCAGTCCGTGGTGGAAGCAGCCCGTGAATACAGGCGTCAGATCCCTTCTTTACTGCCCAGAGGATTCGGAAAACGGGCTTGAGATGGACTGAGTCATCATTCAGCTGCCTGCAACCCCCACCCCAGGGCTTAGCTGTGGGTTACAGGTGAAGCAGCCCGGGGTTCTTCGGTTTGGGTCATCACCATGTATGAGCCGAGAGCCTTCACCCATCGTCTTGCTCGTCACATAATCAAAGGCAGGCAGCTTTCCGAGTGTTAAATGGTTCCTCGACTTGTTTCTGTCAGCAGCAGCACCTTCCCACAACTGCCGTTGCCCCTTCAGCAGGATTGTCTGTGGCTGTAAAAAGGTGTTGCTGGCAATACTGATGTGTACCGTACGTTTGACAAATAATAAATCATTACTAGTCTATTCTTAGGCCAAAAGTCCCAGCTCGTTACCTAGCGGCACTGCCGGGAAGATGGTGTCTCCCCTAGAGCTCCATTAAGAAGCTGCATGATCGTCACTGCAGAAATTGGCCTTGCTCTCCACAAGGCTAACTTACATTTCCAGCTGGCTTTTTGTGGCTGATGTTTTCTCCACCTCTAACTGATAAAAGCCAAATGTATACCTTTTACAGTATTTTTGAATGCTTCTATTTAAAAAGAGCTTTTGTTCCATGTTGAGATTGCATGGTTGTGAAAAATCTCAAAGGTAGGAATTGAAATAGGCAAAAGAGAAGTTTAACCTCAAAATCATTCTTCAGCCTGGCCACAGTCTGTATCTAGGGCTTTGTAGGATGGCAGAGTCAGGACTGAACCATCTCCAAGCCAGAACAACAGTACTACACCGTAATAGTCTTCCTGTGTGGAAGAGCTCATTTTAGGGTTTTATTTTTGTACTTTTTCCATGCTAAGCACATTTTAAATAACTCCTTTAAACGCCTCTGCAAAGTTAGGCGACTTTATTCTTCAATTACAATCCACACATGGAAAGCAGGTTATACAATGCCAGTGCACATTTTTATTACAGTGAAGACAGAAGTTAGAGTGACAATTACTACAGTTTCATATACGCTTTAGCAGATCCAGTAAGCCAGCTGAGGATCAAAGGTTGCACAGAGAGACCCACATAAACGTGACAGAGGTGACAGATGAGGCGCAGCGCAACGGCCCCTGCGGTCACTGGGAGCGATCCAGCTGGTGCTTCCCTCCCATCCCCAGGTCAGAGCCTTACATCCCCGAGCTGTGTGTGAGCACACCGGTCCCATACTGAGCCCCGCCAAGTACCTGACACTCAGAAAAATCCCTGAAGATTGCAGTGAGACGCTTAAATAGCTCAATAGCAATAAATCTAATTTCTGCCAACAGTGACTAAACAAGTGCTGTTTTCTTCAGCTTTACAGTTAAAAAAACAGTAACTCGCCAGAAACTGGCACTCCAGATTCATCCCTGTTTGATATTTCTGCAGGCTGTTGCTCTTTGCGTTTCGTCATAAATCCCTGTTAGAGCCTGGGAAAGATACTGGCAGAGAACAGAAATTCTCCTTGCAAATGCTTCATCAGCTGAAGCAATCTCCTCTTTTCTCATTTTTACTGTGCTCAGACACTGTAAGGCCTTCTAACAACATCCCATACTTTTCAGGATGGCATTCCACTCTTGTGGAAGACTTTTTTTTTTTAAGTCTGCCATTAAAAATATTAAAGTGTGACACTAGCTTGAGATCAATGGTATAAGTAAGAAAAATGAGACTGATGAAAACAAGGTATTTAAAAAAACCCACAACACTTTTTCTTATTTAAAAAAGGAAACCTAGGTTTTAAGATACTACAAAATTCAAGAGTACAAAAATATTTACCTTTTAGAAATACCCAAGCCTACGATCACATAAAATAAGTATCAACTTAATATAAAAATCTTCATAAAAATACGGCCACCTATATTTAACCAAGTCCTCAAACCTGTCCTATGCTGATATAAAGGCTTTGTTGAGAAATTGAGTTATGTCTAAACAGCTAGTCTATAGATTAACTCTGTAGTAAGTAAAACCAAGATTAAATACTGCTGTTATTACAGAAACTCCAGCTTGAGAAGGGGTAAGAAGATCAGGGGTCACAGGATAATGGTTGTCTCGTGCCACGTTACATTTATGGCAAAAGCATAAGTGCAGAAAATTAATAGGAAAGTAGGTATTTCCGCATTCCAAAGAGCAGCTTGAAATAATTGCACAAGTTCCTTGCATTTAAATGTTTTAAAGCTTTACATTTGTGCTTGAACTTACAGGGAGAGCCTCATTCCTGTGCCAAATGCCAGCACAAGACAACTTGCCATGAACTCTCGCATTAGAGATGAAACAACGTGCTTCTGTTGGCCCTTACAGAAGGTGAATCATGGCTAATTATTATTTATAGAGGATAAATATCAGTCTGCCAGGTCTGATAGACTTCATGTGGCCAAGAAGTGCATGCACAGCCAATAAATAGAAAAATAAAAGGTATTACACTTTTTTCAAACTCTGTAGTGTTCATAAAACAGTAGTAGCACAACTCTAAGCTCTAAATTTGTTTTCATCCAATCTAGCTTTGCTGAACTTTAAAAAAACCCCACATACATAACCTGTAGGATTTGAAAAAACACTGGCTTTGTTGGTGGGGTTTTTTTTGTTTGGATAAAACTGTGGTCCAAATTAGCCCTTTTGCATTTTTAATAGCTGCAGGTGAACATCTCCAGTACAGAACATCAGATCTTTGTAGGGCATCCAGCCCCCTTTAAATTTGTAAATGGTATATAAAGTTCTTGCAGGAGCTTTTGAAACTGTAATGAGCTTTCTCTGAAGGTATGGAACAATGTGGTTTATATTCAAAGAGGAAATGAAATGCTTTGAAAGAAAACAACCCAAAGCTTCTAAAAAAACTGCTTATGCCAATATACCACGAAAAACCTGAAAGCTGAAACTGCATGGCATGTTTGGATAGGATCACTGACTTGCTAAAACCTGTGTTTCTTTTGAAAGTGGGCATGGCCCATTAGTAGGTCAGCAAGCTGATAGTCTTCTGTGTTAAAGGCGTCCCCCAAAACACTGAATGCTCATGAAGCCCAAGGATTTCAGTGGGCTCAGGCTTTATGAAAAAGCATCAGCTTTTAGAGGGACAAGTGGATCCCAGGTCCTGGGAAAAGCAAGTGACATCAAAAGATACTTCGATGTCTTGTTTAAAAAACACATCCTCACAGTGAAGTCTATGTCTGCTGTGCTACAACTAAATTCTGATCCCACTTAGTCCATCGGGCTTTGGTCACAGATTTCAAAGGAGGCCAGGATCTTTCCTTTAGAGGCGTGTGCTGAGATTTTTCAAAGAAAGACAGACACCCAACTCCCATTCACCCAGTCAACATGCACAGTGAGAAAAAACCACCAGCATTCTGTTTGCTATCCTTTTTTTTTTTTTTTCTTTAAGCAGCTTTCATGGAGAACCTGACAGACTGGAGTCATTGCTGTATTATTCCTAAGGCTCATTTCTAGATCACTCCTTGAATTCATCATGTTAAGCACATGCAGGCCCCCATATCTCAACAGGGACTGTATCTGCTGACAAACCCCAGGTATCAAGACACTGAATTACAGACTAAGAGTCTTACGGGAGTAGACAGCATCTGTTCAGTAAACTATGTATTTGGGTACAGTAGCACAGGAGATAATAACTGTGGTGCGGTAGCACTGACTGTTGGGTTTTGTTTGTTTTCCTCTGGCAGAAAATGCATTTTGCGGAGATCTTGTTCTTCTTTCAGCCCCTCTGAGTGTGCATCCTTCTTCACAGGGGTGTCACCAGAATTTTAGAACTCTCCTTTGAATTCCTAATGCCAGTGGTTTGTTGCCCATTTCTGAAACTGAAAGCAGGTAAAAGACTGAGAAGCTAGAGAACATCTTACAGGGTGTGATCAGACACTCCCCCCTCCTAATTAGCACTGCTAAAATAACCATGTTACACTACTAATATAAACATTAGAAAAAACCGTAATGCTCTGTAAAGCATGCCCTTTCCAGATGGCACAAGCAGTGCAGCAAACGCCACTTGGAACGTAATTCAGTGACTGTAATTCAGTTACTTCAGTCTGTTTATGCAAGAAGCCTGTGAAGGGAATCTGGTTTGACTCTAGGATTTCTAGCTACAGTCCGTCAACTGCAAAGCCAAAAAGCCATAGGACAGACATATGAAAAGTCCCTAATTGTGATAAAGAGCAGCACGCCCTTCTCAAGGAACCCAGCCCGAGAATTCTTCTTAACTCTGGAAGCATAATGACAGCTCCTTGTATCAACCAGGGATTAGATACGGGCAATTCCAGCTTTTTCAAGGTATGATTACTTATAAGGGCAAAGTCTGTCCAGCACAAATTCTCACTAAGCTGGATGGTAGCTGTGCAGCTGCATTTTGGCTAATTCAGTTTCCCTCCACTGCTCCCAAGAATTTTCCTCCCATGATAGTAACTAGCAAACACTGGCCGTCTCCACTACGCCAGCACTACAACATACACGCACGGATTTCAGTGGAGATGTTTGCTCAGGGTACCCTAAATAGCAATGGTGGTGGGGCAAGAGAACTGTCGTTGCTTACAGCTAAACCAAATAAACCAGGAGAAAAGCTGTCCTGGCATGTCTCCAGCCTCCCAAATGAGAGACGCTACAATACCAAAATCCTGTCTTTAATTTGGAGTAGTACCTAATGAACTTAACACTGAAAGAGTGAAGTGTTTTGTAATGTAAATCATCCTACTAAATGAATAGTTTAAATGAAGGCTTAAGGAGAGTGAATGATATAAAAGGATGGAAACTGTTGGGAGATATGAAGCAAGAGCCTCAAGGTGATGTGAAGGTCAGCCTTGCTTTTCAAGTGCCCACTTTCAAGCACTTCAGCTCTCAGGTTCAGGGGCTCTGCAGAAAATGCATAATGTCAGTGTCTGCCAAATTAACAACTCAAAAAAAAATATTAAAGGGCACTTTGAAAGCTTTGATGTTTTTCAGTGGAGCTAAAGAAACATGTTTGCTGATTGTGAAAAGGGATTACGTAGAAAGAGATCCTGAATTCTTGTGACGCGTGGGATGAATGACAGCCGCCTTACCATTTCACCTTCAGCATTTGCTCAAAGCTCTCAGGCAGGGGATTGCCATGGCTCTCTGGGAGAAATAGGGTAAGGATCCCAATCAGCACAGTCAGGCTTCCCATCAGGATATATGGAAGGAATCTGTCGTAAGCACCTGACAGAACACAGGACATGACACCAGTATTTATATGACCACAATCAATGAACTCATGAAAAATTTACATTCCACACGTCGCTGTAACACAGAATTAATTTGGAATAATTGGCTGGAATCTTTGCAAATATCAATGGTGAATCCAAAACTGAGCTACACCTGGTATCTGCTAGCAAACAAAGGGATTTTTCAATTTTAAATCTACAACGCATGCTCTAGGATGGTCATCACCTACCACCAGTTTCATGCCATCCCCCATGTTTGTGTAGTGGCCAATAAGTTTTTGTACATTTTCAACTGGGATGGCCAACATCTTTGCAACGTAACGGCTCTGCTGGGATCACTGCTAGAGTCTTCAGTACTACACTGTCATCAGGAACTAAATGCTCCATTATATAATGCAATGTGAAGGAATAAAAGTGCTCATAAGCAACCAAACGCTCAGCTGCCTGGGACTGTGCATCCTGCTGGGCTTGTGCACAAGAAGGGAAGAGAGTGATGGCAGCTGAACAGGCCAATTACAGATTAATGGCCCATTAACGGGGGAATCCTTAAATCCCTTCCTTATTGCAAAGGGAGAAAGCATCAGGCCTCCCCAGACAGGCGAGAGGCTCTGACCTTGGTCTACTCAGAATATTATTTTGGACTAGAAGGCAGCAGCCCCTGCCAGCAGCCTGAAGCTAGTGCACAAGTGTTTGGGCAGGACGCAAGAGCTTCAAGTCACAACAGCACAGCAACGAAAAGGTCTTTCAGTAAAGGGATTAGCTAGGAGTTAAACTATTTAAGGTGGAGAAAGTACCAAACTGGACTTGCCAGCTTTATTTTTTTAGTTGGGATAGAGCAGTTGCTTTATAATGTATGGAATAAACTTGTATTAAAGTGAAGACCCCTGGGTATTTCACATAGAGCCAAAGTTTGTGATTTGATCTCTTCTGTGTTCACGAGCTGGATGAACTGCAAGGTCCTAATTTAGCTGTAGCAAATATCAGCAGCTGACGAGTTTCTCCAAAAAACCTCCTAAAGTTTAGGAAACTATTCTGATGACTGGAACAAGATTTTTTAAAGGCTGAGCCTATGGAAACCTGGGAGAAAAAAAACCAAACCACAAAACAGTAAAAACTTTATCCTGTCTACATCTCTCTGTTACTGTTACCTGTGCTGCAACAGAAACTGAAGACCCTAAGGAGCATCTCAGTCTTGCTGTCCCTTTTACTTTACATTTGCACTGTACAAGTATGAAATAAAGACAATGTCTTTTCATCATTTTTGGTACAGTGTGTTACAGTCACACTGGAATGTGGAGGTGAGACCACACAGGTGAGCTACAGGCAGCAGTCTCCTCTCCCCTTTCTTGGCATGGTAAACCAGCACTAACCCCTTAGGGGTACACCAGCAGTGCTCTGCCAGAGTCAGCAGTCATGCTTGTTTTGTATTAAAGGTTTCAGCAGGAAGCAAAACTCGTTAGGTGTAGGGGGAGAACCGAGCTGGGTCCACTGATGGTAGAAGGAAATAAATCATATGTGAGCAAAAGAAACGGGAGATTGAGCACCTTGGACTGAGCAGGCAGTACTCACAGATACCTCCAACCTTAATCCCCTAATCTCTGTCACCCTTTCCTGTCTACAACATGAGGATAATTTCTGTATACTTTAAAAAAAAATAAATTATTAATTAATATTTGTGCAGCACTCAGAATGTGATGGTAATGAGTGTCAAAAATAAGCCTATGAGGAAATCAATAATTCTGCTTACAGACCTAGGTATGAACAATAAGAAAAAGAAAAATGAATGCCGAGGTGCCTGTCTTAGTAACTAGAAAAAAAAAATCACTTCACAAAGGTCACAATTAAACACTCTTGTGCTGCTTAATCTGTATGTTTTCCACGTATTGCTTTAGAGAGCACAGATTCAGGGGACGTTTGGATTCCTGCCTGGTTCATCTGCTCCACACATACCCATCTCGGGATGCGCATGAAGAGTACATCGTGATGGATTTCCTACTGCTAGATTTCCTTACTTGCTAGATCACTTCTTGTCACGCTTTCCTGGGAATCTAACTGGCATCCCAGGGGTAACACCCCTTGCCAAGATGTGACCAGTTATCAATCCCAACCACTCTACTTGCATGGTTTATAAATACCATCATTGTCTGGGACCAGCTCCGACCCACACTGGTGCTGCGTGACCAGACCCTAGCTTCGCTAAAGGAAAAGCTTGCCTGATTGTTTTGTGAAACCCAAGGAGCTCTGCTTCATTTCTACAGTGTATGTCAGTGAACTCAGACCCAAGATGAGAGAAGGGACTTAAATAACAACAAATGAAGGACTTAAAGCTGAGCATGCATTCTAGAAGCTCCGATAACTTCTCTGGGCAGTTGTGTAGTGCAAGGCAAGAAACGCAAGAGGTCTCACCCAGGTAAACAAAGTACGGAGCGATGATGCTGCCCAGCCTGGAAGCTGTGGAAGTAGCTCCGACTGCCATGTTTCGCACTAGCGTTGGGTACAGCTCCACATTGTAGACATAAAGCATTGAAAATGCAGCTGTGATGCCAAACTTTCCAAGCATCACCAGACCAACAGACAGGACGTAAAAATCTGGAGGAGAAAAAATAAAATCAAGGTGAATAAACAACACCCTGTGCTTATTACTGGTATTTCTTTTACATCCCAAAGACCGTATCATTTTTTTCCTAAAAGCTGTGTGTGTTTTGTTTTGGTTTTTAATTATACAGTGTATTAGCCCCATCCCTAGATGACTTGGCTCCAGACCTCCCACTGAGCAT
Organism: Elanus axillaris; assembly: GCA_026212715.1. NCBI lineage: Eukaryota > Metazoa > Chordata > Aves > Accipitriformes > Accipitridae > Elanus > Elanus axillaris. The sequence goes on along the minus strand of JANZLQ010000044.1, from coordinate 19,776,726 downwards.
AATGTAGATGCTCCGGTTATTTTGTACTTTATACAGATTTTGGTTCTCTCCCAGTAAAAGAGCATTCTTGAAATGGAACAAAACTCTGGATTACACAGCAACAAAGCACAAGCTTAAATGCACCCCTTTTTCATAAATTCCAGGGGATATCTACACACAGTGAATTCTGGAAGACTTGCAGGGTTTTTTTAGCCTCTACGCACAACCAGATAAATCACAGTACACGTTTGGCTCTCATTTTACAAGCCAGTTCCCCCGGACTATAAAAAGCTCAGTAATTTGACACAATAAATGAGAGCCGTGCATGATTCAGCATATACACATGCATTAAAAAAAAAATAATCATGGCTGCAAGTGATCGGCGTAAACTTGACCTCAAATTCTAAATCTGATGATGGTTTCCAGTAATTTTACAGAACTATTAGATAGCAGCATAGATTTTTTTCTAACATTTTATATACTTAAGTCATGTATTGAATCCTGTACCTGCAGGAACCAGCTGAATGAAGAGGACAACACCTCCCCCTAAAAACAAGGTGCCAGATAAGGAGTAGCGCCGAGGGAGGGAGCGGAGGAGAAGCCAGGCAATCACGTAAGCTGGGACTTCAATAACAGCCGAGAGGAAACAGTTGATGTAGGCATTTCCATGCCAGTTTGGAGTGCTGAGGGACAGGCCAAAGTAACCAACTGACGTGAAAAACCTGAGAAAAGCAATAAAACAAAATTATTCCAGAAACACTAGTCTCGGAACATCTCCAGTGTAGTCTCAGATGTTGTGACAAAAATAGGATGTCGCAAAGCATTGCCACAGGCATTGTGGCTTAAAAAAAAAGTAAATCTCAGTGGCAACCCCATCTTTCTAATTCTGTCATCCCTTCCAGTGACCATATCCACAGCGGCTTGAAGAGACCTCTGATTTCTCTGTCCTTCCTGCATACACTATGCCAAGTAAAAGGCTTTGTGGAAGTCGTTCACAAAGGCTTTTCACTGCAATGGACTCAATAACGGCACAATGAAATAACTCTTGAAAGCTTCCCACGCCAACTACGTTCCTACTTGTAGCCAACTCCAGTGACAGGGTCTCCCACCCTCAGCAGTTCCGTTACATCTTATTTAATCTTCACGAGAGCTGGATGTTCGGGTTTCAAATCTCACGAGTGCCTTACTATGACATGCTAAGTGTGCTAGCCAGTTCCTTTCTGCTGGGGGAAATATGGACAGAAAAGGGTCCTGGTTTGTCTAAATGGTATTATTGGGTCCTCATTCCTCGTGGCTGCCCAGGCAGGGACCAGGATCTCACTGAGATGGGCACTGTACAGAAACAGAACAAAAATGCTGGCCATGGGTCTGCTTCTTGTTATGTTACTGAGTTGCTGCCTCTGCTTCAGGAAAGACATTTCTCTTCAAATAGAGATTACAGAGATGGGAGCTTCTTAAAAACAAACAAAAAAAAGTAACAGAATTTAAAATATACAAGTTGTGACATATAGTTTCCTAACTATTTTACGTCTGAGTCGAGGCTACTGGCTCCATACTCTTGTGTATTAATGCAGTGCGGGTGCAAGGACATCGAGGGCCACGCACCAGCCAAGGAAAGACCGTGTGTAGATGGGCTCCAAGGCTGAGACATTATCTAAACCTGTGGCATGTGCCCTCAAATCAGAAACTGTTGTATTGCCTGGGTACTTTAGGAATACACATTTCCTTACCACAAAAGTAATGACATAATAGTAATAGTTGCAATGTTTCGGGTTCGAAATAGGTCCAGAAGGATAGCCTTCTGCTGCTGCTGAGGCTTCGAATCCTGCATCTGAAGGAAAAAGGAAAACAAAACCAAAAAAATTCCCACACACCTAAGAGCAAAACAACCTCTGCATACCCACAGGTTTGGGCAGTTATGAAGTTATGACTCTATCAGGGGATAACTAGTCAGCCCAAGAGCCACTTCTGCACCAGGGAGGGCAGTCCTTAGGTAGAGTTTGTCTCTGCACCCAGCTGTACTCGTGGTAGTTTCCAGTTTTTTGTTAAAAAAAAAAAAGGTAGCTCTGAGACCACTGCACCATGCTGACTAATTAAAAAAGAGTATCAGCTGACAAGAAAGATGCATTAACACTTCCTTAAGGATCTAACACAGCATTTCCAAGAGTAACCTCATTACCAAAGGCATTTTTCTGTCCCCTCAACTCTCTTCTGCTCAACCTTCAGAATGTGAAAAAAATGCAGAAAATCACCCAGTTTTGCTGCCTGCCTGCCGGCACCCTGCCGGAGAGGGGGACTGGTGCCAGAGCTTGGCGTGGTGGCCAGGGCGCATCGCGGGAGCATCCACCACCCCAGATTGGAGACAGAGGGTCCAGTTTGAGGCTTGAAGCAGGAATCTTCTGGGTGGCATTAGGGTGCCCTTCTGCCTGCACAGAGAGCCCTTGCCAGGGCAAAGCCATTGCTCGTGGCCAGCCCAAAGAGCAACCACCCTGGCCCTCCCTATGGGGCTACCCAGGAGATTTCCTTTCCTAGGAAGAGAGGATGGTTTCCGAGGAACGTCTTTCCAGCAGAGTTTGAAAAATACTTCCAACAGAGGACTTAACATGCAAACATCACCCTCAGGCTTTTGTGGACAGACGCTTTGGCACGCAAGAGTCCCACGAGGTAAAGGACAGCTTAGCCGCCGGCTTGGTCTCAAAAATACGCAGGATTGATGAAAAGCAAACTCACGTACTGGAGACTGAAAAAGTTGTGTCCCGTATGGAAGACATCTGAACTCTGGCTGTAAAGTAAGGAAAGTGCTTTTCCATGGTTTCCGTAGGATGAGCTTCCCATAGCTGGAACCTGCACTTCAATTTACACTAGAATATACACTTGGAAAAGAGATCTTCAGCAGCTCAGCCAAAATGTAAGCATGACATTCAAGAGATGGATCCCGCCCAGGCTCCAGGAGGTGGAGCATGCAGCAGCTCTCTCCTGCAGACACTGCAGAGAAGCGCACGGTGCTTTGCTTTCTGCTCTATCAGGAGACTTCAGGTCGTATAAAATGCAGGTGCTAGTATAATGCAGTAAAGCAAGATCTGACATACAGACACATGGTCGTTGCTGACGCAAGGCTGGAAGTGTTGCTGGTTTCTTTGCACAAGAAAAAAGTCTGTGCCTCTTCAGCAGGAGCTCAGGCGAGGGCAGAGCCACTAGATGGGGAGATGAGCACAAGAACCAGCCGTCCTGCTGCGGCCGTGCTGCTCCCCGGCTTACTGAGCTGCTAGGTTTGTGCTAGGCTTTCTGCTTTTAACCAATAAATATGAAACACAAGAAAAAAACAGGCGCCTGAAGAAGAGCTTAAAGTCCTTCACTGCCTTCGCTACCGTCATGGTTGTCAAGTGCCCTTGTAGCACTCGGGTGCTTTGGCTGGTTTGTGCAACCCTCGGGGCTCCACGCAGCCCCTGCACACGTGGGTGCCGATTTAGGGTCCCCTGCACAGCCCCCCACCACGAAGGGCTGCTGCTAAACTGCAAATCGCTAATACCGCGCCAAGCTGAAATGGGGACAAACATGTCTTCCTTGGGTCTTCTCAGCGCCCAAAGGGTGAAGCAATCTGGCTCACCCTTGCTCTGAAAACCACAACCAACCACTGCTGAGGAAGAAAATTTTACTGTAAAAAACAAACAAATAAGAATTCCCTCTGGCTTCTCATTCTGAACTCACTAACCCAGCACTTACCTCACGCCAACAGTCACTGCCAGCCTCTAAGGCCCGCTGGTGCAAACCATTTCTCTGCTGGCATTTCCCAGCAGGTCAGCTGGCCAAAGTGGGAAACTGCTGGTGAGGTGAAAGTACCAGGACGTATGAAACATACCTCCGCAGTGTCGAAAAGTACGGCTGGGGCTGGAACACCATTTATTTTTGCAGCCTTTCGGATAATAACTTCTGCCTCCTTATATCTTCCCTGGGAGATCAGCCACCGAGGGGATTCAGGAATGATCCTGCAATAAGTTTCAGAATAAATGACTCAACTTTTTCACAAAAGTAAAAACTTATTAAAAACACATGTATCATTTTTATGAGTTACCCTCTCATTTCAGATTGCTCGCAGCAGAAGACAGTCAGCACAGAAGCATGTGGGCAATGTAATTCATGGATTTGTCCCACTGGGATCAGTGGGAGAATTCAAATTTACAGGGTGTGTTTATTCTCGTGCTGAAGTAGATGCAGGCTTGGGCCCTTGCCCTGGGTGGTTGTTTTTTAAGGAATAATTGATGTCCACCAGAAAAAACACAGATGTCACCAGACAGACAGCAAAGATGGGGGCAGCTTAACTAGCGTTGAGCAAAAATATTCTTAGGAAACTGCACACAATGCGGAAATGCTTTAAATATGCACAGGGTATATTTAAAGGCTCTGTGTCATAGGGATCTTCTATACAAACCTCACAATTTTACCAGCACTCTGAGGCAGGCTCTCCCAGGCAGAGGACAGTGGCAGTGTCCCCTTGCAGAGTTGATGACATTTTCTAATCAATTCCAGACATGTGTTGAGTGAATTAACGCCAAGCACATGACAGAAAATCTCACCTTTCCTTAACTAAATCCTTTGATCTTAACAGATGCTGCCTTGCTCCCTTTAGCCAGCAGCATTTTTTCCCCTCCTTGTTAAAAAGCAGGTCAGAAACTCCTTTTCTGATGAACTCCCTAAAGGACTGACCCAAAGTCATGTCAATGATTTTGAGCGTCAGATGGTTTATATCAGATCGTTCAACCACTAACGTGACTTTCTGCGAGATGCGCTGTCTCCACTGCTCTTCTTTGTGGGCAAGCTGAGGAACACAAGACTGCAGAGATGATGCTGGGAACCTTCTGGAGAATTTGGAAGAGGAATGAATAAAAGAGCAACTACGGCACGGAGCAGTGGGACGTGCAAGTCACATTGCCTGGGGAAGCAGTGGGTCCAGATGCGCAAATGCCAGCTAATACCAATCTGCCTTGGCAGAGCTTTGCCAGCACACCTTGATCCCATCTACCCCCACATTAGCCCCAGATTGGAAGTGCCACCTGTGGAAATTTTTGGCATGCTTTCCAATGTATGCTCTTAAAAAGCATGGCAATTCCCGGCAAATACATTTGAAAGCAGGACTCTGAAGCCATGCCTTGGGGAGAAATTTCATGTGCCTCATGGTGCCTGTTCTACAGCAGACATCTGAGAGGCTTCCACCCAAAACCAGCCTCCCCAAAGAGCAGCTGCTTGGTGCAGAGGGAAATGCCGCCGAGCTGAAGGAGTTTGAAACACTTGAAGTTAAATAAGCAACTTGATCCTTAAACAGAATCAGACTATCTTTAAAATCAGATGATAGCAGAGGCGGAGCTGAAAACCATTTTAAAGGTTCGCTTTGGTTTGAAGACCCTAACAAACAACAAACCAAAACCATCAGCAGAGACTTCTGGCAAGAGTGAGATCTGCAGAAGGTCTTTTAGGCTATAGAAGAGTGGGTCTAAATCTCTTAACTGTTATAAAGACATTAATCTCTTACTTATAGGTATAACTCTTTCAAGAGAATAGGAAGAAAAGGCTTTGGCAGATAAGACTAACAGGAGAGGAAGGAACTCTATGTCTGTTTGCTTGTAAATTATCCTTAAGTGTGAATGATACCTTGCCTTTCCCTTATTATTTTCTAAACATCCATCTCTTCAGAAAAGAGCAGATGACCAAGGCAACAACGGAACAAGAGTACCTGCCCTTCTTCAAGGCTTCTGTCCAGCTGAGAAGTTCAGGGAGTTTTCCTCAATTGTTTTTTCAGTCCGGCAGGGCAGACTAACCATGGGCAAGTGAGGGTGCACCTACTCATCCACCAGTGCATTAGAGCAGGGGTGGGTGAGTGCAAAGGAAAAATGAAAGAGAACGTGGCCTCAGCCACCAAGAAGACAGTGTGGGATGGCTTCAAGGAGCAGGGTAAGGAAGAGCCAACCTTTGGCTCAGCCAGACAGTTACTATGGCCAGAAGGAGCTCACAAATCAAAGTCCTGCTCCAGCAGCTGAAGCAAAGCCTGGGAGGACACACGGCTCCTGGCATGCACAGCCGGTGGGAGAGGCCTGGCCCAGCAAGCTCTGCCGGCAAACGTCTCTGCTTAACGACATCTCGTGCAATAAACTGCTTCGTGACATCGAGTGCAATAAACTGTCAGCTGCTGTGTACTGAGTGAACGGGCTCAGCCTTTCGCTGAGATTTTAGTATCAATCAGGAGGTGAATCCGCGTCAAAAAATGGCTTACAGAAAAAAGGCAGGAAGCAACGTTAGAACGAATCACGCAGCGGTACTACGGGGTAAACCTAGAGGTGAATAACAGTGTCCAGAGTTAGGAGTCAAATACAGGATTCCTACTGGTTGCTCTGGAAAGCTGGTGAAAAAGTGGCTTCAAGCACTGGGCCAGGACCAGCAAGGCTCTGCAGGTAGTTGATTTGACGTAAAAGTGGCAAAAAACCCCAAACAACAAAATCCCCCAACTCCCGCAAAAAAGGCAAAGCCTCCTCGCATGGCAAATAGCAAAAAACCCCACCCCAAAACCCCAAAGAGGAGAAACGTGACCCCCCGATACCCTGCCATTACCCAGCACCCGGCACGGGAGAGCATCAGGCGGGGTGGGGAGGTGGGGAGCACTCACCACCACAGCGGGATGCAGAACAGCCCCGGGACAGTGAGCGCCAGCAGCAGCATCCGCCAGTCTCTGATGAAGTAAGCAAACAGGGGCAGCAACATGTAGCCAATTGCAAAAAATATGCAAACTCCTAATGTAGAGAATATAATACGAACTGATTTGCCAAGAATTTCTGTTCCTGTTTAAAACAAGGGAGGTTGGATTAGCATTTTAACTCTTTCTATTCAATCATGACTAAATACTTTACTGCATTTACAAAAAAAATACTCTAAACAATCTTAGAAAAGAGCAGTTTCTCTTATAATACTTCAAGAGACACTGCCAAGGAGTAATGGTCCCAGAGATGGTCATCATCACAGTGATAGTAATCGGGTGGGAGATTCCTCCAGATTTTTGTTGTGCATCTCCCCCAGAGCTGCCAAGGAAGCACCTGTGAGACCAGCACCATTTGGGCTCTTCCAGTGCCCCAGCAGTCTGGCAGAGTCTGATACAAAACCATTTTCAGTGCTAAACATAGTTGTAACAGCAACATCTACGCAGTTTCTCCATTATTACCATTGGTATTTGCTCACAGATCTAGCAGAGGATTCAGTGAGTTCTCCTCTATTGCAAAGGCCGGCAAAGTAAAAGAGAAACATCAGAGAGTGGCCTTTTAATGAAGTCGGCTTGTTCACATCTGCCAGGAGTTTAAATGAGCTGGGAACAAAAAATGAAGGGGACCGTGTGGAAGCGCACAATGAAAGGCGAACCCTCTGTGGTTTGCTCCAAGGGCAGCGGGATGAGGGAATCCCAGTACCTGTTGATGGAGCACCCAGTCCAGCTCCCACCCGCAGTCAGAGGTGGATGCGAGTGCAAAGGTACGGAGCCGCTGGGATACCGGCAGTTCCGCAGGGACGGGACTGAGCCTGCTGGTCAGCTAGTATGCACTTGCAAATAGGCTGAGCTTGGAGTGCAAGAGTTTATGTCACGTTCTTTGTCCTCTGTTTCAGCCTAGGAACATTCACTTGGACAGTTAAAGCAGCTGAGCCGATGGGCAGTAACTTGAAATGTTGCTTGGCACTGCAGTTCTTCCCCGCAGCAGCAAGTCCCATATGTTCCAGCTGCATTAAACAGCTCATACCATCCCCTCCTCGTGGAGAGGACTGAGCAGAGAGGATTTCATTTATCTCCACTAGTCTCATTTCTGAAATACTGAGGTCCATGACTGTACACTAGCTCCAGCCAAACTACTGGGTGAACTGAAAGAGTTGGGAGGAACTGAAGGAGCTTCACTCCTCCCTGGTCCTTCTCCCTGCCTGGCAAATCTGGTTCTGTCCTACCCAGCAGTTTGTGGGATGGCAGAGAAGACCTGGGCTGCCACCAGCAACAGCAGAGCTCGCCTGCAGCCCAGCACCGACCCACCCAGTACAGAAAAGCTGCTGGGATTATCAGCGACCTTCAGATGAAGGAGGGACTTCTGTTTGCTTTGATTAATGCATTGCCCGAGACCGATAAGGGCAGGCACGGGGAATGGCCGGCAGACTTTGAAAAGCCTTCCCGAAATGCTCGCCTAGGACATACCCTGCTCCCCCACTTAACCCATTTGGGATTTAGGATGCAGTTCACTGCTGAGCACTTCTGGAGGAGAGCAGGTCTGTGGACGGCAGACTGACACAGCTGCTTCATTAAAGGATGTGAATTTACAGTGAGGCAGGAACAAATTTCACGTTTATTTTCTGGAACAGAAGGTTGGAACATTGGATTGGCACATCACAGGCTACAGGACACAACCAGGGAAGATGCCATCTTCTAATATCGGTACTGCCCCAGCAGCCAGGCAGCAGTCTTTGAAAGCATCCTACAACCACTGTGTGGCAGGCAGCCTAGCCCCGACCTAATATCTAGTAATAAAAATTGAGACTGTTGTAAGCCTTTGAAAGCACCCGTCTTTTCCAATAAAATACCTAGTCACTGCTTAACAAAATCCACAGATGCCCTCAGGTCCACCTCACTTCTTGCTGAGCCCTCGGCCCCGGCTGTGCAGAGTTCTCCTCTCCATCAGTACTACTGCAAGGGCTGTAACTCCCACAGTTTCGTCAGAGTCAATTAAATGCAAACAACGCTGAGCGAACAGGAGGGTCTTAAGAAATCTGGAGAGTGTATTTTAGAACTCCAACATTTAATGTTGCAGAGAAAATGGAAAAAATACCCACGACTGAAAAAAAAACCCTCCTATTTGACAGCTATATGAATTTTCATTTTAGAAGCGTAGGGTAACTGAATAAAGTCACAGTAAGAAAACTGAAAATAAGAACTCCTAGGGATAATATGAGTGTGCGAGGATAAATTATAATGTCTTCCTCTACTGAGTGCTGCTGTTTAGAGGGGCTCTCTTGGGAGAGGTCTGATACTTGAAACATTGGTTTATAACTATTAAATGTTACATTATAATTTGTGGCAATTCAAAACCAATATGAAATGACATCTTTCAACTACAATTCTCTTCTCTCCTGCCTCCCCTCCTCCCTCATTCTCCTGGCAAGGAATAACAATTCTGGGAGGATACCAACATGCTCTCACAAACCTACGTAGTGTTTTACAGTCCCAGAACTTGAACACAACAGTTTTGAGCACAGAAAACAACCGAGGCCTAAAGCTAAGGAAAAACGCTGCAGAGAGAAATTTCACAGGATGCAGTTGGAAAAAAAAAAAGAAAAATTCTCTACAGAAATTCACCAGCGGGTTAGGGGGGGAAAACTATTCTCATGAAGGTGGGCAGCAATAGTGCAAAGGGCAGGCAGAGCCCAGGGGGCTGAGGGTGCTGGAATGGGGTCTGGGCTACACACAGGGAGGCAAAGGTTTGGATGTTGAAAGCTGGAACGACAGGAGAAACCTGTGCTGAGGTGGCCACTTGGAAAAAAAACAACAACCAAGAAAAAAAACCAAACCAACCCCACCTCACTTGGGGACGGAGGGTGCCAGGGCTGCAGCACGCCAACCACATGGCTACGCAGGACAGGGTGGGAAGGACCATCCTCCATTAGTGCCTCCCTCCTTACCGATGATGGGCAGCTGACGACTCACTTAAATTAGGAAACTAATGCCTAAATTAGTTTAGATTAATCCTGCACTTAGTAACAGCCTCAAGGCTGCCAGGGAGCGGCCAGCACGGCAAGCGGTCGAGGCATCCCTGCCTCTCCGCTCCCAGGGAACCATCGCTGCTGCAACGACTCTACAGAAAACAGGATGGCAGAAGAGACAATGCAAGGGATGAAGTGCCAGCGAACTGCAGCTGTGCAACCAAACAAACCTAACGTCACTTCGGGAGACCCGGTCCTCTCTCTCAGCACCGGTGGCATTTGGCCAGTGGGGTGCTCCAGCCCCCCCCCC
>JANZLQ010000044.1:19755696-19766629 GCA_026212715.1 Elanus axillaris | reverse complement strand
TCTCAGCACCGTTGGCATTTGGCCTGTGGGTTGCTCCACCCCCCCCCCCCCCCCAGCAGCTTTGCCTCTGTCGCGTAGGAGGCAGCACCCCAGTCCGCATCCCAGGGCAGCTGTGGAGCTTAATTCCTGCCTAATCAGATCCCTCACCCCCATTAGAAACCCCAACTGCTGCCAAGAGGATTTTCAGCCAAGTCAGCGCTCCTGAGCCAGCGCCGTACCTCCCAGCCTTCCCACGGCAGGCGTTCGCTCCGGCTCCGTCAGCTCCGCACAGGAGTTAACTGCCGGGACAGAGGGAGCAGTGGCAACGGTGATGGCAATGGCAATGGCAAGGGATCTCCCTGCTGACAGCCTGACCTACTTAATCCTCCCTCCACCGCTCGCAGCGGTGACTCACGGCTGCCCCGAGACACGATGTCGTGTTCCTTCTGTAGCACTGATTTCATATTACACTCTTCTGCTCTATTTTTCCCCATTAAAGCCTCATGGGGTAGGAAAGAACAGCATTAACTATTAGTATACGGTTTTAACGTAGACTGGCTCACATTACCATCTACAAATTGTAATTTTGACACCACTGGTTTAAAAGCCGAGATAAATATATATGCGCACGCTGTAAAGACAGCTCTTGCAAATCTCAGCTGCCCTCCAAGGTCCGTAATTTACCCATGCAGTCACCTTTCCTGAAAACCCTGTGATTAGCAGGAGACTGCGGGGTCCCCCCTTCCCCAGGGGGTCCCCAGGCAGCGACTGCAGCCGTGCAGCCTCCCCACGGCCGCTGGCTCTTCCTTCCTATGCTCCCTGTAGAAAACAAATCAAACCTTGGCCTCTAAAATTAGGGGCTTTATTGCTAACCTCGGCACTGAGACCAGCAACTTCATGGCTAATGGGGCTCTGATGCCCACCCGGATCCTCCGCTCCGGTCCCCACATTTGCTGTGCCTGGAAATGCAGGTTTGCTCCAAGGCTTTGCACCAAGCCCTCTGCAAAGGGGCAGAGAGGCAGGGAGGGACACAAATGCCTTCTCTATCTCAGACCTGCTTCTGCTGATAACAAACCCTGAATGCTGCCTTGAACATCTTCTCCAAAGAGGAGGGAAATGAATGTTTCTTTAGAGTCGTCTTGCTCTCTTCTTTTTCTCTAAACCTATAGAAAGTAAAGGCTTGAAGTATCCAAGAGCAACAAAAATCCTACTGGCCTAAATTAGGAATTGCACCAGTGAGGATTTACTGCTGCCTAATTAAACGATGCAGGTTCAGAGGGAAAAAAAATCCCCAACAGTACATTAAGCAAGCATTTGATCTAACACAGACATACTCATACCCAGTATGAAGGCCACCACGTAGTTAGAGATCTGTCCCATCCCCACTATGAGAAAGAGCACTGTGAACATCTCCCAGCTGGTGGAGAAGATCTGCAGGAAGCTGAAGCCAGTCTGCACGGCCATCGTTGAGAAAAGGATATTCTTCCTGCCAAACCTTTTGCAAAAGATAAAGATTATTATTGAAACAGCATGGATTTATGGAGCGTAGCTATGAAAGAGAGCCCGAGGGAGCACAAATATCCAACCTCAAGTGACGCAGCTTAGCACAACCTGAAGTGTGGTTCATCTTAAAGAATTTTGTTTATTATTTTCATAAGCACTAAAAAAAAAATATTCACGTTTCCAAGACCCGGGAAATAAACCAAGAAGAAAAATTAGGAGCAGAAACTTCAGGGAGCTACTAGACAGGGACTAAGGAGAATAGACAGCAGTACATAAGTGAGACACAAGAAGACTGCAAGCCACACAGCTGAAAGTTAAGAAATGATGGCTTTTAGGCTCCTGGCATCTATACATTGCTACACCATTACACTCTGAATGTGTTAAATAGGTTTATCAAGTGGTTTGCCAAACTTATCGTACCCTTTCTCTCACCTGCTTCTCTGCATTAGAAGTACACAGCGTTTTCTTACGGAAAGGTAAGCCCAAGCTCATGCAGAGGTTTGCACGCCTGCGCGCTGGCCCAGAGCACGCTGCCCGCTGCACCGATGCTGCACGGCCGGCTGCCTGCGGCACCCGCCGGCTCAGGAAAGGTTTCTGCAGCAGCAGCACAGGGAAATCACTCAGGTACAGGCTCAGAACATACCCCTTTACTGAAAAACCATTAAAAAAATTCAATTAATAGGTCCTGCTAGAAGGTGACCGGGCTCTCGGGGCGGCTGACGGGCCACAGCGCTGCCGGGACACACACACTTTCTCAGATGCTCCCAGTGGGCACATGGCCCCGGTGGGATTTAGCGATTATCTCGTCTCCCTTTCAAGCAGTAACACCGACTGACTTCTGCAATGGGGGCAGGAGTCAGGAGATTAAGTTGGGATCACATGGAATTTAACACTGGAGGCTTTAGGATTAAGACTCCCGCTGAGTTTTGAAACCCCTCTGCTAAACACCCAGAGGAGCACTGAAACGCATGAATTCCTCACTAACAGGCAGCAGTCAAAGCAGTATTTGAGACCCTGCCATCATGATACAGAAAAAAGGCTATGGGATATACAAAGAGGGAAGCAGAGACTCACAGGAGGAACATATATTCTGCATTTGATACCTGTAAGACCAGAACTTCAATACTGCCAAGATAATTGTAAAGTGCCTGTGTTTTCTGGGTATTTTGCACCTACTTAGTTAGATGGTATGACATGATTGCTATCCATTTACAGGTTATCTTTTTTTCTTCCTCTTGGATATGCTTACTTTAGTTCCAGCAAACCATCTCTTCTACGCAGAGCTTCCATTCAAAGGACAAGTTTCTATCCTGCAGCACTAAGAATGGACTGTCAATTAACGCGAGACAAAGAACAACATCTTTTAAACTACTAAAAAGGCCGGATAAAGAAACAAAGGCGGTCATAAAGCGAAAACCACCACATCAATCTGCAAAGCAGCCGCATGGGCTCCTTGCGGAGATCAGTTCTTGGTCTCCTGAAGAGCCCAAGAGGCAGTAATCCTACGTCTGGGGTGGATCACGGTTGGGTTTTTTGAAGAAGCCAGGCCAGTTACCTCATTTGGATCAAAACTCAGAGAACTGGACATTTAACTCTTAATTGGACATTTGTACCTCTTAAATACAACCGCACCAGCCAGGGTAGCAGGTCTGCCCTGCCCTGCCCACAGGCGGAGCGGAAGCAGCGGCATTACCTGTCCGAGAGCTGCCCCGAGATGAAGGAGCCGATGAGGACGCCCACAAAGAAGAGGGAGGTGGTCAGCGGGGCTTTCCAGTCATCCTCGCACACCAGGTTCCACTGCAAGAGAAGGACCTGTGCTCAGACACAGCCGCGACGCTGCGTCGAGCCTCACCCAAGGCACAGGAGTTACTGGCTGGAGACACACACATTTCCATGTAATTTAATTGAGTTCCCCCACACCTGCATTTCCACCCATCGCTGGCACCAGCACTGTTTTCACGGCGAAGGTCGCTGCCAGAATGCCCTGCTTAAAGCACAAAAAAAAAAGGGGGGAGAGGAAGCGGTTGCCTCCCCAGGCAAGCCCCATCGGGCCAAAACACCAGCAGCCATCTGACGGGAGCCCGTCACCACCGAAGTGGGTGAGCAGCCAGCGATGCCAAACCCGATGGGCAGTCAGGACATGGAGCCCAGAGGCTGCCCCGGCCCCGTTTCCAGCACAATCTCCCCACCCTGCGGCCGTCAGCCCCCCCCCCCCCACACCCAGAGCCTGGATCCCCGTGGCCCGAGATGCTGCCCATAAGAAAAGCGGAGCGATGGAGAAGGGGGAAGGACTGCTCCAGCCCTGGCTGGGGATGGTTTCCAGTTTACCTGACCTCTGCTGGCACAAACCCCATGGCATTTCTATAACTTCTGGGGTTGACAAAAGATATGCAAGAAGACTCACAGAATGAAATCTCTTTTCCTGCACTCACGGGCTTCCAAATTCCTTTCCATCCTCACAACCTGCAGGGCTGACTCACTGCCCGTCACTCAGCCTTGCGACCGGACCCAGCCGGGGCTGGAGGCTTAGGACACGAGCCAGCGTGGAAACTTCCACCTAAAGCCGCTCGTAACCCCAGACAAGGCTTAAAAAAATAAAAACAGCATCATGAGTCTCTGTCCACCGACATTACAGCTGAGTGTGTTTCTGCTGCAGCTTGCTCCCATCCCGGTGACTAATCTCCACGTTAAGGCATGCCTGCCAGGAGCACTTACGGATAGACTTCAAACATGTCAGTCTCAGATTAGATAATTCTTCCACAAAGGTAAGCTAATTAGATCACAGATCAAAGTGTAGCATAATTTCAATAATTAGCCATGCTACCAGAGAGCAAGGACATCGCCCACCCTGTGCTCGGCGAACGGATGTGCTGAGCCATCTCCGCAAGCGGTGGCCAAGCCCAGGCAAAGGCACAAACCTCCCCTCTGGGCTGCTCAGGCTCAGCTCAGCTGCAGGCAACAAAAAAGAGCAACTCCATCTGCCAGCACTGCGAGTCCTGCCGAAACCAAACCCAAAAACCTATGGGTCGGCAGCTGGGCTTCACTTCTGCTGCAGAAGAACAAGCCGAAGTAAACCCCATAGCAAGGGGTGTGTGTGTGTGGGGGGGGGGGTGTAGTTCACTGCAGTTTGCTCTGGGCTATAGTTTAGGGGAGAGATGCAATCAGTGCCTATTTTCAGGCAGGATGAAGGTACTACGTGGCCAGCAGTGGGGAGCCGGGTACCTCTGCCCCTCTGCCCAGCTTGCAAAGTAACACCAGCTACAGGTCAAAAAGAGATTAACTGTGCTTCAAAACGCAGCCCGTGCCTCTTCCCGAGAAACACACAGAGTCTTGAACACGAGAGTATCGAGATTGGAAGACTGAAACATGCCTCTCATACTTAAATCTGACTAATAACAAAAAGAAATGTATGACAGCCGTTTCTGTAAAATATTTTCTCGTCCCTGCTGGGAAGAGAGAGATGGCGAGACGTGGGCCCATCCGGGCACACACCCGCCTTTATCTTCGCTGCGTTTGATTCAGTGAATGGCAGCATGCGGGTCAGTAGGGCTCCGATACGTTCAAGGATGCTCATCACAAAAATACGTACAGGGATCTGTCTCACATGTCAAAGAAAACTTGAGATTTCTGTAAAGAAACCTGGTGGAAATCAAGCTCCATATTTAAAATGAAGCAAAATTCAGCTGCAGGAAACACAGCGTTAAAAGTAAGCATTTCTTTACGTAGGGCAAGCAGGGAAGAAGCAAAGGCAGCAGTGGAGCTGCTTCTGCAAGCTGCGAGAGCCGCAGCAGCTCCGCACCAGCCGGGCTCACCTGGCCCCTGCGCTACAGAGATGTTTTACTATGTCCCGCTGCCCCCCACCCTTTCCCTGCTCTGGGAAAGCTGGCGACTAACGAAGTGGCAGGATTTGCAGCCAATAAAGACTATTATTGATTATCCGGGCGCGGAGCACCCTGCTCTGGGGAAGCTGTGCAGCACCTGCTCCTGGACCTTCAGACTTTAGTTGCTCCAGGTTAAGGGTCAGTGTTTTTAAAATGCCTCTACTGTGCCAAAGGCACTTGGGCAGTAAAATAAACCCAGCTAAATAATAACTTGCCCATGAAACTGAGTTGCTTCTGGCGTTTCCTTGGTGCCAAATGCCTCCTGCCCAGCTGTTCACTCTACCTTTTCCTGTGACATACTGCACAGACAGCAAAAAATCACTCTATAGGGTCAAGTCTTTAAAATTTGTGGGATGCGGTAAAGAGCACGCAGCAGCGGGCTGGCTGGAGAGGGTTGCCGTCTGCAGGAACTTGCTGTATTTGACCAGAAAACGCACAAATGCAATCAAAGCCATCTGACTTCAAGAATACCTGAAGCTCTTGAGTCAAAAAAACCCCCACACTATCTATTTTAGATCCCAAACCACACGCAGCATGCGGGACCTGGGCAATGATCTATACAGCCCTATCCTATAGGTACGGACGGCTACCTCATCTTCTCCCAAACCGCCAGCCCGCCCTCCCCAGCAGCGCTCGCTCTGATGGAGGCTCGTGCCCTTGCACCGCACAGTGACCAAGTGGCAAGATTTCACTTGTGCTTCCATGTATAGGGCTTCAAGGTGTTCATTGCATGCTGGCTCCTTGCAAGCAGTACTTGGGGAAAAAAATGAAATTTAACTTATTTGACCTTTTCCCCTGAGGCTGCTGCATCCATCACAGCCAGCACCGAGCAGACCACAGGCACAGGAGCTACAGCCCAGCCACAGCTAAGCCACCTACAGCTATAACTTCCAACTGTCTGTACTGGACTAATTATTCATTAACTAGAAAATAAGTAATTCTGTAATGTCCCTGGCTAATCATACTGGAGAGCAAAGTTCATGTAAGCTTCCAAGCAAGTGCTTTGAACGCTAGCAATCAGAGCTGCTTGAGAAGAACACTATTAAATCACTTTATTACCATCAAATCCCTCCGACCCTTTCCCACAAGCTCGCAGCTACTGGTAGAGCCAACTCTGCCAGGCACTGCTGGCAGGAACGCTATGCTATGGATGGAGAAGCCTTCTGAAAAACCTTCTGAAACTGCCAGAGAAGGTGCCCTGCCTGCCCAAAGCAACCCCGCCGCCCGCTTTCTCAATAAGAAATCAGTAATTAACCGTCCTGAGTATCAGCCTGTTCACATCAGAGAAGAAAACACTAGTGGAGCCTTCTGTAAATGGCCAAGGCTCTAAACCAGGGGAAATCTGACCTTGTTTCCAAGAGTAAATCTGAAGACGAAGAGCTCAAGAGATATTAAAAAAATATTCACAGATTGCCCCGTGCTGCACCCCGGGCACCAAGCCCCGCAATGAGACCGGCTCCGCTCAGTGCACGAGTGACGAGCAGACACCTCCATGCCCAAGCGCAGGTCAGGCTACCAGCGCTGGGTAGGGCTGCTCACCGCTGCTGGAAAAAAGCCGTAAGGGAACAGGAAAACCCTTCAGACTCCTTCAAACCACAGCAGCTGATACCCAGCTTCTCACCTCTGCCAGTCCCAAAAGCTCCTGGTTTCTGCCTTCACTGAGAAGTCAGTGCCCGGGCTGGGACAGGGGACTGAGCAGGGCAGTGCAGGCGAGCGGCCCTGGAAAAGCCTTCGGCACTCGCGCTGCCCTTCGCAGGGGCTTGCGGTGGTGCCTGGGGTACATGCCATGCCTCGATGGTGGCCAGCAGCCCAGCGAGCCGCGCTGGAAAACAACCCAGCTCAAGGGAATTAACTGGATGCTAACGCCCTGCTCCAAAGAGTAAACCTGGTGCTTGTGCTTGAACCTCTAATTAAGGTCAGACCCGAGCATCGTTATCTGGAATTAAAGCAGAAGCAGGTTAAGATCCAGACCAAAAAAACCCCAAAGTAACAAAACCACACGTGTTAACATTCAAATTAATTTCAAAGCACAGGTGGTAGAAAGTGGAAGGAGTGGTGAGAGGGAAGCAGCCCTGCTTTGGGGTCAGGACCTGCGAGATCAGCTCAAGCCCTCTTGGGCAAGCGCGGGTGGCACCGACTCAGTGCAGCGGCCACCTGCTTGGGTGGAAAACAGGAATTTTATGTCGGGACAATGGGAGGAGGCGCAGTGGACGAGGAGCTGCCCTGGAGGCAGGGGGAGGCAGCGGGGCCAAGGGGCTCCTGCACCCCGGGAGCCTGCAAAGCAAAAGGAAACCCTGCAGCCCCTTCATCTGCGCCGCAGAATCACACCTCAGCCCACACCGACCCCCACCATTCCACTCGTTCATCATCACACTTGCAGACTCATTCTTATCCCCCTGGCCTGATGATCTCCTTTTTCACCTGCACTGTGGACACATTCGCTCCGTTTTAAGACCAAGCAGATGACTGAGTCTGGGATCCTCTGTTCCCAGGGTTTAACACGTCCCTGCAGACCAAGAAAACCAATGCTGAACTGGCATCTCCCAGCCTGTTCCTCTCAAGCAGCAACAACAGGATTTGATGCAACTGCACAAATCCAGCGCTTAATCCTGTAACGTCAAGTTTTGCTCCTCAATTGAGTTCTTGACCCGAAGATGTTTTTTTTCACTGAGCTTTCCTGATGGCATGTCCTAGCTTGTCTTTCCTAATACAGAGAAAAATGCTGGGTACAAAAATAATCATCTCAAGTTTAACTGAACTGCTTCTTTTCTGGCTTTCATCAGCGCCTGTTTTCCTTGTTTTAAAAACAAATTATGTATTTTTTCCAAATGTCCGTGACAATTTTAAAACAAAACAAGTATCCTTCTTTTCCATCTGGCTTACAGATGGGAACCTGGCACTTGGTTTCCATCTCTGAATGTGCTATTGCCTCTCTGGCGTGCCCCGGGCCCTGTGGCAAACCCCACTGCTGCGTCCCATCCGAATCCAGCACGGAAGGTTCTTGTTTGGCATCTGCCAACACAAGTTGTTTGCTGCTTGCTGAGAAGGAATAGCATTCCTCCTCCTTTTGCTTCATTTACTGTCTCCCTGAGAGCAACTGCTAACTCCAAACCACAGATTACGACTTCACAGCCATCTCGGGATAATCCGGCCTCCCTCCAGCAGCGAGTGCCGCGGCACTGCCTGTGCCGGCGGTGGCTACCGGGCATCGACCACGCGGCCGTGCCAGCCCACAGCTTACAGCCGGGCACGTCTGCATGCAACACGTGGGCTGCAGCCAGGCTGCTGCTGCAGCTCGCCCACGGCCAGGAGCAGGACGAGCTTCCTAGGCACTCCCTTGCTTTGGTTTGGTGTTGTGCGGGAACCCCAGCAACGAGGCACGACTGCCGGCAAAAATGGCAAGGGATAGGCACACGCAGGCGTCACGCGTGCCGACGGCTTCGTTTTGGGCACGCCAGAGGAGACTGGCATCCCCTGCCCGTGTCCTGCCCTCCCCTAACCTGGGACTGTTCCCCACTCCCCTCCATCCCCACATGCTCCAATGCAGCTGAGCCCACGTCTGCACATCCCCGGGGCGCAGACCGGGTCCCCGGGGCGCAGACCTGCAGCCACACACCTCTCGGTCAGGACCCTTCCTGGCTGTGTCCCCGTGCAACGTTCTTTGGTGGCTGCTGAGTCACAGGGACTTGGGACGAGGGCCAGACGCTCTCGCTCCCTGCCCTGCCGTGCCCCCCGAGCGTGAGCCATCGGTGGCGAGCCGGGCGTCCCTCGGCCCAATGAGCCCAACGGCTGCCGAACCCAAACACTGGCTAGCGTGAGGATGAGCCCGTTAGTCCTCAAACCCCCTCACACCACACGAAAGAGCAGCAGCAACCCTGCAGCTATGGAGAAATCATGTTTTCCTCCTCTGCAAGAGCTCGGCGCTCCCTGCCCAGCGTGGGCAGAAAGACAGACAGCGTGTCCCTGCCACTGCGCGGCGGCACAGCCAGAAAACCCAAACAAGCGCTTACATGACCTGTCACCGCCGATGTTCCCGCAAGACACCCCATACAAAGGATGCCATTGTACAGTCTTCGAAACCGAGCCAACAGCTTGGCCGCAGCCTGGGGGCCAGGCTGGCGCAGGAGCCTGCCGCAGCCAGCCGGGCACGCCGGCAAGCACCGCTGACCGCGGCACCTGCCTCACGCCAACTCACCTAACCCAGCACCGACGGCCACCAAAGCCGCCGGTGTGGCTGGCAGCAGTGGCACAGGGTGCTGGGACCAGCAAGGGCCCATTGCTGCCCTGGACCCCGCCGGGCTGTTCGCCGAAAAGTGTCCATGTCCCCATCTGCAGCTGGGAACGAGCGATTCCATCGGATGGGAAGTCTGCCGGGACGGTCAGCCGAGGGAAACTACCGGACTGCTATTTTCAGCCTTTGCCTCCTCCTCCTCCTGAGATGAGCCCTCTCCAAACAAAACAACCTGAAGTTTCAATGACAAACCCAGCCAAGATAATAAGGATGAGCGGCCGCCGCACAGGCCCTTCACCCCCAGCACCCCTCCCTTTCTCCAGAGCACCCATCCCGCATGCACCTGACCCACCGCTTGCTGCTCTCCCCCCCCCCCCCCCAAAACCAACTCCGTGCACAACCTCTCCCCATGGAACACCGCCACCGGGAGCGGGAAACCTCCGCATCCCCGTACCTCGGTGACGATGGTGGAGCGGTAGACATCGCGGCTGTACTCCCAGCCGTCCAGGCAGGGCTCCTGCTCCAGCGAGCCCAGCTCCACGTCGGAGCCGGGCCGCAGCCCCAGCGCCGAGAAGTTGGCGATCGCGGCCAGGCGGTACCGGCGGCAGCGGCTCGGCGCCGCCCGCCCGCCCCGCAGCTCCAGCGGGATGCTGGCGTTGCGCCATTCGCCGCTCAGGTTGGCCCCGCGGGGCACGGCGCACCGGTGCTCGGGGGTACCGGCTAGGAAAACGATGGAGAGGCCGTTGAAGCCGTTGGGAACGATGCTGGCGCTGAGGAGGAAGAAGACGAGGCGCTGGAAGCGGCCCCACTCGCCCAGGAAGGCGGTCACGTCCTCGTAGTCGCGCATGGCGCGGCCCAGCTGCCGCCGCCGCCGCCGCTACCTGCGGGCCCGTCTGGAGCCGGGAGCAAGCGGCCGCCCCGAACCGCCGCGCAGCCCGGCGAGCGCCTCGCCATGGGCCGGGCCTCGCCGGCGGGGGAGCGGCCGGCCCGCTCCCTCAGGGCGGTGGGGAGAGGTGGCGGGCGGCCCTGCCCGGCGGGACGGGATAGAGGAGGAGAAGGGACGAAGGGACCCTCTTCCCGCCTCAGGCAGGAGAAGTGGCCGGAGCGGAGGTAACCTTCCCCCCCGCCACCGTGCCCCCTCCGCGGTTACTCACAACAAGAAGCTCATGGCGATGGCGGCGGAGCGGGACCGGCGGCTGCCTGGGCTCGGCTCGGCTCGGCGCTGCTCGGCTCCCAATGGCAGCGGCGGCGCAGGGCGGGCGTGTGCGGGGAGAGCGCCGCGGGGCGGGGACACGGCCCGCCGCCGCCCGCGGCCCGCGCGTTACCGGGAGGGAGAAGG
>JANZLQ010000044.1:19732514-19755509 GCA_026212715.1 Elanus axillaris | reverse complement strand
CCCCCAACCCGTAAAGCTGCTGTAAGATGACCGAATAGCATGGGCCAAAGTGCTCTGCGAGAGCTGGGCAGAGCCGAGAGTCACGATATAATCGTGAATAGGTAGGAAACTGGCACAGCTATCGGTCAAGCCGGGGGGGGGGGGGCTGCGGTGGCCGGCGGGAGCCGAGCCGGGGTGCAGTGGCACCCTGGGAAACGCAGGCAGAGCTGGAGGCAGGAGGGATGCGAGTCCATCCTGCACCTTGGCATGGGGAAAAATAAGCATCAGGCACAGCTTTAGAAATAGCTGTGCTCACAGGCTCTGAAAATCTGTCCTCTGCAGCCCAGGATTTTTTCCCAGTGGTGTTTATGCAGCGGACAAGGTCAGCAGGGTCTGCCCTGAAGGAGCCTGTAGCAGCTCTGGCCTCTGGAGAGGAGCTTTTTATATTCCAGTTTCCTAGCTTAACTAGTATTGCTTTACACGGGACTCTTGGCTTTGCCTGGAGCCAGAGATGTAGAGAGCTGGTAAAGCCATTTCTGAAATGTGAGTAATGCTGTCATCTTCCGAAATAACTCAAGGGACATTCAGAAACACAGTGGTGTTTAAAATACGCACAGCGCTTGACTTGCTTGAATGATACAGCTCCCCGGAGGTGTACAGCAGGGTGCCTGCCCGGGAATGGGACAGTTGGAGCGTGCAGAGCCGAGGATGCCTGTGCCGGCAGCGGGTGAGGGCATCTCTCCGGATGGGAGATGGGGAAGCATCTCTCCGGCGGAGATGACCAGAGGGTTACGTGGAAGGTGGAGGCATAGACACAGGAGCGATCGCTGCGGCAGTGCCTGGGAAGGAGAAGCCAAACGGCAGGATTTATCTAGGCCAGGCAGAGATCCGCTGCTACTCAGGATAAGGGATGGAGAGCCGATATCACGCAATAAATGGGGAAGGTTTAGATACCTCCTGCTTGGAGAGAGGCTGGAGGTGGCACCTCGATGCCAGGCCTGAGCCACCCCAGAGCCAAAGCTGTTCCCAGTGATAAGAGCGGAGCGGGAGCGGGTTGGGGCAGATCAGGGGCTCAGCACCTGGCAGCAGCTGCCGTTTGTTGCCCTTGGGGCTGTGCAAGAACCGCAGCAAAGACAGGCAAGGCATGCCTGCTCCTCGTGAGGAACCGAGGAATTGGGAGTGTATTGTCTTAAGCATTAACGTTAATGTGATCTTAATAATTATTCAGTCAGCAGTAATAACAGGAATCATTTGCAAGTGCTCATAAAGAGCTGTGGTTAGACTGCAAATGTCGTGTATCAAAAGTAAGTGGTAGACACGTATGACATGCTCAGCTTTATCTGGTTTGCAGATGAATCCTTAATGTATTATAAATGTCATGTGTTCAACATGAAAACACCACGGGGGTTTCTCTTATATTGTGAATCTACATAAATTAGTAGTTATAGAAATGCCTTGTGTTCTAGCCAGCTCTGCCACAGCACCACCAGCTACTGCACGCAGCCATTCTAGCCCAGAGCGATGCCGCTCTCCTGCCAGCCTTTGCTGGGTGCTCCGCCGACTGCAAACCCCACTTATGATCCAGCGTCAGGGATACTTCAACCCAGGCACGGAGATTATGAAAACCACACGGAATTAGTGGCCAGTAAATGGCTCGGGCAGCCACGGAGCAAATTCGCCAGAGAGGAAGGACCAGTCCTAGTTCTCCCAAATGACCCCTCTGAAAGCGGGCAGTGCGTTTCCCTGCAGCCTTCTAAAACACGCTGTCAGCTATTAGATGAAGAGCAGCGTGCGGGAAACGAGGTCGGAGAGATTCTTGTAAAGTGAAATCAGATGCTGAGGATCTGGCCGAGCAAAGGAGTACCTCCTTCACAGTGGGGAGAAGGAACGAATCTTCGGATAGCCGAGAAACCACCTCTTGGGCAAATATGTTGTTCTTGTGCAAACAAGTTTTCTAACATGGCCTAAACCAGTCAGGCAGGGGCTGGGGGAGGAAGAGGCACCGACGGGGCTGCTGCGATGCTGCAAGGTGCCGTGGAGCAGCCCGGCTCCTGCCCGTGTGCGGTCCCATCGGCCTCACGCTGTGGGATGCTGATGCCCGGCACGGCCGTCACCAGAGCTCCTGGTCTGCTCCGGGGTAGGGTGGTCACAGCCCGCGGCAGCTCCGCTCTTTCCCTTCTGCTTGGGCAAAGGCCCCTCTCAAGGGATCGATCCTCTGCCTGGGTGGGACTACTGTGTCACCCTCCCAGTAGCCATCTCGAGAGCTGGGAATTAAGAGAAGACGTGATAATTTGGAGTTTTGTAATTCCGTGTTGTTTGCGTAGCACTCGAGTCATGTGGAAGCTTGCTTATTGATGGGGCAAAGCAAAATCCATTCTGTAGGTGCGTTTGTTGAGCCTGCAGAGCAGCCTCCCAGGAGCTCCGTGCCCAGGTGCTGGAGCACGTCTGCCACCCGGCTGGAGCGTGGTACGGCCGTGCTCTGCCCAAAGCCCTGGACTTACTCTCCTACCTGCCTGCTGTCCGCGCTGGAGCCGGTGACCGTGTCCATCAGGACCACTGGACTGATGGCATCTGGGAAAAAAATGCTCTTTGGCAACTCTCGAAAAGGCTTTTGACTCATTTCAGCCTTGCTGCTCTCTCAGTGGTGCATGTAGCCACGCAGCAGTACCGGGGGTGGCCCAGTGCAAGGTTCACTTGAAAGCATAGTAATTTACAGGACTTAGAGCTTTCAGGGGCAGTTGTGGCCATTGCTTCCCAGTTCCTGGCAGTGGCGTGTGAACTTTTCCCCACCTAAGCAGGGCTGGGCAAGACAAGCACTCAGCGTGATTACTTTTCAATATTTGCTGTAGGAATCCTGCAAAAAAGATGGAGCCGGGGTGCCTGTAGCACGCATGTGAGGATTGGGGTAGCCCCCTCCCCCAAAACGCATCTCCTCAAGTGGCATCAGCTTTCCCGAGCCCGTCCGTCATCCATACGTCACTCCGCTCGGGTAAATGACACCGCTTTGGCCCTGCCAGCACACGCTTCCACCGCAGCTCCGCAGCAGGAGCAGATTCACCGAGGCATCCCGCCGAGAGGAGCAGCACCCATGCCGTGGGGCAGCACCACCCCATCCTGCTTCCTTGGCCCTTCAGCCTTTGGATCAGGGCCCAGGGATGTGGGTCAGGGCCCGGGGAGGCGGGTCAGGGCCCAGGGATGCGGGTCAGAGCCCAGGGATGCGGGTCGGAGCCCAGGGATGCGGGTCGGAGCCCAGAGATGTGGGTCAGGGCAAGGCAAGGCAAGGGATCTGGGGGTGCTTTGGCTCTTCCCAGCCGGGAACCACCCCACAATGCCAGGAATCCTCCCTCCCAGTGCAGGTTCTTCTCCCAGGCTGCCTGAAATCCCTGGCTATTTCGGTTTCCATCACTAGATGGTGATGGAAGCGCAGCGCCCAGCAGGGCTGGACTGGGCTGAACTGGAGGGGGCTGGAGCTCAGCCTGCCCCCATGCCCCCCATCTGCCTCTCTACACCTCAGGTACCCCCTACACATCCTATATAGCCCCAGGCACCCCCATTTACTGCTGTCTACCCTATGCATCCCATACAGACCTTATCTCTCTACAACTCCTTGAAAGGAGGTTGTAGTGAGGTGGGGGCTGGTCTCTTCTATGAAGTAACTAGGGATAGGACGAGAGGAAACGGCCTCAAGATGTGCCTGGGAGGTTTAGATTGGATATTAGGAAAAATGCCTTTACTGAAAGGGTTGTCAGGCATTGGAACAGGCTGCCCAGGGAAGCGGTGGAGTCACCATCCCTGGAAGTGTTCAAAAAACACGTAGATGTGGCACTTCAGGCCACGGTTTAGTGGGCATGGTGGTGTGGGGCAGACGGTTGGACTTGATGATCATAAAGACCTTTCCCACCTAAACGATTCTATGATTCCTCTGCACATCACCCTCCCGCTACGCTCCTTTGCATCCCAGGCACCCCCTGCATCCCCCAAGATGTTCAGAAATGCCCTGGGACACGCTGCCGGGGGACAGGAGCAGGGACGGAGTGGTCTCCTGAGGTCCTCTCCGCCTGCCTTCTCCCATGATGGTGCTCAGTGGCCACCAAGCCCCAGCCCCGCCGTCCCGCGGTGCCCCAGTGCCGGCAGCTTTGTCTCCTCTAAGTCAATCAGCTCAGGGAGGACAGACCCTTGCCACTGGCCTCCTGGCACCCCTCAGGTTTGGGAGTGAAGAACTAGGGTGTTTCTTAAAAAAAAATAAATAAAAGTAGTGTTTTCACTGATCAAGCTAAAAGCCTGAAGCGTGCTTGAGCAGCATCCTTGCACAGCAAGAGCGAGCCACCCTGTGCATGTTAACTGCCCAAAGCTGGCTGCAGCCCAGGCCCTCCCCACCAGCTCTCCCTGCACGAAGGAACTGCTTTAGGACTACATAAAAATTCAAAATATTTAAATGTCCCGCTGCGAGAAGCTGCTCCCAGGCTGGGGGAGCTCTGTGGGTGTTTCCTGACAGCCTGTGCATTCCCAGGGAGAAACAGAGAGGCAAAACAACTTGCAGATCAGTTCCCTTGCAGTCAGGAGCAGTTTTGTGTGTTTTATTATACATGCGGGGAAGATTTTTTCCCCTGAAGTAATTAAAATAGCCTTTTTCACACATGAGAAAGGGAGGAGGGGGAACTTTTCCAGACAGCCTCTTCACCTCCCCTCCTATGGCACAAGGACTTTTATCCTAATACAAATGGACCAGCTGAGATTTTTTTTTTAAGGTCCCTGGGGCAGCCATCCAGTACCAAAAGCAAAGTTAAACAACTCCAAACAAAAGCAGCAGAAGAAAGGGGGTGTGGTGGTGGAAATAATGCCTGGCTAAGTAGGAAACTTTACTGATGATACATGGAAAAAGTTAAACAATTAGAACTTGAATCAGTTTGGCCCCGATCCCACCTCATTTAGTTAAGAAAGGGTGCCCTGCATCATGTTTCAGCTTACCTGTCTCGCAGCCCTGGGGACAGCGGGGGGGGTCTCGGAGGGGTCCCCGGGGCTGCCCAGGCACCCTGCGTCCCCCTCCTCAGTCTCAGCCCCGGGGATCGCTCCGCATATGTACGTGCTCAAGGGTGACCAGAAAAATCACTAACTGGAGAGTCATAAGCATGTTAATTATTTGAATATGTTGCACTAATTAGACATGGAGTTACACAGACCCCAACTGTATGGAAATCTTTTGAGCCACATGGGGATCCTCAGAGGCTTTGTCTTCTTAAATATTTTAGGCACATACAAGCAACGATTTCCACATATGAACGCTTTCCAAATAAAACCTTTTAGATTAAATATCTACTGGAGGCTGTAACTCACATTACTTCTGACTTTCCCACATACCACTGAATCGAATAGCCATCAACTATTAAAACCAGACCTATCGACACCCAGCTACGTAAGCATCCCTCGGCGATACACGTGCCGAACCCCTGCGAACCTGCCCTCACCCTCGTGGTCCCCCGCGCTCCCACCAGCCAGCGGGTTCCTGTGGCTCAGGGGTCAGCAACGACGGGGTGGGACAGGGCTTTTGGGACCCGTTTTGTCCCCGCCGTGCCGATGCCGCAGCTCTGGGCTCCCCGTGCTGGCTTATGGCGAAGGAGCCTGAGCGGTGCCGCAGCCGGCGCCATGCAAGGGGATTTTCAGGAATGCTGTTGGCTTATGGCTGTACCGTGGTTTACATCATCCTTGGGGAGAAGGGTGTTTGCCAGCCTGGGTGCTGCCCAGATCCTGCCCATGGTGATGGGGCAGGTGATGCCCCAACCCCAGAAAGCTGCGGCTCCTGGTCTGTGAGAGCCCGGGCTATCAGGTGGGAGAAGGTACCCTTGGAGCGGCACCACGGCTGGTTAAACACTGCTCGTAAACCTGATTCATCAGCCTTATGCAGGGGCAGACGCAGCCAAGCTCTGGACTGTCGCAGGATGAGCTGGGTCACGCTGGTGGAGAGGACCCGGGCACCCGTGGGCATTCACGTAACGGGCAGAGACACGATGGCCCTTCCCGTCTCCGCGCCCGATGGGATGCAAGGTCCCCGGAAGGTCTCATGAGTTAAAAAAAACAAAACCAACCAACACCCCACCAAAACACAACCTCTAACAAGGCTCTCGATGCACAATGCTGGGAGAAGCGCAGCTCTCCGACTCGGAGATGGTTTTTGAAGTTTATCCGGCATCCTCCTTATCCGGGTGCCGAGAATGCCCAGCACATACGGGTACTGCCATGGGCGAGACCCAGCCGGGGACCAAGCTAAGTAGTGCAAGACATAAACCCGACAATACAATTTTATTTCGTATTTCATACAAACGGTGCCCTCCTCACGTTTTACAGAGTTAAATAGTGTTACCTGGTGACACGAGAGGCTCCTGCAAACCCTGTAACGTGAACGAGATGGCCTGAAGCCAGGAATCAGCATGTCCCGGGATGGGGTTGTGCGAGGCAGCTCCAGCTTCAAGCCTCGTGGGGGGATCAAATGAGTTGATTACTCCTAAGAAAGGGTATCACGAGACAATCACATGGAAAAACTGATTTGTGGGAACTTGGGTTCAAATGAAAAGAAAAGCCCCATGCCCAGCACTCCCAGTGCTGTACTGGTGCAGCAGCCGGGCAAGACCAGCAAGGATGCCCCACCAGCAGCCCGCTCGGTTGCGTGTGCAAAATGAGGGCAACGGAACAATTTATGAATTTCTAAGGTGTTCTCCCTGGGCCAAGGCTGCAGGAAGCCTGGCATCCCCGCAGGACACAACCGCCGCGCAGATGGAGCCGAAGCGGGGACAAGAGCTGCGGAGCCGTGGAAAATGGGAAAAGGCCCCTGCACATTTTGTGTCATGAGTTTTCCATTGCTCAGCCGAGCTGGCCTCAGTCCTGGGTTTGGGTGAAGCCTGAACTTTCAAGCTACGGGCACCAGAGCTCGGCCAAGCAACACGCAAAGTTAATGGAGGAATTTGGAACAAATGTTTCTGACAATGGAAAACTAAGGAGCTTCAAGCAGCGGCTTGCAAACAAGGGCAGTAACACTTCCCACCTGATAGTTGTTAGTCTCCTCATCATTTATAGTTGTCCCAAGTATTTCCCTTCAGATGGTCCCACCTACTGAGCAAGGCTACGCAAATACAAGAAAAATGAGGCTCGGCGCTGTGATGAAAATTTCCACTTGTTACTTGTACTTTAATAATTACAAATCCTGATGGCGGAAGGAGGGGGAGGTGGATGTTCTGCTACTAGCAGGAACGTGCACGGTCAGCAGCGCTGGGGCTGCGAGGCAGCACCCGGCCGAGGGAGCTGCACGCTCCGGCAGCCCAGTCCCGCCGGACACGGGGCAGGAGCTGCTCCAATCCCTGTAAGGCACTGCATGAAGAAGTCTAGATATAGCCCAGTAACACCCTAAAATCCTTACTCCCTTTCGGGGTGCAGAACCTGTAGGAAGAAATTGCGTGCTCAGCCCCAACCAGGATAATGTTCCCGACCTTCCTCCGGTCCCAGATTTCTCAGACCCCTGTTATGGAGAGCCAGAAGGGGAAGGAGTGCTTTGGCCATCGCCCCATCTCTTATTTTCCTTCTCCACAGAAGGGAAGCAAGCATAGACGGTTGTTTTTCTCCCCCACACCCTCCCTCTCTCAGGTGAGGAGGAGGAAGGAGGCTGTTGCAAACCTAAAGTAACCTCGTGGTACCAAATACACAGCCCCTACCACTACATGCAGTGGCATCCAGCAGCTGGGTGAGTCAACTCTCTCTCCCCTCCAAACACTAACATAAACCCCCCCCCCCCCATTTCTCCGACAAAGCGACATCCCAAGATCCTCAAAAACTCTTCCCCATCAAATCAAGTGGATGATGGACCTGGCTGAAAGCGCAGCCTTGGGATACGGGTATAAATCCAAACCCGCTGCCTCTGGAGTCGGGGCTCACAGCTGGGCTCACCCCCACTCCAGTTACTGCCCAAGTGCCTGGAGGGATTTCCTCACCGCCCCCCTGCTGGGAGGCAGACCCCGATGGCAGCAATCTGGGGATCGAGAAATAAAGGACTACAAAACTATAGCAAAAGCTGGGGAAGAAGAGCCAGAAGAGCCAAAGCAAGGACAGCTGGGGGGCAGGAGCACGGGAGGTGGGAATAGCCGAGGCGGGCTCTGTGTTACTTCAGTGTCCTTTAAAGGTGTTTTCGGATGATCAGATGACAGAGGACAGCTGAATTAGGAGTGGAAGAAGGAAGAAAAAAGCCTCATCGCACGCTCAGTGCGGAGATCTCTCGGGGAACTTGGATCGGTCTGTGTTAGCCTCAAACTGCAGCGCCCTGACCCAGGGAATTTCACAGCAAATACTGTTTTAAGAGACCGCCCTTCCTTGGCACATCTGCCGGGATGGGGCTGAGCTGGGGATCCCAACCCGCGGTACCCGCATCCCAGACCCCTCAGGGGGTCGGTTTTTAATCACCGGGGCAGCCAGAGAGCAGGAGATTAAGGTCAGGGTATAGGAATCAGCTTCTTTTGTTAAAGTGCCTTGTTTTCTTTGAGCTTTTAAAACATCTTCCTTGCTTTTTCAGAAGAGGGGGGCCAAAAAAAAAGAATACTGGTTTTATATGAAACAGAGTAGAGAATTAATCAATATTTACACAGATCTTGGATAAGGTTATGGCACGGACTAATAACCCCACACAGCAACCCAAAAAGCAGAGTGTCAAAAAGAAGGGAAAAACCTGTTCGTATGCTTTCAACACCATCCCCTGGAGATCCCAAGTGTAAACGGTTTTATCTAGGAAAAGGCATTTTAACTTGGGCTTTGGTAATCGGGGTTGATTACAGCCACATTGCGCAGCCGGCGGGGAGGACGTGGGTGGGCGCGTGGCCGCCCGACCTCTCCGGAGCACAGCCTGGGTTTAGACGAGTTCAACTTTAGCGTTGGGATAAACAGCCACCACGTCGTATCCCTCGGGGGGCTTAACCCTCTCCTTGGCGTGCGTCTCGCAGTACAGCTGCTCTTCGATGAAGAAATACCCTCGCTGCTTCAGGTTGAGGCCGCAGTCGTCGCACATGAAGCACTCGGGGTGGTAGAGCTTGTCCCGGGCTTTGACGATCGTGCCGCTGGTGAGAGACGGGGAGAGATCGGGTGAGATGGAGAAACATAAACAGCTTTTCCTGCTGCCTCGAGTAAAACGGAGTAAGTGAAGGAAAGCGGCATGTAGGGACACGTACGGCTGTTATCGTGGGTTCCCATCCCAGCGGCTCAGCCCACCCAAAGCTGCCACCCAGCTCCACCGTATTTCTGCGGGAAGGGATGCTCCGTTCCCATTTGCCCGCCCCCCCTGCGGCATCGCTCCGCGGCTCGATGCAAAGCGGAGCCTCAAATATCTACGCCCAGCCTGGATCTGAACATCAGGAACCAGCATCTCGCAAGCTGGCAGGGCTGGGGCTGCGCACACGCAGGCGCTGCGGCTTTGGGAGCGGAGACCCTCAGCTCACAGCACCAGCGAGAACGTGGTTACAGGCATTTGCAGAGCAGACTCTCAGCCAGCAAATCTGGCTGGAGCAGAACGTAAATTACACCAGAACATAAATTAGACCACAACAAAGCGGAAAACCGCCTATATTCTCTGAAATCGGACCCGACATCCATCTGTCAGAGACTAACTCTTCAACAAACAAACAAAAACAATCCGCAGACCCCTTCTACTTGTCCCTCAGAGCGTTTCTCTCTCCGCAAGGCAGCGAAAGAGTGCCAGCACTGCCAGTGCTATTCATAGTCCCCAAGGCAATTACTATGATAAGCAGGGCAGAAACCAGCCCATGAATCATCCCCATTTTGCCGCACGATTCCCTTAAAAGGGGCAATCCAAGCTGTATTCCTCAATTCCAGGTTTATATACGGTTAGGTTAGCAAAAACCAGAAAGGGCTTCAAGGTATTTATTCTGCAAGGCTCCGGCGAGACGCGACACTTACACGATGCCGTTCCCGCAGCGGGTGCACTCGGGGAGCATCTGCAGCCCGGACATGGCACCGCCAAGCTTTGACACCGGGGACTTGATGTTTCGGGGGTTGCTGAGTTTGTCGAGTTTTTCACCTGCCAAGAATTTTAAACAGACACACATTGAAAACTTGGGGCTCACCCCCCCCCCCTTTTTATTTTTCCTTAAGGAGTCAGATGAGTCTCTGCGCGTCACAACAGAACGTGCAACTGGCTCCTAAGGAAGTAAGAAGCACATAGCGAGACCAACTATCTCAAAAGTCACCCAGCGTTTGAGTGTGCAGATGACCGCAGGACACCGCGCTGACCCTCTGCTCATCCTAACGAAGCTCAGAGGGTGGCAGAAGTCCTTGGCTGCATCAACAGATGATCTTTCCATGTCCTGCGATAGCACCAAATCAGTACACATACCGTGTCGAAAGGCAAAGCAGCCTTAATTTAGAGGTGAGAGATGAATTTGGCTGCAAAACTATCTACTGAGTTAAGAAAGATAAATAGCAAAAATCTCAGAAAAGCTCCAGAAAGAAGAGGTTCTATCACACCACCATCTCAGGTGCACTTGGTAGATCCACCATCAGTCAGGGAGACAAAGCCTTTGGAGATAAGGCAAATGAAAACAAACAATAATAGAGTTACTTGCACTTTTGTCCCTAGAACACTCACTTAATCTCAAATAATCTAAAATAAACCATTGTGATAGAAGATAAGGTCTTCTGTGGCATCAAGCCTCTGTTCATAAAGGTCCAATGATGGGGAAAGGCAGCAATGAAGATTTCGTGCATGTGAACAATATAAAGGCAAAGTTTTCAGAGTTGCAGCCCCCCTCCCTTGAGATCATCTATCATCTGCCCTCGTACTTCAGACAATACAAACACACTTGTTGCCAACCACTGGGACACTTAAAAGCTTCCAGTATTCACCGCATGGTTTTTCATGGCTCACAACTGACTGGTCTTTTGGGTATATCTTGATCTGTGGTTCCTCTGCGACGGCCTGAGGTTATAGAAAGGAAAACCTCATGGAAAAGGACAATCTATTTTACTCCATTAGCTGAGACAGTATGGAAAAGCGGCAGGGGAGCTCTTGGATGAACAAGCCATTCTTCAGCGTTCAGACTTCCTACTCTCCCTGAGCTTCCAGAGTATTTCAGCCCACGGTCAATCTTAAACCTGTGCCTAAAGCCTGCGACGCCCAGGAGCTCTCCGGAGGGGCACAGGCACCTTCTGTCCCAGGTGTCCCTATGCACTCCACCGGTTTTGGAAACTTCCACTTGGATTTTGCTCTGAAGTGCCCCCCACGGCTCCAGGAATGTCTTTGCCTTTCCTAAAGTGAGCAGTTAGTACCTGGAATGGGCACATCATCACCGGCGGTTGCTCACTGATCCCGTGCAGGTTCACACAGTACGTTTTGAAGGGCTTCGCTTGACAAAGTTTCATTCCACGCAGATTGTCCCGCTCCCCGATCTGGCACATCTCGGGAGCACCCACGGTCCTGGGATCGGCTGGGGAGGAGGGATCACTCCTGACCCCAGCACGCCCCGGGACACCCTGGGGATGCGCCGGCGTCCCCGCACGGCGGATCCCGTCTCCAGCCGTGGCTCTGATCCAGAGACCAACGCTGCCAACGGTTCTAGCCAAGCGAGTAAAACCAAAAGGACTAATTTCCCCCCAAGCCCCAGTATCCTGAGATATAGTACAGGGTTTGGAGATGCCGAGAGCCTCGATACGTGCGAGAATGCCTGCCCAGGAGCGGAGCGGGGCCGCTCCACCCCAGGGGTTCTCCGAGCACACGGCTGGCTCCAGCCAAGCTCGCCTGTCGAGTCCTTCCGCTGCCTTGCTGGGAATAAACCGAAACAACTGCTCAAGCTGTTGGCTTCCCCAGCGTGAGATACGGCATGCTTGGACTAGACACGCTCATCTGCCAACGTTTAACAGTTAAGCTGTCACTGTCTCTCAGAGTGCTTGGATAAGCTGCTTAAAAGAGAGGCAGGGAAGGGGGGGGGGCGAGATTTTACAGCAAAATGAACCCTGAAGAGAGGGCTGCTTCCCATCTTCCCAAACAATGGAACATTTCCTTCTATTTATCAGCCCCCAGTCTCATCGTAATTCACGGTCCTCAGGAAGGCAGCGAGATGCTTTAACTCCACGATCTTAACCGTCGCCGTCCTTGTTTGGGGCTGCAGCGCTCATCCTTCCCGCGCCAAGGGCACCTATGGAGGGAACTGCTGCAATTCCTCCAGTCTCCACCAGATCCTCAGCACGAAGCATTGCTCCTGAAGGGTGAGAGATGGGGCTGGTGATGCTGAAGAAAATACGGCTTCCAGTAGAAACACCTTCCATACAAAACAGGTCATTGTCCGAGACACCCAGCTCCTCAGGAGAGGAGATCTTGACTTTAAAAGGACAACACACAGCAGGCTCAGGCCAAAGTGTATAATTTTAGGCTTAAGGAAAAAGGAGCAGGGGTAGGAGCTGTAAAACAACCTAGCAGAAACACTCCTGGGGATTTACACCGTGCCGAAACATCGCAGAGCTTTATGCCAGGAGGGATGCTTTTCACTTCATTTCTCATCCCGTATGAACTAAACAGCCAGAGGGAAGGAGTCGGTGGCCGAACCAGGAGGTGACCCCTCCGGCTCGCTGCCATGCTGGTGGTATCCGTCAGCAGCATCCCGGGCTCCAGCCGCACACGCCGTGCTGCACTGGGGATGGGCTGGTGCCCACAAACTGCCGGGATGAGCAGACAGCCAGGACTGGTTGGGACAGTCCCAGGGTCTGGGGACTGTCCTGGCACCAGTTTGTCCTCTCCTTCCCCCAGCCCACACATTTTTCTTTCTCCTTTCCTCCCGAAGGGCAGCGCTGGGTTTCTGCCACTCTGGGGCCATGGGATGCAAGGGGAGGCAGCAGCAAACCAGGAAAGCTTCAATTTTGTTCCCAGTCCCTGGCACGGAGAAGGAAGAAAGGCAGCAGCGTTATTAATTGGGGTTAACACAGTCATTCCTATTTGCTTCTTCCTAATGAGGAGACCTGGGACTGCAGCAGGCACCTCACAGGGAAGTGCTTACTCTTGGTGAGGGACCTGAGAGTACATCTGGAACTTGTAACTAACATCAGTTTTCCTGCCAGCCTCGAAGGGGCTGTAATATTTACACCCAGTACTTCCAAGGCCGATCCCATCTCGTGCTTTGAGGACATGCCAAAGTACCACTGAGAAAACCAAAACTGGTAGAAACCCTGGATGCTCAGGAGTTACCCGCGATCATGGTTCTTCTTGTGAAGCAAGAAGCAATATCCTTCTAGTCAAAGAATATCCTTCTCCATCATTCTATATACGCAGAAACTGAAATGCAACAGCCTGACTCGCTACCTCTCGCAGCTTCATAATGAGATTTGCAGCAGTTGGTACTTTCCCATAAAAACTAAGTTCCTGGATTCGCGTGATGGGAGTACAAGGCTCTTGAAAGGAAGCAGAAAGAAGAGTCTTGCCTTAATGACTGTAAAGCAAAGCCTGAAAGTTTGAACATGAAAGCACTAATGGACGTCAGGTTGAAAGGCAAATAAAAAGAAGCTGAAATGTATAGTTTGGGGATCTTATTATTTAATGCTTGGAGTTGGCTCCTGCCCGCAGTAACGACACAGGCAGGAAACACTGACAGACTTGAGAAGTGAGCCAAGAGCTCCTGATCTCTATCCCGGTGTTGCTGAGGACCATCCCACATCCTTATGCAAACGCCACTTACTTCAACAGGCCTACGGTTCTCCACCGGTGATCTTACACAACCGCTTTAGGCCATTACATTTCATAAACCGTCTCAGGAAAACAGCTGCCACGCAGAAGCTGTTTGCATATCCAACTTTCACACGATGCTCGAGTCAGCTGCAAAATTTGCTAAGCCCTCAGATGCCGGCCTGAGCATCTGAAACCCTGATTTGAAACCTGCCATCCGGGCAATCCCCCATCCCAAGCTGAGCTGCCCTGGCACCGAGGCGATGGGCGGTAAATAACGACAGAGCAGAAGAGTTTCCAAACCCACCCCATCAGCTCTCGCAGACGGGTCCTTCCGAGGCTTTTCCAGCTTCTGGACCTCAGCAAGGGAAGCGGGAGGCAGCTAAGCCTGCAACAGCAGCTTGGGGGGTGCAGAGGGACCAAAGGATGGTTCAAGCCCTGCGGCGGTGCCCCGGTTGCGGGGAGGTGTAGGGGATCGCTGGGATGTGCCGTGGGTGCCAAGTCCTTACCGTTCTCGCCGGCCTCCAGCATGCCCTGCAAGTATCGGAAGGATCCAGACTGCTTAGGCTCCGATACGGGCTTTTCGTAATCCTGAAGCATCTTGTAGACATCCGACTCCACATCAATCCCATTTCTGTTCCGTGGGAGAGACTTCAAGGGGTCAAGGCTGTTTTAAAGAAAAGAAAGAAAGGCTCCAGTCAAATATAAACAGCAATTGTCAGCTCATCAGGGAGGTACTGAAACCTCCACATTCCCACAGATCCAATTAAACACCTCTGTTCCCATGCGTTTCTCTGCCTGGAGGTACGTCTGTCCCAAGAACAGCCACTGAACCTGGGAAGTTAAACTTGTTCCCTGTTCGGCTCCGCTTGAGCAACACAGCTAGGGCTGGCCCAGTTACCAGATGCCTTCAGGAAAGAGGGCAGCTGCTTACAAGCACTGTAAATTGCTCAGCCACACATGGAATTTATTGAAAAAAAAATGGGGAAACCAATGCATTTCATTAATTACGTAGGGCCACCCCTCGTATCTCTATTAGGGCGGCCGGCCCGGGGAGAGCGTGAGCTGCTGCCAGGCACAGGCACGACGGCAGATCTTCTTCCCATCCACAAGCACCTCTTTTGAAGTTAGCGATTCTGCAGGTGACTTCATTAAAAGATCCGTTTGCCAGACACAGCCCACAGCTTAAATGAGAAAAACCACCCACGGGGATGCTCGGCACGGCGGACGGGCTGGGAGAGCGGCCCCGTGGCTCCCTCCAACCACGCGCCGACCCTCAGCATCCCGATCTGGAGCTGCTCCTTGTCTGTATGCGGCACCGTTGGGGTACAACAGGCAATAAATAGTGATTTAAACCATTATTCCAGTTCAGTCAATACGTCAAAACATGAAAATGGTTTTGGAATCAAAAATATTTTGGGTACGTGTTGAAATACGAGATGACCTGAAGCGCTGTTGCGGTTCGCTGAGGCTCCAAAGCCCAGCACAGCTTTGTGGGAAGGGGGTCCTTTTCTTTTTAAAGGAGAAGGTCATCAAGGTCATTATATAACCAATAAAAATAGCAAGAGCCCTGAACCCCATCCGACGGCTTAGCATATCTTAGCCTTCATCTGACTCATTTTCTCTACCAGCATTATATGCATGCCCCCTTATAAAAAAAAAATCACTTTCAAACAAAGAAAAAAAAAAAAACCAACCCCAAAATTCACTTTCAAAGGAAAGCCGAAGCTCCATTTTCTGGGAGCGACGTGCCTGGCCACCCCAGTCCCCGCGGGCAGGCGAGTGCCAGCCCCGGCCGCTGGCCGGGCAGAGCAGGATTGATCCCCGGTGAGCCCAAACCCCCCCCCGTGTGCCCCGAGTGCCCACCTGCCCTGCTACAGCCCTCTCGTACGCCAACTCACACATTTTCAATGAAAAGGACAGGTTTTGACCAGTCCAGCCCGATCAAGCAGGAATTCAAAGAGAATGCAATTCTAACTCAACTCTACTCAAACACCCAAGCGAATCTCCTGGCTTTTGGCTCACGCGCAGATAACATCAGATTTTGTTTTCTCTATTTTTTTGTGTGCTTCTCTTCTTTCCAACTTCATTAACTTTCCTGGAGCAGCGCAGGGAATAAGCTGGCTCACAGCATCACTGAAACATGAATTCATGCAGGCGCAGAGTTCCCGAGCTGAAAAGAAACTCTCTTTGCTCTTTGTATTTGATACAGACGTTATTTTCCTGCAGAATATTTTGCCAGTCTGGAGGAGCATAAATCAGCAGCAGCATAAGCCATGCGAAAGCATCGCCCGGCCCATCTCAAAGTCCGAGTTATCCTCCCAAACCATTGCTGGCTACAGAAAAGCTTTTTCTTTCCTACAAGCATTATTTATTTCCCATCCTCCTGGCCAGCTGTGTTAAGCAGATCTTACATTTATAAACATCCCGGTTTGATGGGGTTAATTTTCTCTGCGGATACCTCCAGCTCCCAGGCCAAGGGTTTGCTGCGGGGTCTGTGCCGGTGCGATCCCCGCTCCCAGGAAGGCAAACCCCTCCATTCTGCCTTGAATAAGTACCTTGAAAAACCAGGATACTAACATCTGCGACGCTCCCTAGCATTAATCCCAGCCCTCGGACTGGATCTGATGCTGGTAATCTACCTACCCCCGTCGTCAACAGAAGGATCTTCTGTAGGTCTGGAAAACCAGCACCTTTCCCCATCTCCGAGAAAAACAACCGAGCGTTGCTTCAGCATCACGAGCTTAAATTCAGTGTTGCAGTTGCTACATACATACACGTGGCCATTTTGTTCAGAGCTTGGCATCTCCAAGCTCCTTTTCTTTTCCCTTTCTTTTCCCTTTCCCTGCCTTTCCCCTTTATCTTTCTTTCCCCTTTCCCTTTCTTTCCCCTTTCCATTTCCTTTCCCTTTCTTTCCCCTTTCCCTGTCTTTCCCCTTTCCCTGTCTTTCCCCTTTCCCTTTCTTTCCCCTTTCCCTTTCTTTCCCCTTTCCCTGTCTTTCCCCTTTCCCTTTCTTTTCCCTTTCCCTGTCTTTCCCCTTTCCCTGTCTTTCCCCTTTCCCTGTCTTTCCCCTTTCCCTTTCTTTCCCCTTTCCCTGTCTTTCCCCTTTCCCTGTCTTTCCCCTTCCCTTTCTTTTCCCATTTCCCTTTCTTTTTTCCCCCTTTCCCTTTCTTTTCCCCTTTCCCTTTCGTTGTCCTTTCCCCATCTTTTCCCTTTCCCCATCTTTTCCCTTTCCCTTTCTTTGTCCTTTTTCTCCCACCTACACTCAACTAACGGAGCAGGAGCTGAACCCGGCAGCTCTGGAGCTCCAGGAGCTCTGGGAACACCACAACCTCAACGCACCCCCCCAAACCCCAGCTCGAGGGTCAGCCCCGCTCTCGTCCCACCTCTGGGCAGGAGCGATGTGGAGCCCGCTCAGCTGGCCCGGCAGAGCCGCCTCGGAGCCGCTGTTAGCGTAGAGCCGGGTCGGGTGATGGTGCTGCACGTTCGGCATCGGCTTGTTGTCCATGGGGCTGCCCCCAGCCCCGTGGGGCATCATCGGCCTCCGGCTCTGGGCAGGCCCATTGTCCTGGAAGAAAAGAAAAAGCAGAAAAAAACCTGTGAGATTTAGAGTTTGTAGTACGACATACCTGGAGAGACTGCGTCGGGACGTGCAGTTTGCAGTAATAATATTTTATATGCACTGTGGAAAATGGAGATATGCAGCAGGAAAAGGAAAACTCAGACTCGACCTGCAGTTAAATCTTGCTGAATCTATGCAAGCTTTCCTTGGCCCCCGACCAAATGAACTTGCCTGTTCCTCCACGGTGAGCCACTGCCAAGTATTCTGCATTTATTCTCCTGTAAAAGCATATTTGTTATTTCCGCAAAAGAAAGGCTGCGAGTCTGCTTCTTGTTTTGTGTTACATCACTCCGAGAGCACTTATCGCTCTCCTGACTTTGGGGCAATCACGCCTGATTTACATTAGCAAAACACAGCAAACCCCAAGCTCTACCGTACAGGTTGGGCAAGACCCCAAGCCAAGGGGCCGATCCTGGTATCTTTGTTTCCTTGCAGCTACCCTCCTCCCCGACGATCCATTTTGGGAGGTTTTCTCCCAAAATAAGATCAGTCATTTACAGTGTGAGTAACGCGTCGGTCAAGGGTTTAGGTTGGTGTTCCTATTTTCACTTGCTTTTTAATTCCCAAGGCAAACTACGGAAATCTTTTTGTCATACGGCCTCAAGTCAGGAACTCAGATGCCATTAAAACGCGAGTTTTCCGTATTATTTTACCTACGTAAAACATCAGCCATGTGTTTTTCCAAATCTTTGTTAGTCAGCTCCACGCACACCCATAAATCCGACAGTACCTACAGCTAATCTTGCCGCAAGCACCTGAGCCAGGCTTTACCTGCGAACCCCCAGGGAAAGGTACGAGCGACCGGCAGCCCCTTCCCCAGCGAGGGGCTAATTCCAGCTATCAGGAAAAGCAGCAGAAAGCCGGACACAGCCTAAGGACATGCGCCGGCTGCTGCTATTTCCAGCCACGTGAGTCAGAAACATGCCCGTACCAATGGAAGAAAGAGATGCTTGTCTAAGAGGGTGTAATCTGTTTAATCTGATTTAATCTGTTTCAGGGCAGATCCCAGCGATGCTGCCTCACACCAGCTTTTCAGTAGACTGAAGCTGATGCAAAACCAAGCAGAAAAAGAAAACACCGTTCTGTGAACAAATAATAAAGTGCATATTGCGGGGCTTTAATACAAAGCTTACTTTTGACTAAAATAATCCAATAAATACTAATTGGAAACAAATGTCTATCACTGGTGCGTGGCAGAAAACACTGGTGCTCCCAAGCCTTGTAAAAATGAACAGCTAAGAGAAATGAAAACCAGATCCTGCTAGAAAAAAATCGTGAGAGTCCAATACTTCAGTTCTTCCTAAGGCAAAACTCCCATTGATAAAAACCGGGCTAAATTAAGAACTGCAAAATAGTGCCTTTGAGTTTTTTTCTGCCACCAGCTGAAAAACTGCAGACTCCGGCAAGCTCCTGGCACTTCCAGCACCTCGGAAGCCTCGGCAGCTGCCCCGAGCCCTCTCGGCACGGCTCCTTCCACACCGTGCATGCACACACACGTGGGGAAAACTGCCTCCAACATAACAACTTTAAATTATCTATTAAAAAAGGAATTTTGCTGCCAGGAATAATATAATTTTAACTGTTCCCCAATTTATATTCTTTAAAAAAAAAAAAAAAAGCAAAACCCAACCAGGCTATAGGTTTCCAGTTCCCAGATTTACATTATTATTTCAAGGGAAATAAAGAAAACTCTTTCAAGCACGACACAGAGAGGAAAGGAAGGATCATAAACATTTCAGGGAAAAAAGCAATGGCCCATGCTGCCTGGCAGGCCATTGCGAGCTACAGAGTTATGCTTTTAAAAAGCCATTATTATTAATTATCTGTGCGCCGGGGCCTGGATGCACGCTCGGTCCGAGGGACGCGGTGGCTGGAGCCTTTGCCTGCAGAGGACCGGGCAGGGTCCTCCGCTCTCCTCTCCTCTCCTCCGGCCCCACGGGCTCCTCCGTACCAGGGACACCCAGACCCTTTGGCGGGGAGCACGGGGCTATTTCAGGAATAAAAAACCTCCTCCAGCAAAGGGTCTAGAGACCAT
This sequence comes from Elanus axillaris, assembly GCA_026212715.1. Taxonomy (NCBI): domain Eukaryota; kingdom Metazoa; phylum Chordata; class Aves; order Accipitriformes; family Accipitridae; genus Elanus; species Elanus axillaris. The sequence goes on along the minus strand of JANZLQ010000044.1, from coordinate 19,736,177 downwards.
AATCTCCGCAGACTTACTTTAATCCAAGGTAGCTTGTAAAGCGTTGCCCATTCGTCCCTGTTAAGCTCAGCAATTTGTACATCGAGAGCAAATGTTGCCATAAAGCTAAAACTTAGCGCTTGGGCACTCTCCAACAGACATGAAAGCCCGGCGATGGAAATGGCGTTTTTCAGACCCTTCCCTACCGAGCTGCTCGGCATTCCCGGTTGCCACCAGCTCCCGGTCCCTGTGGGATGGGGATGCTCGTGGCGGTGGCAGCTCACCCTTCCGTCCGCTCAGCCGTGATATAAAGCCAGAGGTGACCCAGCAGCATCCATAGGGATCAACAGGCTCCTCCTGACGGACACCGGAGCGTTCCCGCTACCCTAACACCTACCAGACCAAGACCGTGGAGGTGAAGCAATGGATGTCCCTCAGCCTTTTCCACCAAGTTCTTGGCAGCCTTTGGAGAGCTGTGCTTCGTCTCGGGGGCAGCTCATGGCTTGGGGGGGAAACACAGAGAAAGCATTTACCCCTCTCAGAGCACACCGGTCTTTGCCTTCTTTGCTGCTCTCAGATTCTCTGCTACGCAACTTCCCTGTCGCACAAAGAGCTGTTCCCAGGACAGAGCTCCGGCTCCTTTTTCTCATCTCAAAGGCCGTGAGACTGCAAGGCTTTGCATTGTGCAAAACACTCATGCGTTCCTTCTCGGAAACCTAGAACCAGATGGATTTCTTTCCAGTTCTCAATTTCAAAATCAGAAAAAAATTCCCCCTTTTGGGACCTAGTTTTCTTTTCTCTGCTGGCTTTTCTTCCTGCTTTTTATGGTCTCTTTTAAATTAAGAGGGTTTGCAAACGCTTCCTAAGAACTGGCCTGCAAAGTTTCACCGAGGAGAACTCTTTTAGCTTATGGAACAGAAACTCGCAATCTGTTTTCTCACGCTTGCCTTCTAGGACCATCAATTGCGAAGCGTAACGGACCTCCTGACACGCAGCACTTGGAGCTCCTGCAGCCCAGGCCTCCTCACTCCTGGCAAACGCGATTCACACGGCTCTCCCGCAGCAGATAAATGCAAGGCAGACCTAGAAAGGAGCTGTTTGAAGTCCCAGTCCTGGGCAGCAGGTGGGTTTTGGGGTGGGTTTGTGTTCAGCAACCCCCCTCAGCCAGTGCCCGACCAGACTGACCTCTGGCCACCACCTCGCCGGAGCCCCCCAGCCTGTCCCTTCCCACCAGGGCAGAGAAAAAGGGATTATTTGGAGGAGAATGAGCCACAGCAAATAAAAAAGATGACCTGCAGCAACCGCTTGCCTTGGCCACCCCCTGCACAGCCTCAGCAAAACACCTCCTCATCCTCCTCGAGATGCATTTATCAGCCTTGCACGAACGCAGCCTGGACCTTATCAAGCAAGGGCTGCCCTTACCGATACAGTATTTATATCCCAAGGAACTATTTCCAGCAGGAGGAAAAACGCGACAGGGCATACGGGGGCATTTCTCTTGGCAGCAGGCGCAGGAAGGCGTACGCACCTCGCTGCGGCAGGAGCGGCGCTTGCCCGGAGCTGCCGTAGGGCCACACGCACCGATGAGGCACGTTGGGTTGGCTGTTGTGCCTGAGCTACCGCATCTCCTTCCACCGACTCGCGGACACCGATAGCCAGATGCCGTCAACATTGCTCGCATGGAGCTGGAGCTCCCTGTACAGAGTCTCAAGCACGGTCTTGGGTGCCAGCATTCATTAAGGTAGGAGAAAAGAGAAGATAAACTCATTTTCAGATGCCTGGCTCTTGTCCGCCCCACACAATGCAGCATCAAGAGCATGAAAAGAACGATTTTCTGAAGCCAACAGCCTGCACCACTATCAGCTGAAACATGAAGGTGTCTATAAATCTCACAGGGCAAAAAAATTCATGAGATACGCACGAGGAAACCTGGAAGAGAAAGAGGCTGTTCTACCCAAACAGGACTGATATATTGGGTCTGCACTGTTGCTGGAAACAGGTAGATGTCTTTAATTTCCTTAATGAACACCTTTTCTTCTGCAACAGCCGTGGAGAAAGGAGGAGTGTGTTTGCAGCCGGCGACCCTGCCAGCCTTGGGCCACGCTGAGCACGCACGAACGGCTCTGCGGTGGCCACAGAAAGAGTTTTTTTGTCACGTAGATACAAAGGGAGTTAAGGCTGGTGCTTAGAATGAGGCTCTACTAACAAGAGACTAATGCCACTTTTATTATTGGAAAAACACGCTATTAAATCGAAAACCAGACAAAATCTCTCAAGCCGTTTAGAAAATAAAGCATGAAGCAAACAAAAATCATCCCACCACCACCACAACAGGTAAATTGTACCGGCATTCATTAGAAAAATAATATTTAAGAGGGAGAAAAGGGGCTGGGCTGAGCTGCTGAGGAGCTGGTGGCCTTTGCACCCAGCGGGTGCTTCTGCGAGGGGCAGCCCGGGAGACAGCCCGCTCCGGCACGGCACCCCGCATCCACCCCAGCAGCCCCTCCAAACGGGAATCCTGTGCTGGTAGGAAAACAACCTTCTTAAAACATGGGATTTCCTTTTATATTTAAGGGAAAGATCTTGAATGAAGGATTTAATCCTGGGAATTCCTCAAAGAGTCAGAAATAGGGAAGGCTTTTTTCCCTTCCTTCTTCTATAAGCACTTACTCGATTTCTAGCAAGTCCCTCTGTTCCGTAACTGCTTATTAGCAAATCTCTTTTTCCCCTCTATCAGCTGAAGGTATTTCGTTCAGCTACAGCCTGCTGCCGAGACACAGCCAGCAGAGCAATGTGCACAATCAGCAAAGAAACGAAGCTCCAATGCTTTTCACAGGATGTATCGTTTCCAATTTCAGGAAACATATAGGGGAGCATTCAAAGAAGCAAGTTGAAGATTTCAGCAGAAATAACAAATATACTCTGTCGCTTCATCACGCAGAGCTAAAGCAACAAATATGAAGGTGATGGGCTTCGCCTGCTCCTTGCAGTTGTGCCCCGGACTCTGCTGGAGTAGCCGAACTGAGGCACTTCCAATCCGCAGGATTTTTTTGTCAAACCTGTAATAGGACCCAAGACTCAAAAAGCTAATCACTGCTGAAATAAGCGTTCCCATAAATAGGAAAACATTGCAGCCAACCAAGAATTTCCAAAAGCTTTGAAAATCAGCCTTGGTCCCTCTCTCTTTGGGAGACAGTTTATCATCTTTTGAAACCGCCTTTTGTAGAGTCAACAAAACCCATAAATCTCTTCAGATTTTTAAAATACATCAAGGCGAGCACACAGTTTCAGCTGTCTGCTTAACAGGAATAACATTGGGATCCAAAGCTGGGAAGAGTTTAACTCATGGATTTGAACCTAAGCCCTTCTCTTGGCAAGCAGACGTCCCCCGTGCTCACCACCGCAGCCAACCTCAGCCACGCTCCTCAGGGCTGCGTTTTGCAGAGCTGCAGGAGTTAACTGCCCTTCGCGCTCAGAGAATATGCTATGCCAGGCATGATTTCTTAAGAGTTTTGAGAACTCACGTTTGTATTCTGATACGCTTTGGTAAAATACATCCAACTTTACTCTCCTAAAGTTTGACCATTTTGCTGCCTTGAGTTTTCTTATTCTTAAGGGGGGGGGGGGGGAAGAAAAATATTTTTTTTTTTTTGACAATTTGCAAAATGCCCTGTTTTTCCTTTC
>JANZLQ010000044.1:19706257-19727050 GCA_026212715.1 Elanus axillaris | reverse complement strand
CCCCCAGCACCCCCCCCAGCCCCTCGGGGACAGCTCTCCACATCTCCTTTCACCCCAGCAGGTCAAACAAGTGACTGCAAAGAGCAATTCATTCGTCTTAAGTGAGCAACAAGGAAAAACCATAGAATCATCATGGAATATCTCACGTTGGAAGGGACCCATGAAACGGGGTAAGTTATTTTTCCCGGTGGGTAAGAGCAGAAGCACTGAACTACATTTGGGTTTCCAAACAAGCACTCGGTATTTCTGAGTACACAAGCAGGCAGCTTGCTTACCGGTGTTAACAGAGTCATCACTGAAACTGATGTTATCAAGTAAAATAACACGGTATATATCTGTGTTAGTGCTTTATCCAACAGCGTTTTCTGTTTTGTTCTAAATAGACCCACAGTTTGTATTTTAGTATAGCTCCTAATTACCTTCCACGAGAGCAAACTAGTCGAGTTGCTTGGGCAGAAGAAAACACCATTTTGAAGTTTCCATTCCCATTTTTTCCCTTTTATTGCCAGATTGTTCTTTCCTCTTTCATAGGCAGGATTACTGAAGCTCACTTAGCAAAGACGCTGATTTATCTAAGAGGTGTATAGAGGATTTCACATAAAAGGTTACAGCGACGAGAGACTAACACAGTGGTACTGAGAAAACTCCTTTCTTTTCAAACGATTCAACGTAACATCACAGGAGAAAAATAAACACAAGCACACACCAACTTGTGCGTAACCCCTTCACCCAGTAAATCAGATCAGCAGACTTCGGTGGTGTACAAACCCCTGATACCCAAACGTGAAATACTGCCTGAGTATCCGCAGTTCAAGGCTGACGCCGCTTACAGCAGCCCTCAGGATTCAGCATGTTTCTGCTATTAAATCAGTCCTCAAACAACGCGCTGGGAGTTCCCATGCGACGGGAACCCAGTCTCGTGCCAGGGCATTAGCTCATCCTTTGTTTTCCCAAAAGTACGAGGCAGACATTTTCCCCCTCCTTCAGCCCGGAGAGCACCAGCGGATGCCCGCGCGAGGGCTGGTTCAACGGGGGAGCCGGCGTTCCCGGTGGGAGCTTTCCCAGGAGCAGCCATGGCCCATCCCGCCGTGCCGACCAGCGGAGGAAGGAAGGTCGGTCACCTTGAGAAAGGAAATTCCACCTCTCCAGCCAGGAAGCTTTAACCCCTGGTTCACAGAACCAAGCATGGCCTTGGCCATGCTTTTGCAAAGATACGCATGGAAATTTCCTACACAACGCCAACCCATCCAGAACTTCAAGCAATACTTGGAGCCAATTATCAAACGAGATGAATTATCGTTCATCCTTCCAGTTTTTCTCCGCTGCCCGGAGCTCACCCCTCGGCGGGGCTCACGGGGCACAGCACGAGAGGGGACCACAGCAAACCGGAGCGGGAGGACGGACCCACGGTCTCCATCCCTCCCCGGGAATGACGGGGGTGACGCTCTGCCAGCTGGGTGGCACTGGGATGCCATTCCCACAGGGATGGTGCTGACTGCGGGAAGTGCCTCTCCCTCTCCGGCCAGCCGGAGGAAACCCAGCCTTTCACCCCACGGAGCTTATTTTAGCCAAATGTCCAGGTTTGGGAGGACTCGCCTCTTGTTCCAGCTCCGGCTACACGTTGCCAATTTAATTTCTGCTGCGATTGTTCTCCCACCCAGACACTTGATCTACTGTCAATTAGCGCTGACAGGGCTCTGCCCCACAGCCCAAAGCCCACGTTTCCAGCAACCTCCCCCCCCGGGCCAGAAAGCTGCCAATTCTGGCAGTGTGGGAACAGTCAAGAAAACAAACGTCTTCTCCTTTTATTAGCACCACATGGCGGTATTTTGACTAGCGAGCTCGTGCTACAAGACAGTGGGATTTCCAGAAACTGATGGATCGACCCTCCCGCTCTCCCCGTCTGCCGGGAAGGGACGGCGAGGGCCGGTGCCCGCAGCCGCGCTGACCCCAGGCAAAGAGCCAGGGGCAAAGCAAGACCGGAGATCCCAACCCATCAGCAGCGATGTCACGTCTGCGTGATGGGAATCTGGACTTCACGCGACGGCACTGCTGGCCGGAGAGCACCGAGCAGCATCCCCGTGGGTCCTGCTGTCACCTACGACCGGGACCGACAGACACGTCAGTTCGTGTCTTCGTTATCTGGGATGCAAGTCTGAATGTCACCGAATTTGTGTCCTCCTCTAGAGACCCCCGCTGTTATGGATAGACTTTATGTATAGTGTAACTAACTGATAACCAGAGTCTGCTTTTTAAAAAAAAATATTATTTCATGAAGGTGACTCACTAGCGTCCCGTTCAGTGTCATTTCTGCTAATCGTGAACAAGCAGCCCTCGCCACTTCCAGCTTCTTCACTCCCGAGGGCAGCTATTCCCTGCAGTCATAGCGCTAATCAAAATTTTAATAAGGCAGATTGATTACATTCTTGGTCTCCGAGTAGGGGTTTTCCACAGAGCTCAAGTGACAAATCACAACAGATTTAGAAAGAGAGGAGAGGAGAGCTCACCAGCTGGTCCATACCTTCCAAGTTCTCTTGCACAGAAGATAACTGCAAGCCTCACTGCCTTCAAGACAAAGATTGCACTTAACTAAAATGTAATTTATAGGGTACACGCTTTCCTAGAAATCACACGGATTTAGGCATTCTGCTTATGCTCACATGTTTCGGGGCCTCTACCAAGAATTACTGTAGTCACAAGTCAAAAGACTTTCAAGACGTCTTTGTCCAGTACGATGGAAAAGTTGATCGAGTAAAACCTGGAGGAAGGAAAGACATGTGCTCCCCATTACTGGAAAGGCCACTTGGGGTAAAGCTCTCAAAACCCTTTTCAAGGACAACCCCAAACCTATTTTTGCGATTCGAGGGCAGAATTCCAGCAGATTTTTTTTCTTCCCTGTGTTTCAAAGCAGATTGCTTTTTTCCAGATGCAAGGAAGTGCACCTAAAGGTTGCACATCTTGAGCCACGCTATTACTTTACAACGCGTCTTTTCTTTCTCACAATCTAGTAAGCGCCTTTGCTGCACGGGCTGAATGAATACAGCATAGGACAGCCCCGGGTCATATGGAATTGCTCCACAGGGGACTCCAGCCGTGCCCGGGATCTCTGCTCCCGGGGGACAGGATGCCTGCTGCATGGGTCAGCACTTTTGGGTGCCGATGATCGCCCTTAGCATCACGCAAGTCACGCAATAACGCAGGGGTTAGTTAGTACAGCTACCGGCACACTCCTCTCTGGGAGACGAGAAGAGCCGTTAAGCAAGACAACGTGGAGATACAGCCATTGAAAAAAGAGAGCAAGAGCAGGAACCTGCTGTCCGTACCTGCGTATTCTTGTTTGCACGCCTCTCGGTGCCTTGCCACCAGCACGTCTGTTTTACCCGATGAGTACTCCCCAGATTTACACATTTTCAGTGTGGGTCTGGATTCAGGAAAATCCACCTCTACCTCCTCATTATAGTCTATGTAACTGTCTAATTTTTAAAGAGATCCATATGTAGCATATATTAATAGTCAGATTCAAATCCAATCTGCATTAAACCTCAGCAATGTTGTATCTGGCAGCAGAACTGCTGCACATTTGGTCTTTATTTAATATTATTCGCAGGGTTTTGGGCACATCAAAGTCTATTAAGAAAAAATAACTGTCAAAAAAGATTGCCGTAATTGATTAATGAAGCAAACATGGCCAGAACTCAAAGCCCAAGCTCTCCGATCCCCTGCTCTGTCAGTCAGCGCAGGAAAGACGAGCAGACGCACGAGACGCTGGTGTGTGATACTGGGGTGGGTTTGCCGGTGCCGTTATTCCGCAACACCAGCAAGCCCCTCTGCCCACTGTTCCCGGGTAGGAACGCAAAATATTTGCAAATTCCACACGGCTACGACGGCCAACAGTCACAGGTGTTGAACTATACAGCTCTGCTCTTCGAGGGGTTTGGAGAATCTCACCCCATCCTTGTCACTTGGTGGAGTGTCTGCTGCTGCCCGTGCTCTCTCCCCGCTGCTCGCTGAAGGGAATCGAGGCCAACACCACTCCTCGTAGCATCATCCCACCCTCTTCCACCCTCGCACGTCTTGTGTTCCTTCTGGACTGAGCCGCGGGAGGGCTGTGGGGGGACCTTGGGACCCTTGTCAGGACACTCGAAGAGCCACCTCTAGGAACGAGCAGCAGAGCCAAGCCAACAGCATCTGCACACAGGCGCTTTACGAGCGCTGGAGAAAAAGCTCTCGCAAAACAGCCCATAACACAAACCACCTTCGTGGAGAAAGAAACCATATGGGCAATATTTGATCACTCGGCATCAGCACAAGAGTGCTCCCGCGTTGCTGTGGCAATCGCGGGATTTTTTTTTTGTCAGCCTGAACTGATGGGACTTTTGTTTTCCGAAGCTTGCAAGCAGCTCCGGTGCCTCTGCCACTGCTCTGGGAGGGGTTGGCCAACCTGCAGCAGCGAGAAGTCTCAGCAGGCGTCGGTCCTACCATCCGTTACCTTGTGTGCCCTGGGGAAGCTCGTGGCACGCGCGTCAGCTCAGCACCCATCCCAGGAGGAGCAAGACAGCAGGAGCTCCCCTTTGTTCCATCCCCTCCTCACTCCCCCGGCACCTCTCCGGCCGGCATCATGGGTCAGCACACCCAAAAACCCAACAGTTGGGTAACTCGGAGGCAGAAAGGGAGGAGCGAGACACCGTTCCTCTTGCCCTCGAGGAGCCAAAGGAGAACGAGGGTCATCTTTGACCTCGCTAACAAGCTATTAGTCAAGAGATGGGTACGAAAGACGGAGGAGATCTGTTCAGCTCCATCCAGCTCCCGTAGCAGGCTGCTGCTGCTGGAGTCGGCGCTGCCCTCGCCCCAGCTCTCAGAGACCACGGGGTGGGAAGGCAGGGCAGGCTGCAGGCAGAGTGCTGGCAGGAGGGTCTAGGGAAAAGAGGGAAGAGACAAGCTGCAAAGCAGAGAGAAGGAAGAGAAAGGAATGAGACAGAAAAAAAAGACCATTAAAAAAAAAATAAAAATCTTCCACCACCACGTGAAGTGAATCACCGCCACGGGATTAGGAGGGTGCAGTGGATTTTGGAAGCAGCCAAGACGGAGGCACGTCGGCCAAGGCAGGTGCAAACAGACCCCGGGCGTGCTGTGCTCCAGGAAGGGCTGGCATCGGGCAGCACCCTTTGGAAGGCTCCCAAGAGCTCCGTCAAAAATAATGCTGACCATGAGCTGGGGCACCGGCATCGAGGGGGGTCTGGTGCTGGGTGCTGCCCCCCTCCCCACAGCACTGCCCGCCCTCCTCGTGCCACAGGCAAGCTGATTCAACAAAGCCTAAACTTGGGTGGAGGGCAATTACGGAGCTGGGTTTAAGCCAGATCAGCTCAGGGATCTAGTTCACCACAGGATCCTGGGCTTTGCCAGCCCAAGGAAAGCACAGCAAGACCTGCACGGAAAAGTCTGACAAACACGACGTTTTAAAACCACACGCAGAAACTCCTTAACTTCTGGAAGGGCTGCAAGCAGAGCAGAGAGCTTTCCAGATTCCAGACATGGATCTCCTCTCCCCAGAAAACCAAGCTGGAAAGCCCAGCCCGTCTGCAGGGCCGCTGCTGCTGTACCTGCGGTTCCGGCTCTATGTTGATCCGGTACGCTTGAGCCTTGCCGTCTTCCAGAACAGGGGGGGACCAGGTCTTCCCTTCGGCTCTGCAACGGGAAATTAAGTAAACTCAACTAAAATTGCTTTTAAAACAAACAAACAAACCCAAACCTCAAGCAACAAAAAACAGACTTAAAAAAAAAAAAAGCAAAACCCCATCAAACCTATATGTAGTATACAGGCCTGCCAGGGAATGAATATATATACGTGTTTGTCTAAAATTATCCTCAGAAATAGCACCGTGGTAAATAGAGAAGATGCTCGTTCCATGCTGTTAAAACCAGGAAGCTCAAACCATTCTTAAGCTACAGGCTCCAACTTAGTGTGGAGTTCAAGATACAAACTTATTTCAGTTCAAGAAATCAGCAGACAGGCCTGTGGTGGTTCTTGTTTTGCTACGCCTGGCTTTGCCCCTTTATTCTGGCCCTGAATCCCGAAACATATTCTGATTATGCATATGTGTGTGTGTATAAATGTGTATATATATATATATGTATGTGTTCCCCGGCAGGCCTATATAACAGACCACAGCAGGAATTATATAAATGCCTTTCACGCACAACCCTGTACGAATCATCTTGACCCTTTCAACAGGTGCCAGATAGAAAAAGCTCTAAAAATACAGCTTCCATTCACAAATGCATCTTCAGTCCTGCCGAGCCAGAGCAGGACGCTGCCACTGTCCAAACGTTTTTCCATGTGCCTGATTATTTTTGACCCCCAGAGGCATCCAGGGGCACAGCTGGGATGTGATCCCGGCGTGGCTGTCCTCTCCAGCGCTCGGAGCACGAGGGAGCTGCAGGGGCTCGGGCAAGGTCCAGCAGGAACATACACGGGCTTTTCGGGATGCTGAGAGGTCGAGCTAGGAGATGGAAGCCGCGTGACGTACAAGATAAAGTTTTCAAATGCAAACCATTCCATTTATCGGCACCATCACGCACCACTTAACGAAAGCAGCTCTTGTCCTGATAGGCACCGACCACTCGCTGCTGCGGCCAAGCATCCTTCGCCGGACTCTGGCCCCTGCCACGCACTGCATTCAGCTTTGGTTTAATTATCTGCAGAGTCCAAGTTTGAAAAATAAGGAGCACGCTTTTAACCCAGGAAACCTTAGGTGATTTTTTTTACCTTTGGTATTTCCTATCTCAACCAGTCAGCATACAAACCTACGTGCCCAAATGCAGGGTCTGACCCAAAACCTATCAAGAGCAGAGACTCCCACAGGCTTCAATGCACTTTGGATCCACCCCCTGAGGATTTAAGCTTTTTTTGTTCCAAACCACTACTCGGTACTACCGTCACAGCTTTTTCAACAGGGAATAACACGCTCTTTCTCATAGCCAGATGTCTTGTTCTCATCAATTATCTTCCCTGTAATTATTCGATTTTAGGCTGGGACAATTCACTTTAAGGTGCTCTTTCCAACTATTTTCGATGGGACAAAAGAAACCGTCCTCTCCAGGAACAGCAGCATTCCCAGCAATCCCGACTTGCTTTTTGCCACGATCCAGTGCTGCGTATATTGCTCCCACATTGCGAATTTCATCTGGAGGCCCAGAACAATGCAAAGAGATCATCATTATTATTGCTGTGCTTTTTCCCCGGCATTGAATCAGCCTGACGTGTGCTCATGCCGCCACGGAGAAGGGGCAGTTACGACATTCCCCTTCGCTCAGCTCTGGAGCCCGCGTGCCAAACACAGCTTAAAGGATCCCTGAAGACTTCAATTCGCCAGTAAATGAGAACCGAGATTCAGAAAGCGATTCTGATTGCAGAAGGTAAGAGTGACAGCAGTAAATCTGCTCTGCATGAAGCTACGGCATTTGGTCACTGGCATTGCCAGCACTTTCTAGTTTCCAAGTTCCCCATAGCTCTGGTAAGCAAAGATCACACCATCTGTACCAGAAAGCAGCTAAACTTGTGTTTTCCAAAAAAAAAAAAATCATCATAGGTGTCTTCACACTTAATGAATGACACAGCCAGACTTAGGTTTGCACGTAGAAAGCCCCGTCATAGTTAGTGCTTTTAATGATTAAACTCGAGGCTTGACCATCAGTTCTTTAGAGCGAGCAGAAGTTAGTTCTTGGTACGAGCAAGAGCCTCGTACGGCTTCCAGCGATGGCCTGAACAAAACCAGACTCGCCTCAGCCACAGCTCCCGCTTGAACTACTCTGAAATTAAGCTGATAGGGCACAATTTCGGTCCTCTTTGGCACTTTTAAAGGCAAAGGGGACTGGGAGAAACACCAGCCTCACCAAAGAGCAATGCAGGTCGTAAGCTTGATGAGCATTTATGCTTAGACGAGGAGACTCCCTCTTTTGCCCGGGAACCGCAGAATAGGAGGTCATCTGAAATAATCAAGAGACGACTCCGTCTGCGAGCGTGATGCCATGGGCAGCTACCGCAGAACGGGCCGATGCTCTGAGCCGACATCCCAATCCCGGCTGCAGGAACATCCCCGTGCCCACGTCCCCGGGAACCCCCCGCCCCGGGACAGGGCAACCGAGCAAACCCCAGAGCAGCGGGGACCTCGGGGCCAGCACGGCCGCCCCAAACCACCCCGGCAGCAGGGTCGTGCTACCAACAGCCCGAGCTTCGTGTTTGGGCAACAGCAAAAACTAATCACACTTTTCCAACATAATGGGTGAGAGATCAGACGTCGTGCTCACATGTTCCGAGTCATTTAAATTACGGCTCAAGGACGGGAAAAATGTTTTCAGATGTGTTGTAGGGGATTAAAGTCAGCTATGTGGAAATCATTACCCTGCACTAACAACGTCCTACTCTATTTTAACGGCTGCTAGGACAATCCTAAGAAAAATAACTTGACCTAGGTTAGTGCTAGGCCTTCAACACAGGGCTTCGTGGGAAACAGACCCACTAACAAGACATAACTAAAAAAAAAACCAACAAAGTCGCAGACACTTTTTATCCCACTATTTGTTTTCTAAAAGACTCAACGTCATTCTCAAAAGATTACTTGCATATGCTGACATATTTTACCAAAATGTTTTTTCACCTGGTAATGATCTGCAAGTCTTGCTCTCTACTTCTGCGGGGCTGCTTTCAAGCTGCAAGAATTCCTGGGTCTTATTGAATTTCTAATTTCTCCATCCCCTTATAAACGAACATTTAGCACTTGGGAAAGTGCCAGACCAGGCCCAGGACACTGCCATCTGCTATCGTGCAGCCCCGCAACCCTCCGCAACAAGCACATTGCTGTATTTCACCCCAATTCGTACGGTCCCTTCTCAGGGAGGTGACTCCAGGTTCCTGCCCACCTCCTGAACGCCGTTCGCCTCCCGTGATGGCACAACACTACGGTCACAACTGATTTTTGTCCCCGGCAAGGCCATTAGCCTTCCAGGAGCTAAACTCCGTCTAGAAGCAGCTACAGCTGATGCTTCTAATTCCCCAGGATCGTGAACCTCGCCGTGATAACTACAAGGTGCCGGATCCAGCCCCGCAGCCTGACGTAGGGCTTTCACCGCCGTGCAAGGTGGGCAAGGCTTTGTGCAGGCTGGTGGATGGGCACAGGAGCACGACGGACCTGGCTCATCCAGGGTATGTGAAGGAGAAGCTGCAGCATTTCTTCTTCATTCCTCTCCGCTGAAACCACCGCTGTGTATTGAGGGTCTGGAAAACTGCCGGTTTTCCTCTCTATTAGTCCTCAAGGAGCTCTGGAGGGGAAGCTGTGATTCACTTTTTCAGTTGTACTTTTACTGGAAACTTGAGAACATCACACATTGTCATCCCTCCCATCTTCCAGCAGCGTGCCTGCGGTGCTCGCAGCAAACAGACCCCCAAAAAACCCCTCCGCGGGCTGGGGGAGGCAGGAGGGGGCTCAGAAGAGCATCAGCTACGTGAGGCTCCAGGGACTTTTGGGGCTACACGTCCAGGAGACTCATTACTGGGCTTGAAACTTCCAGAGAAACTCCGCCTCTGTACAGAGAGCAGGAATAAATAGAAAATCTTCATACTCGGATTCTCCAAGCAGACTCAGCAGAACTGTACTAGTGCATCCGTCCGTGCGGGATCCCTGCGGGCTGCCCATCCCCTGGGAAGCGGGGTTGGGTTATCCATCCCGAAGCAGAGCGCAGTTCCCGGCTACGAGCCTCGCTGCAGTTCTGCACTCGGGCTTCGGCACCCCCGTCTCAAGCAAACGGGAACAAATCTGATCCTCACGGCAAACGCAACGCTGCGCGCCGTCGCCATCTCTAAAGGAGTTTGAGTTTTCCCAGCCCACGCACGGCAGCCTGCTTCTTTCTCAGCCCCTCGTCCCCTTTTGCGCAGAGCAAAACAGCCCCGAGAGCTGGGCAGGGGTTTCCACAGCTGCTATTCAAAAAGAAGAGTCACCATCTCTGAAAAATACCTTCTCTCTGTGGGCAAGGGCCCAGCTGCAGCACGCACACCAGATGCAGAGGGAAGAAACTGCTTCCAGGATTTATTATAGATAGAAGAAACCAAAACTGAACCGTTGAGGATTTATGCTTCGACACTACAGTCAGGAAATAAATACGGCACAACAACTCCGGGGTCCTTGGCTGTGCCTGGGCTGCCAGTCCCCCAGCACCCCCCCAGCCCCGTGTACAAACAGCCCCAGTGTTATTACCGAAAGAAAAGGCTGTAATTGGATTGGATCGGGAAGAAGAGCATCAAAGCTATTATTTTTTTAAGAAAAAAAAGCCTCAACACACATGAATTCCTCCCTGCACATCACAGCAATGTGAACACGTTACTCCAGAGGCAGAGGAGCCAGAAAGCATTCTCCTTGCCCGATAAGGAATTTCTTCATTTGTGTAACTTAGTGTGAAGCCGTCTCTGAGAAAAAAAAAAAAAAAAGTTTTACTACGTGATCATCCTTATCCACACATTTACATTATTTAAAACTCTGAAATCCTTGGCCACCAGTCAAATGCATGCGTTTTGTGGATAAATACCAAGATCTCCATGCCACATTTCTGTGAGTAATAATTCACGTGGCTGCTTAACACCCAGGATCTTCTCCAAGCAGCTGCCACATACCTGCCCTTACCCTCCCTTGCAGACGCCGTGCAGCGGGCGAAGCAGATCCCGTACTGCCTTGCCTTGGGATTCAACACCTGGGAAGACGCCGCCGGAACAGGCTGATTTACCATCAGGGCATCCCGAACCATCCCGCTAAGCCTTCATCTGCCCCATCACCACCTCCGCCCGCGGCCCAAGGGGCCAGGCGCTGCTCCAGCCTTCCTCAGCCCACCTGAACGCCTGGGCTCGCATTTCAGAGCCTTTAACCACGACCTGGACGCCCACCCCTTGTTACAGGGATGCCCAAGTAATTCCTCGCACGTTACACCAGCACCCACACGAGCATCGGCTACATCAACCGACTCCTTTCACGAGCTGATGAGGATTTTCTTCCACTCCGTTTCGGAACAGTAAGGCTACTATACTGCTTTGCTTTCCGCAGCAGCGCTGCCTAGAAATAGCCATAACCATCTTGGGGCAAAACGCAACCCGACAAAGCTGGGGACAAAACACCCATCAACTTCAGGGGAGACGGGGGTCTAGCCAAAAAAGGCATTAGAGAATGGGGGTGCGAAGAAGGGGGGAGAACTACCCCAAGAGTGCTTAAATTCCTTGATAAAGGACCGAGTAGAGATTTAAAAAAAACCCCAAGAAACCCATGTTAGCATAGCCTGAGAGCTGGGGCAGCCCCTGATACCAGCACTGGCTCTGGGCTGCAGGGGACACAGGACACCCACAGCCCCCGACGCCCTTGAAAAAGCTGAAACATCCCCTTCCCGGTGGTTTTCCCGATGTGGGCTTGGGGCCAACTCCTCCAGGAAGGATGCAGCACAAGCCTTCATACTCCCAGCTGGCAGATGACAAAAGCTTCAGGAAAAAAAAAAGCAAAAAAAAAAAAAAAAGCTTTCGGGCTCGCCTTCCCCCTCTGGCACAGAGGGCAGGTCTGGACGGTGCTGCCAAGGACTTTCCAGCGGCGTGCGTCAGCAGGAATAGCATCCGTGATGCCACAGGGTCTCCTGTCCAGTGCCCGAGGTCCTCCGGGCACTCAAGCCTCTGCTCTCGAGCCGTGGTTTCAGCAGAGCACAGCTCCAACCCTATTTTCTGGCTGCTTTTATTTGAGGCATGACCTGATTTGAAGCAACAAGTCTTCCCTAATACCTAGGGCTGCAGGATAACCATGAGAGATGTTAA
This sequence comes from Elanus axillaris, assembly GCA_026212715.1. Taxonomy (NCBI): domain Eukaryota; kingdom Metazoa; phylum Chordata; class Aves; order Accipitriformes; family Accipitridae; genus Elanus; species Elanus axillaris. The sequence continues at coordinate 19,715,214 of JANZLQ010000044.1, read as the reverse complement.
CATTCGAAGGAGCTGGGAAGGCTTTCTTTAAATAAATAAATAAATAAATAAAGATATGAAAAAATACAGTAATACTTAAACAAGAACAGGGCAAGCTGCACTGCCAAGCCGGTTATCTCTGGGCCCTAGGCTTGTTATGGGCACTTGCCCAGACACTGACTGTCTTCCAGAATAAGAAAGGGTTGATTGCAAGAAATAATATTGATTTTAATGTGCAAGTACTTGTTCACACGAACATACATCCCTACAGAAAATCCAGGTGTGATTTATCGAGCCTGTGTTGGTGGATCCTTTGTTACAGTCAGAAAACAAAACAGCTTTTCCATCCAAGGTGACCGCTGTCTGGAGACAGAACTCCCGGACTCTGCCAGCTTCTCACCATGCCCTGCGTTTTGCTGCTGATGCCCTCCAGACGCTGCCTCGCTCAGCCTCCCCAAAATTACGCGTAAGATCAGATGCAGAGCTGCTCTGAGCCCTGTTTTTCTTTGCAAGCCAGCGGCCCGCGTCTTTAGAGCTACCTCCTCGGCACTGCAGCCCCAGCCCCGTCTCCTGCGGGATTCATAACCAGTCCCGGGAAACTGGGGTGTCCCAAGGAGAGGAAACAAATATTCCTCCCATTTCCCAGGAGCTGTCACGCCACAGTGCCAGATACACCAGGAAACGATGTGGTTCCCTTCTGCCAACACAGCCATGCCGTTTGCTCCGTGAATCTTTCCTGCTGCCTCAGAACTTCCCTTCTCCAGGGCTCCCGGTGCCACGGAAGCCCCCCGCTCCCTCGGGAGCTCAGCACAGCTCCCAGCGAGCGGAGCCACAGCAGATGTGCTTCCCAACAGCTGGCACGGACCTCCGGCCGGCAGAGCCACGGGGAGGAGCGCTCCGGGTGTTTGGAAAGGACACGTTCACATTTGATCAGGATCTCTCGGTTTTTCTCCTTCCAGACCGACTAGACGAAGGGATTCTGCCATGCAGCTGGCTAAGAGAAAAAAAACCATCAAACCCAGCGGGACGTTCCTAATGACAGACCGGGCTAACGATAGACGTGCCAATCTATTTGCAGTCCAGCCACACGGTCACGCCTGACCGTGGATAAAGGTTGCATCACAGCAGAAATCCCACTTATTTCAGCTGTTCCTTCCCAAGTACGGGGGAGAGATACTGCCAGCGCTGCATGGGAAAGTTTTACACTCTAATTGTTTATTCTCCCCACAAACGGTCAGTCCTCGTGGCTCATTACTTGTTTCCCCACCAGCGTATCCAAATGTCTTAATGAAGCAAATTTGATACGCAGGATAAGCAGCATCTCCTGCCATCAGTTTCAATAGGCTCTCCGCATCCCCAACACCTCCGAAACCCAGACGGGCCACGTCGGCTCAGGACGTCCCATCAAACCACACAGTAACTCCCCCTTCTTGTCCTCCTCCGCACGTTCCCCCCCCCAGTCTGATTTTCCTACTGAACTTTCTACTCAAAGGGCATTTACTGGCCACAGTTTGAAAACAAAACCAATCTTGTTCTCTAGCTCAGTAACACGTAATGTCAGGGGTTCGTGGAGAAAGGGCACGGGATGGAAGAAGCCCAGAAGGCTGGAAACCCTTCGCTGCCTGGCTCCCTGCCCTAAATGCCCAGCTGGAGGAGGCCTCCTTTGGTAAAACACAATTAACATTGAATTTCATACATCTTCACTAAAGACATACAAGCAGACTTGTTGTTTCAAATACATTTCAGACAAACACACTTACTTAAAAAAAAAGAAAGTTCTCTTTCTGTTGACTTACAAACTATATTTTGTTGAAGGCAGCGTACGGAGAGAACACTGCTTGGAGAGCATCCTTCTGCCCCAGGGAGGAGATACTAATCCACACCTCTGCACGTGGGGCTTTCCTGGAGCTCAGCCGCAGAGCGGAGTCCGGGGCGGTGATCCAGAGCCATTGCTGGACATGCGCACAAACCAACAAAATCCGCCCCGTCGCTGCCCCAGGACACGGTTCTCTCACCAGCACCAGGTCAACCCGCTCTCTGGGAGGCAGGTCCCGGAGCAGGGATCGGCTCGCACCGAGGAGGTAGCGCCGGACACCCTTCCAGCGATGACTAACGGCTGGGGAGAGTCATCTGGATGCAACAGGTCACTCGGGAAACAGGGGAGTGAGATCCAAGAGCCGTGTCACCGAGCACTCACTTTGGGCCAAACTAAAAATAGACCTAATAAAGCATTACTGGAGCTGCTGTCCTTACTGTAGAAAAAATAAACTATTCAGTTTTTCCTATCAAGGGAAAGACCACTCCCATAGGCTTCTCTGGGCACAGCCGAGGTGTGTTTTGCTCTCAGAGGAGCCAAACAACCGACCCAACAGTGCGATCTCCTCCCGGAGAGGAGCCACCCCATGCTGACCCGTTCCTCGCCGTCACAGCTCCTGTCTGTTCCCGTCCTGCAGAAGCCTGAGGGTTTATTTTTGCCTGTGAGATACAAGAGCCTTTAACGTCTTCATAAATGCAGAATTCAAGACCTGGCAAAACCCTTGCAATCCTCTTGCCTGCCTTCCTGTCTAGCAAAGCCCAAGCCACCCACGAACCCTGCACCACTGCAGACCATCACCAGCAACCTCTGCTATAGAGAATCCGCCGCTCCTCTGGGCACACTGCAAGGTCTCAACATTTAAAAATAGCCGTCTTGGGAGGTGCAGTTGGGCAAACCCAACCTGAAGCCCCAGACCCTCCTGCTGCCAGAAGTCTTCCACACAGCATCTTCCAGACGGCCACGAGGTTGTTCGTGACCATTTCTGCACCTCAGGGAAGCAAGACAGACAGATCATCTTTAACTCCACCATGGCACATACCCGCAGTGCTGCGAGACCTCCGTCTGCTCCTCTTCGTGACGGAGAAGAGCTGCACCAGCATGCCACAACCCCTGCCCTGTGTCCGTGCAAGAAGTCACCTCTTCGGAGAGGAGACCTGCTGACACCGTGTACGCTCACACGGCAGCTACCACCACCAGTAGGGTCACAGCTACTCCCAGCAAGATCCAAGGACCATTTCCTAACCACAGGGACTGGATGGACACCAGCGGAAAGCTGGGCACGTACTGCCTGCCTCCCACGGAGGAGGAGTACTCGAGGGTCCAACCTCAGCCAAGAAATAGATGCTAAATGATACCGGTGGCTAAAACGAGGTGTAAAAGTGGGAATTCACTCCACAAGTTCACGCAGTAGAAACCCTCATACATGAGATGGTGAAAGCTGTTTTCAGCAAAACTTTATTCTAACTCCTGATGAAGCCGTTCTGCTGCCAAACCACCTCAGCAGAACCTTCCGTCACTACACCAGGACTTCCACCTCTTCCAAGGAGAGCTCCACCAGCCTGCGGACAGCCAGGAAGGGAACCCTTGTCCTGCCCCGGGCACAGCCCCCATTCGGGGTAGAAGACCATCTAGTCTCCCTAAAGCTGCTCCAAATGGAAATAAAATGACTGTCCTCCTTGGCTATGAGGAATTCTACCTGCGTGAAGGCTTTTCTCATTTTTCTTTCTTTCCTAACGCCGAAGCCTCATCATCCCTACGGCATGGGCTGAACTCAGGGGACTCTGCTTCAGCCGGGTGGCTCGGACACCACTGTCGGATGAACCATCAGGAACCAACAAGTCTTTGCTCCATTTACGGCAGCGCTCCTTCCCCGCTGCCTCGGCTTCCAGTCAGAAACTACATGTTTTCCAAGAAAAGTATAAACAGTAAACGATAGCTCTTTATAGCAGGAAATGCCTTTTTAATCTGAAGTGGAAAACTGTATACACTTATTTAAATCTATTACAGATAACATTAGCTATTTGTGAGCCTTATAAGGAGCGCTCATTCTGCCTGGATAATTTGTGATCTGTATTAGGAACCTTTAGCTACAGAGTTAATTCCAATGGAAAGCAAAAAAAAACCCCAAGCCTTTGTTTCGCTTTAAATATTCTAAAAGAGTGAGCTTGGCAGGACCTTCAAATGTATATTCATTGAGCAGATGTTTAGGAAAATAATAGGTGGATGTTAATGAAGTGGGAGGCTTTGCCCAAAAAAGAGATTTCAATCCCACTGCTACTCTTGCTCGAGTCGATAAAAACTCCATTGGGTTGAAGGATCCGACCCAGCTCACAGCCCGGACAAGCCTTGCAAGGTACGGCTGATAATCCACACGTGTAAGTGAACCGAACCCGTTTTTTGTATCTGTGATCCTTGAAAAATAATTTTGCATTGCAGTTTTTAAAAATGCAGAACGATTACACAGACCAAGGGGATGCCCCAAGAACCGAGCCTCAGGGCACGTCGGCTCCGGGGCGAGCCGCAAGCTTTCTGCGGGAGAGCCAGGCAGAGCTGACACGCGAGCAGATCAAACCGAAGAGGACCTACCTGTTCACGGAGAGCAGTAGCTGGTCCATGCATGCTTTGATCTTGTTTTGTGCTTCTAGGTGTGTCATGTTCTCTGTGCTCTCTCCATTAATTGCCAGAATAATATCTCCTGGGCACAGGTTTGCCATGGCTGCTTTACTGCCAGGGTTAATCTAGGCAGGAAAAAAAATAAAAGGGTTACTTAAAAGAACGCTTGGTTTTGTAAAAAAATCCCATTTTTGGAATAAGCAGCGGATAAAGGGAATAGTTATTTCTGGAGAAGACAGGCGTTTTTGCCTACAGCAATGGCATCCACCGATGTCAGAGCCAGGGCTCTCAGGTCAGCCCCCGTTCTCCAGAGGCCATCCCCTGCAACAACGCTCTTTTCAATAAGAGATTTTTTTTTCTGCCAACCCCAGCCAGTGTGTGACCAGGTCGTCCTTCAGATTCGTCTCTTGCTTGACATGATGCAATACGCTCTTTCCAGAGAGACGCTCTACACTCCTTTGGCTTGCAGGCCTTAAGTCATGCGTTGAGGGTCAATCCCTAAAGAGCAGATGAAACCCTCCTCCTCTTTGGCGAACTACGTAATTAGAAGATGAGCGCAGTCATCCCAATTGTTTCCTGCGGAGAGGTTACATTTGACATCAGTTTTTCCTGACCATCATTCAAACGACTTGTCTCTCTCTAGCCCTGCATGGAATATCACGCAGCTCGTTCAGTCTCCACAACTCCTTCCTTCTGGTTTTGGGAGAATGCCAGAACCTTATACAACTCGTAACTTCTTTCCCGAGGAACTAATGACAGGTCCAGGTACTGTTTGTGGTCAGCCATAAGACCAATCCCGCAGCCCATAAAAGAGTTTCTTGAGAAATTACCGTTTCATTTACATCAGCCCAAATGTGTTTTAAATTTTTGCAGTAATATAAAATGATGCAAGGCATAGGCAGGACAGGTAAATGTGTCTGTTTAAACTCTTAATAGCTACGTGCTTGCCCTCCCATTTCCTCTTCCATCACTCAGAGCATCTGCTAACGCTTCGCTAACCAACCACACGGTTCATCAAGTGAGAAAGTACAGCGAGTCTGACTCCCGGGGATTGGGATCCCACCGCATTTAGAGTGTGACGGTGCTTTGATTCTGCTTACTCTTGATTTCCACAGGTACAGTCCCCGGTCTCAGGCGATGGCTCTCTGCTCCATCGCACCCCGCTCAAAGGATCCAGGCAACAGGATCGCTGCTCCATCCTCCATCCCCCCTTGGGCACAGCCTACATCGGAGCAGGGTGGCAACCAGGCACTAACAAACCAGATACGGGTTTTTTTCAGCCCGTTTGAGACCAAGTGCTGGCCGCCTGCTCCACGGTGCCCACAAGCCCCCCGACCACCGCAGACCGTCATTAAACGGGCAGTCTTTTAGACAGCGAGGCACGCGTCCGTCCCCCCTGCTTTCATCTCGATTCGTTTTCTCTCGTTCTGTTTCCATAGGGAATTTGGGGAGGGTTTAGTCTTACCACCAAAGCCCTTTGCGGATCACACCGGGGCTGCTCACGGGACCGAGACCGGCAGAGAGCCCCCGGCGTAACACAGCCCTGCGCGGCTGCGGCCACCCATACCACCGAAACACCAACCTGAAGGTGTTTGAGGAGCTCCAAACCCCTTCTTACATTTGAGTGGAACCGGCAGCCCGAACAAAGGCTTTTGTTGCCTTGTCAGAGTAAATCAGCATTTGCCATTTGCTCTTGAATAGTTTCAGACGGGGGATTTTGCTCTAATAAACCTGCCCGGCCAACTCCGTCCCTGCTCGCAGGCTCCCCTGGGACTCAGCTCAGGGCAAACAAGAGGAGGGATTTCTGACCACAGCCAAAGAAGCTGTAAAGCTCCGACCGCCCAGGACAGGTTTATTTCTTCCCTGGCATGCCTTGGTCCTGCTGGGATTTCTTGAACCCACGTAAGACACGGCATTCACAGAGCATTAGGGTCCTTCTACAGCCACAGAAGTTGCCAAACCCACCAGAAAAATCAACCAGAAGCTCAACCAGCGCCTCCAAGGAAGCATCTCCATGCACTTCCCTGTCGGTATCCACTTCAGTCGGTGCCCACCCCGCAGCCAGCAGGCTCTTGGACTAACAGACCTTCAGCTGGACCCAGGACAGCTGTATTTTGTTCTTGTCTATTCAACGCTGTCTAGATGTCTGACAGATTTTTTTCCCCTGCGCTGATCTTAACCAGATTGTAGCTTCCTTGGAGAATAAGCTGTTCATAAATGGGGCTCTTAGCTGCTTCCTATTTTTAGATTCTGGTTTATTTCAAATTATTTTGGCAGTATCTTTATGTTAGCATTTTATACTAGCCATGGAGATGACTGAGGGCTTGAAACAGACCTGCACTCCAAGAACTCATTAGTTTGAGATACAGCATTGGTTTGACAGCAGCTTGGGAATCAGTATCGTAATGTCTGACAGGTCCAAAGATTGTATTTTAGTGAACAATATTTACAATGCTTCAGACCGAGTTCTCCTAACTCACAGCTGTGCAAAGCCATTGACGCCAGACGTGCCACAGAAAGCCCTGCGAGCCTGCTTGGGTCAGGGCTGCCTCTGAATCCTCGTGCAAGGGTCCCACCTGCTTCGCTCCGTGCAGACACCCTACTGCAAACCCAGGGTCTCCGTAAGGACAAGGATGCAATTTTAAATATAGTAATTTTTGTAATAGAGTCTATGCTTGGAGCAAAACACCCAAGAAAAGACGACCCTCTGCTGTCACACGGGAAGGAACAAGTACACAAGGAAGGAGCAGGAGGGATCTGGGTGTTGAGGTTGAAGAATAGGATAGGCTTAAGAAAAAGAGTGATAAGATTTTTCTTTGGTTTTTTGGTTTTTTTTTTGTTTTTTTTTTTTTTTTTTAAGTTCTCCATCAGTGCCAAGAACAAACCATTTTAAAAATCAAGGTTGAATGAATACGGACCAAGACAAGACCGATGGGTAGGTAACTCGGGGTGGTGCGAGCGGTCTCCCCGGGACCAGGACAGGTCGGATCTCCCACCGCACGCTGCCCTTCTGCGGGCAATGCCGAGCACCCTAAAGCAGAGTCCCAACACCGTCTCCATCCCACGGCACCGGCTGCGCCCCGCGTGTGCCGTGCCTCGTCTTGCCCGCGCTGGGCGCCTGCCAGGATTTGAGCTGTTTGTCTGCTTTTTGCCAGCAAAGAGCTCGAACGGGGCAATTACACACTAGCAAGGAGCCAGCCCAGTCCCTCGCTCCCTGCTAACCCCCGGGGCTGCAGAGCCCTGCGTGGGTGCTGGTATTTCAGGGACGGAGTAAGATGCTGGTGGAGAATTAGGGGGGTGGTCCGAGCCCTCGCGCTGCTGGAATCACGGCCAAAGGGGCTCTGCTTGTGCCGTGGGGTGACAGCAACCTCAATACACGTTCAGAGCAGTCAAGTGTATGGCACCGAGAGCCAAACCCACAGCAAACACCGCGGGCTTAAAGAAGCATAAATATTTTTATTAAAGTTCCCCTAAAGGTTTTTCTTTTTCAACTAGACAAGAATCCTGCCTCATTTGGAAGCTCGGCGCTCCCAAAGCCACAACTTTATACAGCAACGAAGCAGCACCAGTGGGAACTGCTGGCCACCACTTGACATAGGCTGCTAGTTATTGTTGCCTTGTGCTTGAAGGTATTTTCCCACCAACATAAATCCAAAGCCAGCTGATGGAGACTTGGGGTGAAATTGCACACGACAGCCTAGTCAACCCCACAGCTTGCCCACGTAGAGGGGAAAGGACCTTCCCTCTGCTCCCGGGTGCCATCCAGCCTCTTCCCTTGTGCCAGTCCCGGCGCGCAGCAGGTTTTTAAGCCCAGCCTGGGATGCAACCCAGCAGAGCTGAATGGTTTTCCGAGGGTGAATCAAAGCAACTCGGAGTAACGGGTCTGGTGCACTGGACCCGTCACCTGGGACCAGGGCAGGGACGGAGTTCGCTGGCAGCGAGCTCTTCACCAGATGATTAAGCAGATCCCACAGAGCACTATGTGTGGAACAGCCACTACCCATCACCTAATCGCTGCTGCATCTTCAGCAGGAAGGAACCGAGCAGGGAATACGTGCAGGACCAGTCCGTGTGCTGGGGAGGTCACCGGCGCTCGTGTTTTCGCAGCTTCTTTTATGCCCATAGAAGCACATTTGTCTGTACTCTGCCCGAAGCGACCACGCACGCACAGCACGGCGTCTGCTCCGGGAACGCAGCGTAAACGCGTGTCATTTTTAGTGCTCTCCCAAAATTAAATAAAGCCAAGAGAGAACAATGTTCTGCATTTAACCCCTCCACAGAAATAAGCAGCTGTTTCTTTGTTTCTCTCTCTCAAAAAAAAGCAGATGCTTAAGAATGCTCATAAACAGAAAATACTAAAAGAAACAAAAACCATGCACAGCTAACAATATCGTACAGCAAGGCGTGGGGAGGTTTGCAGAGCATGTGCTCCTGGCAAGTAATTCCAGGCTCTCGAGAGCCCAGAGAGCTGCCTCTCCCTGCACAACATGCCTTCTGCCGGGATTCGCTCCAGTAGGAAGCCCGACTGTGTTTTGCGGGGGGGGGGGGG
>JANZLQ010000044.1:19684635-19696568 GCA_026212715.1 Elanus axillaris | reverse complement strand
TCGATCCGTCCCACCCCTCATTAGAGGAGGGAGGGGGGATGTTGTGGAAGAGGGAATTTTACCTCCCTGACCATTTTTACTAGTGATTTTCAAAGCGACTGCTCCCAGTAGTAAAGCGAAGCGTATCGCGTTCGGTGACGTCCAAGCCTTCGCTTACGCGCCTCTGGAGCGGAAGGCAAAGGATGTCATAGGTCGGTCAACACGTCATCACCCAACTTTTTGGTTGGGCGCAAGCGGTGTGTTGAAGGAGAAAAGAGAAAATTTCCAGCAAATAAGCAGGTTGGGTGTAAAGCAGTTTGGGGATCCTTCATGGGTAGCGCTTGGTCAAAAGATAAAGTTCCAAGAAAATAATCAAGAGGGTTTTCAAGCAGTTGGGGAATCGCTTGGCCAATGGACCCCGGCATCTTACGGGGGGTGTCTTGCAGGGGTCTCTGGGGCAGCACCAGGTACTGCAGAGCATCCCTGCTTCCCGGTGGTAGGGCTGAATCGGTGACCGTCGGAGCACCCAGGAGTTGGCCGTGCCGCAGGGGGTGTTTAATGCGATGGCTTGTAGGGACGCAGCGGTGGCTTGGAGGTGGGATGGGTGGTCAGCTGCTCAGCATCTCCCCCAAAAGCTGAAAGCAAATCCCCAAATGCCTGTAAACCTCCCTCTCTTCCTGGAAAGGGCTGGGCCAGAATATCCCACTTCAAAAAAGGACCTAACAAAGGACTCATTGTTTGAAAAGTCCAGTTTCATCAAGTACTTTCTTGTTGCCCGGTTTCTGTGAATTTGATTTATGTGCTCTTTGCTGCAAAGTCTTTTTGGACGCGTTTGCTCATGACAGGGGAAGGTTTGTGTGACCGTCTCGCTGCCGTGCCCGTGTTATCCAGGGGGGCTTTGGTCTGGGACAGGGGTGGGAGCTGAGCCTTTTAAACACGCTCCCGAGCTATGCTGCAGCCTTGTGATTTAGCAACGTGAATACAGCGAGCGTACTGTGTTACAAACCAAAACACAATAAACTTTGTTTGCTTTGCTAGCAAGGTGCCGCCAGAGGAGCAGTTCAGCTGCAGCTGGTACCAGCAGAGCTTTCACCCATATTCTTTGTTCCACGCGAGCCCGCGTCTCCACCGAGAGAGTCTATAAAAGCTGAGTTTTGTCTGTGCAACTGGTGATGAATCATACCTCCTCATTCCTGTATGATATCACCGAGGCTGCAGAAGTCTGGGAGTAGGCTGGCCTGAGGTTTTTTTGCTTGCGTTAGAAAATCCACCCAGCTGAACACCGAAATTTGTCTTCCGGAGAGCTGGAGGACTAGATTATGTCCCACCTCTCCTGCTCTCGCTGTTCGGTGACGTGGAGGACTGAGTTAAAGATGAGCACGAAGGCGGTGTGTCGGCACTGGCATCTCCTTCCCCTCAGGAGGGAAAAGAAAAAAATCCTTTCTGTAAAAGAAACTAAGCTTTCTGGAAAGCAGCAACAATAAAAACGGAGAAAATGAAAAGAGTAGGGAAAAACATAGAGATGACAGTTCTGTGGAGTCAATTATCGGGGCTTCGTTACCGGGGTGGTTTCTAAATTGCACCCAGGCTGTGAGTGGCAGGCTCTGCCGTGCAGCAAACTGTCCGTGTTTTCAAATTAATTTGCAGGCGTAGGAAATAGGTGATCAAGACACAGAAATCCCCACTGTTAAAGTATTCATTTCAAAAGCTGATGGGAAAGCTGCTGCCTCTGAGGCACTTTCTCTTCAAGGCCTTTTGAATGCTCAGCCTGGGTTGCCCCTCATGTCACTTAAAGCTTGTCGAAAACATAACCCAAGTAAAACACAATTAGAATTAGCCAAATTGTATAGTATAAACTTGTGGGTGTGCTTATTCCAAATGAGACTATATTCCAAAATACATGAAACTGAGCTGAAGTAGAGGCAGTTTTCCTCTGAAGTATCTGCAGTTGAATTGCTCCTGACAATGGAAAGAGTCCACGTGTCGAGCAGCCCTCAGATTTCAGAACTGCATCAGGAATTAATTGGGCACCCCCCATCAGTGATAGATGGGTTTTTTTCCCCCAGGATTTGGGGAATGAGAGCATTAGCTAAAGACCTCCACGTTTTCACAGGTGCCTCGTTTTCTTTCCGTTGCTCACGCGCCTTTTCACACGTGCTTTCTTCGAGCCAAGCCAACGGTTTTGCAGCCTGCATAGGACCCAGAGGTACTCCCACTTCAATCAGCCAAAGTGGGCTCATCAATTTCTGGTTTTGTCTTTGATAACTTGAGAATTTTGAAATTCTATTTTAAGTAATTTCCAAAAACTAATGGGAGTTCTACTTCTGGATGAGAAATTAACAGAACCAAGAGAAGATGACAAGAACCTTGCTGTAGGAGCAGGCCTTAAGACCCAGCTAAAACACAGTATCTCCAACATGCTCATTCTTCTGCCGAGTGCTGAAACCCTACAGGGAGCTTTAACAAAGACCACACATTATTCAATAGAGAGGTCAAACATGTTCATGAATTCCACCTCATCACTCCATTCGCTTTATCTTTTTCCCCCCAATATTTTCCTCGGTGTTTGTTTCCAGTATTTTTCCACCCCAAAGCCTTATCACCTCTTTGTTTCTTTTTTTGAACATTCCATTCTGGCTCTCTTTTGCTGCTGGTGACACTCTGGGTTTCCTTCCTTTGTTATCACAGACCGACTGGGTAAACTACGGATATTCAGCTTTGTGTCCCATTTTGAATGAGCGTTCGGGTTTTCCATTTGCCACCATCCCAACCTCTAGCAGAGGTCCCGTGCTTATCTGGGAGGCCCGATAACGACCCCCTCCAGCGCAGTTTTTGAACATCTGCCCACGAGAGACATTTCAAGCAATGTTATGGCTTGATAGCTCTTCTCCAGGTCAAGAGACCTTCTGGCTCTACAAATTGCTGCCTTCTGGACTATGGCTGTTTCTCCTTCGAGCGGTTTCAGGAGGCTGAATTTAGCCATGAGTCCTCTATAGCAGCAGGCTGGGTCTAGGGGGAAGTCGAAATGAGATCCTCTGATATTTTCAGATCAGTTTAAGGTTGATAAGTTGATGTGTGGGTTGTTGTGAACATTTTCTTTAGTGTTTTCCTTCTTATTAGGATAGAAATTAGTCATTCATTAATTGCTTGATAGATACAATTTGATTATCAGTCCGTGATAAATCACTGCCCTCTTTGCACTGCCCCCAGGCCCTCCATGAACGATTTGGGTTTTAAACTGTAAAAAAATACCTGATAAACCTTGTAGATTCAACAAACGACTACATTTGTCAGAGAGGTCTGCAAAAGGCTTGCTAAGATAAAGCTTCTCCATTTTTCAGAGTTGAAGGTTGAATCCAGCCACTCTATAAATGGATTTTTTTAATGCGAGAGCCTAAAAATCTCTGCCTGTACAACCCTGCTTGCTGGAGCAGGGGCATCTCTCTTGGCTGCGTACAGCTCGACTTTACAAGATTCTCAGCGTACCGTCACGCACTTTCTGCTTTACTCCTGGCAGGCACAGCTTGGGTTTTGAAGTGGCTTTATTACATTCATGTGGCACTTAGGACTCCCCTGAACCAGCAGCATCTTCTTGTAGAATCACCCAAATGTTTGTAGAGTCCCCAGCATGCCTGCTGGCACCTCTGTTATCCGGTAGGTACGCCAGCTACCTCTCCATTTCTAGCTGGAATATGTTTCACTGCACGATTAACTGTTCAACAGGATATGTGACCTGTAACGGGGAATGTGCTGGGAATTACAGTTTTCACTCATCCATCAGTCATGCCTAATTTCCCTTCTAGAAAGGGCACATTTGGAAACACTAATCCAGTACATTGATGGAACGGCATCTGAAGATGAAGTTAACAGTCAGACATTTTTTGGCTGAAGACATAGATTAAAAGGGCATCCGAAGTGTGGGAAGGTGATTATTTGGTGCTAGTACGAATGATTAAACTGCAAAAAAAGTTTTAATAAGGGTTCATTTGGCATTTGCATACTTCACGTAGAAAGCTCTTGCGAAAAGTATTAACTGACCTTCTGTTGCATTCACATGCCTTTGGGTGAAGAGGTCTGTAATACATTTGTATTACAAAGACGCCTCTCCTCATATTCGTGCATAACGCAGAGATGACCTCTATCAACAATCAGTTCTCAGTGGAGCCCGTTCCCCTCCCCTGATCCTTCTCCTGCCGCCTGGATTCTCGGACGTCCGCCTGCCCGAGCCGGAGCGTGTGCCGGAGCTGGGCACGGCGCAGCCGCAAGGAAGGGGGGACGCAGAGCAAGGCAGCCGAGCGGCAGAGAGGAGTCGTGACTAACCAGCCCAAAGACATCCTTCTCTCCTCCACCAGAACGTGCAGCTCCCCATATTGCTCATCGAAGCAGCAGACTCCAAAATGATGAAAAATTCATTCTGAAGTAACTCGTCGAGTTCAGAAATACTTCTTGCAGCTCATTTACCCGGAGGTTCCAGGTGGATGACCCCCTCTGAAAGAGCTTTTATTGCCCTGACGTCTAACGTAGCAAACTTCCAAACTCCAGTTAATTTTATCACCTGAGACTTTAAATACTTCTATCATTAAGGTAAGGAAAATATTTTTACAGCCCCTCTGTTTCAACTCACAGCGGTTACCCAAGGCACGAGATCTTTCTCTTTCAGTGTAGCTGCTGTTGGAAATATTTTAAACTAATGTACGTATATGTTTCATAGGATGCCCTTTTTAATCCATAAAACATCCGTATTTCATTTTTAAATGGAGGTGGGAATCTAAAAGAGTTCCTTAGCTGCAGAGTGGAGCAATCAATAACGCCCCTTTAGACCATTTCTGAGCAGTTTAATACAGATATTTGACATTTAAAAGTAGCTTTAAGCACCAAACTAGCTGTGAGCGTGTGGGTTGGGTTTCAGATTCAGTGGCTCCTGGTTTGTGTTTGAAACTCAGTGGTTGTGAATGGTCACTTGTAGGTTCTAACGCTGGTTGTTCCTCTTAGGATTTGCCATTGGAAATGGTCCCTGAAAGCAATGCTGATCACATGAATTCAAAATTCTTGTGGGAGCAAAGACTCCACGCAATGTTTCATGGCATTTGTGCAATTTGCCCTCCCAGTAGCCAGTGTTTCTCAGAGTATAACCTCTTTTGCTTTCTTACATCAGTCAGTAGTCCTTGGCAGTTTCATCTTATTTTCCATTGCCTAAATGAGTCCTTTCTGGTGCCTTCCTAACCCGACGGGATTCACGTGCACAGATGCTTAAGGGTTTCATTTTATTTCTTTACTTAATAGTTTAAAAAGTCCACAACATCCAAAACGCCAACATCCTGTGAAAACAGTTAATTTTGAAACTCATTATTTGGATTAAGTCCAGGCGAATCTCAACCCTATGGCAGATTTAACTGCAGGTTTCCAAAGGATTACTTAATTTATAGGCTTTGCAGGATCTCTCAGATCTGAGTTATTATTCTGGCTTTTGAAAGTTCCTTGGCGGATGCCCAAGTGTTGGGGGCTGTCGTTTTAAATTCTAGTTAATTTATTTGTTTGTCTAAATAATTTCTCAAAAATGTGACTTGTGGATCTAAGCATCCCACAGAGAAAAATCCAGCTGTGATAGAAATCATTAGGATAATGAAAGAAATCTCATTGGTCCGGTAGAATTTCTTCTTCCGTAATCACCTTCGGGCGGAGCAGACTGCTGCCTCCCCAGGCTTTCTAGCTTTGTAGGATTGCTACGGAGAAAACCGTATGCAAGAAGCTGTACTGTGCACGGACGGTTCTGTCTTCGATTCCTTTGAATACCGCGCGGCAGGCGCAGAGTCACTGTAAGGACCAAGGTAAATCCTTTGCCTTTGTAAGATGCGTTCAGAGGGTAAAAAGCAGCAGGGCCTGACCTGAAATGCAGTTTATTCTTTTCTGGCAAACGTTACGGAAGCAATTTTTACACATTATTCTAATCCTTGCTCATCAGACTACCAGTCGTCTACCAGAAATTCATACGGCTGGGGTTTTGCAACCCGCTGAACAGCAAGGATAAATCCCTACCTCACAGACGTTGCAGACTAAACACAAGATAAGAGCCGGCGGATGGATTTCCGAAGGGGAACACCGGGAAGCAATGACCTGGCGTGGTCGGCTCGTCTCGGAGCACAGCAGCAGCCCGTTCTTGATGAAGGGCAACTCCAAGGAAGGCTGCGGAGAAGCACGAGGCGGCTCGTCGGGGCTCACAAAATGTTCCGTTGTACCGTTTACAAACAAACCAGACTTTTTATATTCCCTCCTCCCTATCAATTTTGCTGGACAACGAATTGGCTCCGTGTTCACCCCATTCTCAGTCCCACTTCCCATCTCCAGCGGCGGAGCGAACGAGCAAGTGCCCCTTAGGCCGGGTCTAATCTTACTCCCAGCCTCTAATCCCCAGGCGAAGACTAACCCGCCGCCGGGCCACCGTCAGCTGCCGCTCCGGAGGAGATGCTCCGTGCCTTTTCATCTCAGCCGTGAGGTTGCAAGCCCGGAATGTATTGAGCAGATGCAAGGAGCTGGTCTGTTTGCTTTGGGGGTGCGTGATCTCCTCCCAACAGCTTCAGTTGGCCCTGGCGCGGAAAGCGAGGGCAGGATTAACCCCGGCTCTTCCGCTACGTGAGCTGTAACCCCTTCGCAGGCACGGCAGTGTGACCCAGGAGCGGCAGTTGAGAAAATACAAAGAAATATTGGCCTGATATTGTAAGCAGAAGATGAGATTACAAGTGGTCTGCTTTCTCTGTAAGGCTAATTGTTCCCATTATGGGATTAAGCTGATTGATTTCCCGTCAGAAACGGTGCCTGTAAGAACAAAGTCAAAACCTCTGGTATAATGTGAGTCACTTCACCGAGCAGCTAAACACTGCGCTTTTGTTTTTTTTTTTTTTTTCTTGTGAACTCATGACAGATGTCAGCTGTTGGTATAGTCTGCAAACAAATTTGGTACATTTTTAGTATCGTTATTTCATACAGTAGAAACCAAGCGATTGTACCTCTTCAGCAGAGGAGGTCCCCAGCCTTTCTTTGGGATTTCAGCATTTATCACCCTAACTCTTGACTCCATTGATAGCGATGCTTCCTTTTTTGGGTGTTGTACAGCTCCAGAATGCAGACAACTGGAGAAAATTAAGCTGAATGTTCCCAATTTATGCAGGTCAAGGAAAGTTTGCCTTTTATCGTTCAGAGATAAATACAGCAAACTAACTGTTTTTGAAAGGCTGAGTTCCACAGATGCCAGTATTGAGCCTCAGCAATCACAAAGGTTTCTG
Source organism: Elanus axillaris (assembly GCA_026212715.1). Taxonomy (NCBI): domain Eukaryota; kingdom Metazoa; phylum Chordata; class Aves; order Accipitriformes; family Accipitridae; genus Elanus; species Elanus axillaris. Next base: position 19,689,309 of record JANZLQ010000044.1, on the reverse strand, counting down.
TAGGTGGCTTTCACCGAAGCTTCCCCGTTCATTTCAGAATGTCCCACAGCCTGATAGGGACAGAGGGACAAACAGTCCCACACTAAAAAATGAGGGGATAAGCCTTGTCTTGTCTTATCCCTGTGCATTCCACCAGAATTAATTTAGCCCGATTCATCGGCTGGCCCTTGCTAAGTCATTCACGCTGGGCCCAGGGTGTCTGTATCCGATATGGTGTCCCAGGGAGAATCCGGAGCGAGCAGTCCTCATGGAGTGTGACAGGCTGCGCTCCGCAAAGTGAAAACTGCATTCATGGCAAGGGCGAAGCAACTCCGATAAAACCACTTGGGGCGAGAGAACAGGAGGTGAGGCACACAGCGCAGCTCCGTACTTAGCGTAGATGCTTTCTCCATCCTCTGAGGCCGTTCGTCATCTTTTAAATGACTTTTGCAGAAGTTACCTATAGAGACACAAGCATCTTCACACCAGGGGTGGGAACCACTAATACATCATCACAGCATCACTCCGTATCGCCCTGGGGGAACTGATGGAAAGGTCCCCTAGAATTAAATGGAAAATGCAGAGCATATTTGGTAGTGTTTATCCTGGATGTGAGAGGCGTGTTTAACAATGTGAACTCTCCCAATTTCCTGAGTTCATCGGATTGCTGCAGGAGGATTTCCAAAAATCTTTTGAAAAATATTTTGCTTGAACTTTGAGGTGAAACGCTACGAGGTGCTCAAGCTAGACAGAAGAATAAGCATTCACCATCCATGACCATTAAATGAAGAAGCTCAGGAACAGTAACACCAAATGAAGAAACTCCCCACTGATCGCATGGGCTTCAGCTCCGCGCTCATTTTTGGTGACTACAAAGAGACAAATGCACTAAAGCCTTCCTCTCACTGCCAGGGCCTGCAGGCCAGAATTAAGATGTTTTGGTGTCCAAATCCCACCATTTGGGGGGGGGGGGGCATGTCCTGGGCACCAAATGAGTCCAAAAGCAGACAAATAACATGCAAATAGAATTTTCAGGCTTTCCATAATAATTCATTGATCATATGAATTACTATGGCTCTGGTCTTATTTCTCTCTTAGTATTCCCTAAATTTGCATTAGTGCACCCAGATTAGACAAATGGAACAGCACAAATTCAGAAGCCCTGAATACAGGCAGTAACTTTACCGAGTAGGCAAAAAAATAAAAGTAATTGCCAATATTTGTGTTCTAGAACATAAGCAGGATTTCACAAATGCTTACAGGAATGCAACATATCAACCGCCTTAAACAGCCATATCCTGTTTCTTTTGTTTCCTTCGCTGCTTTTGCAGTGACTGTTGCCACAACACCATCCATCACCGCTCCTTTCATCTGTCAGGCCCTCCAGCTGCCTGCCTACAGCTCCGTACCTGCCCCCTCAGGTCGGAGCTGTCTGGATTTCCCCCCGTGTTTGTGGGTGTAGGTGCCCATCCTTTCCAGCTGGAGCTGTGTGGGCGATGAAGTTATCCCCTCTGGTTCCTCAGCACCCTTCCCGTACCTGCTTGGCTGGTTGCATGACTAGGTTCCAGCCAAAGATTACTTTTAAGAGGTTTTGTCAGAGGGAATTCTTCCTGGGGACTGAAATGCGGGTTAGGATGGGGACGGTGGAGGCTGAGACCAAGAACGGGATGGCTGCGGTCAGAGAAGGACGCACATCAACATCCCCTTTCAGAGAAGTTCAAGCACATCTTTGTCCATCCCTTTCTTCTGGTATCGTTAGGTTCTTGACACCTAATTATGTGGCTAATGAGCTGCAGGCTGCTGCCACTGAAGGTGCTCTTCCGATCTCTTCCAAGCATGGCACTAGGTTACCTTCCACACCGCATTCCCTGAAGAAACTGATTCTGCACAAATGGCCATTTAATTTTCTTTTCCCCCCCATTCCAAGCATGCAGCTACTCGGACGTGGAAAAGCTGAGCCTGAAACAAACGTTTAAAGTATTTTCAAGGATTTGTCATTACTCAGAGAAACAGGTCTGACATTTACTGGAGCGCAAGGAGGTGGAGAGAAAGAAATGTGTTACTCAGAAACTGCGTCGGCCAGGCCAAAGTTCTGCCTTCAGCTGCATCTGGGCAACTCATTTAGGTTGAGAGAGCTGCGTTGCATCATTTGGAGTAGAATCTGCCCTCAGAGTTTAAATAAAATAAATGATATTTAAGAATCTGCAAGGCTGTTAGGTGATACTGTACAAAAACGTGTCTAACAGCATTGAAAACTGTGATCCAATGTTCGCTGATGTCAACAGAAAAGCTCCCATCAGTGATGGTGGGAATGTCATTTCAATTAGCAGCTCGGCCGTTAGCCCAAGTGTTTAGTGGGCATTAGGATAATCAGTGATTCCACCTAATAAAGAGTCAGATCTCACTATTTCTGTTCTAATGCGTGGAGCCCCTTATGTTCTTCAGGCTTTTTCTGGCTCTCTTAGGAAAGGACATGACCTGACCATGAACTAAAGATGCTTTATGTTCTGAAAAAATAACAGAAAACAAAATTCAAGGAGCATGGAAAGCAAATGTTATCAACATTTGAAGAATTTGCCTGCTGCAAGCAGAGTATTACATTATGGTAATGAATCTGTATCTGAACTTTAATTTATTATTGAGAAAGTAACTCCCATCTGCTTCTCTAACCGAGGCATTTAAGGGCCTTTTGCAAACATTATCTCCAAATTTGTCCTCGCAGACAGGATAAATAACGTTTCCAACAAATGAGTGAGACTGTGGCATCGAATGGTTAAATAACAAGTTCCAAGACAAACAGCCAGCTCGTGCTAGAAATCGTACCCCATCTTCTAATTCACTCTCCTCTGGTTTAAGCAAAAGGTGGATGCGTCTGCAAAATCCATGCGGGACTGAGGGTCCTCTTCCATCCCATCGTTTGCCCCGAGGTCCCTCTGGATACACCACCAATTAGCGGGAGAAGCTAATGGCATTCCACCAAAAGTAAATGTTTTCATCTTTTAAAGGTATCCTACAAAATAACACTTGGCTGCCAAGGAATATGGGATTTTTATGGATGTTTAGGCATGCACGGTGAGGTGTCACAAGATCAAACAAATCCTAGCAATTCTGGGGGCTCATAAAAGGTGCAGAAGGATGAATTGTTCAGCCTTTTTAATTCCTCTGCGCCTCTTTGAAGATTTAATATGGGTTTTGGGTTGGCTTTCAATCTTAGCGGTGCTCTAAAGCTCGTTAGTTTTTCTCAGCAACGCTAATGTCGATCTGGTGATGGTTCAGCTGAGCGTGGCCAGCGGCAGCCGCACAGCACCCTGGCATTGCCTCTGCTTGTCCGTTTGCAGGAAAACCTCGTCAGGCCCAAATCGCATCATTTTTCTTTAGTTCACCCCCAAGAGCCGTTCACTGCTTCTTTCAATATCTTAATTTCAGCACTACTTTTAAAGCAATCAGTGTCACTGCACGGACAGAGAGAATACAAATACTTGGCGCAGATTGATGTTTACTTTTCTGTTTTCATGGACGCGGGGTCGATTGTGCCTGGTCGGAATGTCTCAGGAGAAGCAGGAATAGTTTAAACATGTGTTCAAGGAAGCTTTTTAGTTTATGGTTACCCAGGTATTTTTCCAAGTCGTACTTTTGTAGAATTTCTGAAATAGGTGCGCTATTGTTCTTCTAAAAGAGACTGAAAAAATCATTCTGGGCAGAAGACGTATTCCTTAGACCGTACTTTGCAAAGGAAGTAAAATTGCTGAATTAGTGCTAGGGGCAGCCCAGCCGAGCTCCAGCCCCTCACCCGGCTCCCGTGGGAAGCGCAGCCCGGCCACGGCACGGCCGTGGGGATCATCCCTCCGGGACAGCACAGCCAGCCTCTTCACACCTTTCAGGTATGTATCAAGTGAGTATTTCTCAAATCCTCTTCGCCAGAGGCCAATGTCACCTTCTGGGGGAAATAAAAATTCATTGGATTTCTTGTGTAGGATTGGCGCAATGGTTTTGATTTGCAGCCAAATAAAGAGGTTACGTTGGGGGTTGTGTTTTTTCCCCTGTTTCACTCAAATGCAGAAACGTGTGTGTATCAGTTTGGGTGGGTTTTGGCAGCAGTTTTGCAGATCGCTTTGGGATGTCTCCAGTGGTTGGTGGCCCAAAGGTGGTGAAGCAATGGAGTGAGGAACGGGGAGCACAGCGGGACGGGTGCTGGGCGATGCTCCCTGCCCCGGAACGGCTGCCCCTGGGCCCTGCTCCACTGGTGCCCAACGGATGCCCATCGCAAAAGCTTGGTTAGAGAAAGATTTTACAGTTATTTTGTGTTGGCTAGCTCAGTCCAGGAGCATAGTGCAGAGGTAGCCGTGGGAGCCCCGGCTGTGGCTTTTGGATGTGCCACAAGCCTTACCCACACTTACCTTTCAGAAATGCACTCGTTGGCATATGCCGGCCAACACACGCTAACGAAGCACCTTGAGGAATCCCAGGGCATGTGAGGCTGGACTGGACCTCTGGAGGGCATTGGACCGGAGCTCCGGCTCAGAGCAGGGCTGGCTTTGCAGTTAGATCCCCTTTCCAAGTCAGATGGGTTGACCGTGGCTGGACGCCAGGTGCCCACCAAAGCCGCTCTATCACTCCGCTCCTCAGTTGGACAGGGGGGAGAAAATATAACAACAGGCTCGTGGGTCAAGATAAGGGCAGTTTAATAAGCGAAAG